>JAXFYN010000126.1:0-282301 GCA_036172215.1 Camellia granthamiana
CTATGAGGCCCCTAACCTTTGTAATTTTATTTAGACCCTTACTTTCGAACTATTTCAATATAGACCTTCGATCCCTTATTTATTTTCAATTTTAGCTATAGAGCCGAAAACGCCAATCGAAAACTCGCAAACTTTGATTGAACCCGGGAACTCAGGGATCATTTCCAAAGCCCTAATAATAATTAAATTAATTCTGTAACTATATTTTCCAATCAAATAAACCCTAGGCTTTTGGTTCTCATTACGATTCGCCGTTTAATTCGAAATAAAGAAACTTTAACCGAATTAAAGTTTCAAATCCTACTTAAATTAGATACTACACTTAAATAAATGTTCTAATACATGAATTAAACCCAAAGCCCTCTGTAGACGCACCCCGAGGGCTTTGCTACTACAGTTCGGACTAAAATGTCACGGTTCTGAATCTAATCCCGCAAAGTGCAATGCGAGACCGATAAATCACCAAAGAGTCCAAATCCGGCAAATCGTTTTGGAAAACTGATTTTTAAGAAAGAAGTGCCAAACATGGATTGCTTTGCCAGATACAGAGTCGCCACCTAAATATTTTGTTTTTGGGGAAATTTAGGAAACCCTGACTCGTTGCCTAAGGCCACGTGTCCGTCATCACCAAAGTTGCCTCGGCTCGGGAACTTGGGTACGATTGGGGAAGGTTATCTATGAGCACCCCCGCTAACCCGATCGAAGATCGACTTGTACTAAGCATGATATTTTGTTTTGAAAACATATGCATCCTTATTCCGGTTATTATCCTAGAATTACGATGTGATGCGCACAATACACAAGTACAGACTAGATCGCCTAAGTTGGAACAAAACATCTCGTGTTTGTTTGTTTGAAAATGGTTTGAAGGTGCTACTCGCAAGTAGGCTAAGACATGGATTTGCCACCCTCAAGTGGGCTTAGAAAACATGATTTTGCCACAATCAAGTGGGCTTAAAACTCGTATTTCAATGAATTGTTCCAATTCAAGTAATCTAACCTTCACCCCACAGGCATTCAGACAGTTATATCATATAAGCAGTTAGCCTCACAGCAAGCATGCGGTCATGTTAACACTCACACTCATGCCAGATGCTAAAGCATAAAAGCTTACCTAGTACTTTGAGCCAAAACAATAGCTAGTTAGTAATCAATGCATGATCCTAGCTATGTTAAGATGCCTAATGCAACACATGCAAAATGCAACTAGAATAGGCTTGGCTATCTAAGAATGGCATGTGAAATGCGACAACTCGATACACGTATTCAAGTTGGAATTGAAATACTATGCAGTTAGTTTGATGCGCTGAGCCTGGTGCATGCAAGACAGGTGAATGATGCAAACATGCGAGCATAAGGATGTTAATTAAAACATGACCTAAAACTAACCATTGAAAGCAGGTAAGTAAAAGGGAGAACGACGTGGGGTTGGAAGGCATTCACACACTCACGCACACTTATTACAAAATTCGTCCTCTCGATGGAGGGTCTGAAAGAATAATACAAATTGACTAATTAACTAACTAACTAACTAATTAATTAATTATTGCACAACACTTGACTGATTAAACAAATTAATTAAGCTACTAAAGCGGTAAAGAGGCCTCGGAAAGAGGGACAAACGCATGCATGCTCGGCTCCGCTTGGAAATCTATCGCCATGCTCATGCTGCCTCTGTTTACACTGCTCTGCACCTCTGAAAACTATGCAAGTCTCAAGGATGCTTCTGAATCACTTTCTAGGTGCTGTGAGAGGCCATCGGCCAAGTGGAAAGGCAATCGGCCAAGGGGAACTGGTCATCGACCAGTAATGGGGCTCTCGGCCATAAATTTGTAGCCGACCAGCACTGAAGATGGCCGGCCGGCCATCTCTTCCTGCAGAATGCTATTTTACTGCAGCAGAGGACAAACAGAGCATGGCAATACATTTTCAAAGCAATGTGTGCACAACCACCCTTCCTATCATTTCATGAACTCAAGGGAGTATGGTTCTCGACCCTCGAGCCGTCAATCACGCATTTCAATGCATGACGGCCAAAGGAGCCAAGTGTACAAATCAATATGGAATGAATACACAAAACACATGAAGGCCTCACACTCTATCATGTTGGATCAAGAGCGTCGGCGACTAAGGATTGAGGCACGTTTCGTCACTTCAAGTATGAACGTTCCTCGCTCCTCGTATTTGGTTTGACAACCCAAACCAAACACAATGTAATGCAAGCAAGTATGCCAAATACAATGCAACATGGAAATGCAATGCTATGCAACCTAAGCATGCCAAATGCAATAGGACTCGAGCGTGCACACAAGGTTAAGGTAACAAGCATGCCGAATGGAATGCAACCTAATTAAGCATGTGACAAAATGCAAACTAGTAAGCATGCAAAATGCAACCTAAACGTACAAACATACAATGTAATAGGCATGCGACAACAATACCAACAACAAGGATACGACAACATGCAAGTGATAAACATGCAACGACACACAAAATGCATGATCCATGGACTTACACTGAAAATAGATAGGCCTCAGCCACACCAAAAATAGTGGCCAAAATGATGAAGTGATAGAATGAAATGCACGATGAGCATGCACATGCAATGGTCCAAGAGTTAAGGCATAAGGTCACAACACCCAAACATGAGCGAGGGGTGACAATCATGATAGTATGGTGACGCCATAAGCTCTAAAATTCTGTTAAGAGTGATGCCAAATCAAACACATAACACAAGCAAGGCATGTTAATGGACTTCAAGTTCAAAGCTAGCCAAGGGACTTGAACCATGGCCATATCAACCAAGCCCCAAAGGACCAAGGTGACCCAAAATAGTCCCAAAGCAGGCCAAAACAAGGCTAGAACATGCATGGGATGAGGCCAAAATATGCTAGAAAGGTGAGCACAAAACAAGATGCATAGAAGGTCAAAAGGGGCAATTGCACTACACCTATTACAACCAAACACGGCATGACTTAGGCCAATAAAAACAGAGTTATGGCATGTTAGAATGAGCCCAAAAACCCACTTAGATGGCATCCCAAAGGCTTAAGTATGATGGCATGCACAATGACCTATTCTTAAGGCATGAAACACAAACTATCCAAAGCATGGAATAGGTGATAAATGCAAGCATGTGACCATGAAACATGGACTGAAATCACATTTCACATGATGCCAAATCATGAAAATACTTCAAGTAACACATGCTAATGAACTCAAGGCACAAAGCTAACAAGCTAGAATGAACCAAGGCTATGCAAAACAATGCATGCATGACCAAGACAACATCGAACAGGGTTTAATCATGGTAAAACATGAGGGAAAGCTCCTTGGAGTCGAGCCAAAATATGCAAGAATAGTGGTCCAAACACAAGATGTATGTTATGCAAACATGCAAGATTACTCTACAAGTATGTGAAGCATGCAAGATGCCATCAAACTAACATGGAATAGAGTTAAGGAAGGTCCTAAAAGTCACTAAAAAGTGCTGAAATAGAACCAAGACATGCTAATTAAACATGCTAACATTATGAGCCATTTGTGCTAGCAAATGAGAGACAAGGAGAGGGGGGTGTCCCTCTCCTATACAAGACAGTGGTGGGAAGGTCAAAATAAGATGATCCCAAAGCTCAAAAGTAAAGGCACAAAACAAGGCCAAACAAGGCCTAAGAGGGGGTAGACAACCCCCAACCAAAAAGTGACCTTAAGCAACTATAACAAGCATACAAAATCAGAAATTTTTGTAGTTTAGAGTCAAGCTTGAAACAATATAGAAGTATGTATAAAAGCTTAAGCAAGAATGGGGTATCTAAAGTTTAGAATCTCACATTTGAAGAACAACTTCAAGAACACAAGACCAGCAACTCTCTCTGATCAAAACCGGCTCAAGAACATTAAAACCAACCTCCTAGTACCTCAGTACACAAGGATGGTGTAACTCTAGGTGTCTTAGTGCAAAAGTATGAACAAAACACACTTTAGAACACAAATGCACACACAAATGTAGAGAGAGGGAGATATAGAGATAGATAGATATATATCACTTCTCCTCAGATTTTTTCAACCCTGAGAAGGGAGGAGGAGCTCCCTTCTTATAGGAATCCAATTCCAAGGCTTCTTGGAGAAGCTAACACAAGGTGCAAATCCCTCCATACACATGTATGGAGGGAATGAATTGTGCATGCCAGCTACACCAGCTGGTACAAAATATCTGCATAAAGCAGATGAACAGGGTTCGGCCACCAAAAATGGCCGATCGACCAACATAAGTGCCAGCCGACCAAATAAAGTGCCGATCGGCCAATACTTTTGGCCGATGGCAAGAAAACAGGGCCGATGGCCTCAAGCCTTGGCCGGTGGGTTAAGGGTATGGCAAACAAGCCACCCTCTTCCCTTAGAAGCAAAAACACAAGTGTTTGGTCCACAACCAAGCACAAAATAGACAAGTCGAGAGATCTTGAGGCAAGGCACGCGGCCGAGACCTCTGGGAACTCAAAACGAACACGAACATGGATGATCATCGAGTGTTCAAACGATGACGTCCAAGTCTTGAGGACGTTCAAAAATGGGGTGTCTACATCCTCACATTTTTATTAAATCACAAATTGACCCCAAACTAGTACTAATATATATATACACTTGTACCTTTAAACCTATATTATACACTATATTTTGCAATTTTCAACAATTGTACACAAGAAAAAAATAAATTAATTCCCTCAAATCAGTCCACATGGCCAGCCACCCTAGGGAATATAAAATTTTACAACTTTTCAAACCATATCTACGAAATCAAGGAAAAGTGTTGGCAAGTACCCCCAAAACATGGAACCATGCCTCCACCCTAAGTCCACTCCTAACCAAATCCTAACTAGATCATGATTAATTGTATAATTAAGGCCTCTAATCATTCACCATCCCATTAGATTCCAAGTAAATCTAAAATATCCAATCCAATTCCAACCAATGGCACTTTAGACCTTTTGCACCAATTTTCCTATAAAAGAAACCTCACCCTTAGCATTTTACATACAAGAACACACATATAAACACTTCATTCAGCTGAGAGGAAGAGAGGAGAAGAGGGTGAGCTTGGTGGAAGAAAGGAAAAAAAGAGAAAGTCTTGTAAGTTAACCAACCAAGCCTCAAGTAAGCCATAACACAACACTCTCTTTTTTTTTTCTTTTTCAAATACATGTTAATAGAGGTTTAAAATCATATTTTCAGATGTGTTGTAATGGTTTTCATGTGTTCAAAGTTGATGAATTGGGCTTTAATCATTCTTCCATTCGTATTTCCTCTTGATATAGATGCAAAACTACCTTTTTCTTTCCATATCTCACATTATTTCTAAAGGCATACCATCACTCTAAAAATATGAGTTATTGATACATTATTTAGTATGTTTTCATCACAAAAGAAGTGGAAAATTTCCCTTAGTTGGCCTCTTTTCTCACCAATCTTCTTATTTTGAGTATTGTGCATGAAAAACCTGTTTTACAACCAACTTAAAAAAATTCTATAAACATTTAGAAAAATCCTCTACACCTCGGTTGTACGTCAAAATCTTCCTTAAGGAGTTAGCTTTCAAGGAAAATTGGTTTTAGTGAAAAAGAGTAAGCGGTTTGTAAGAAAATCCAATTTTTGTAACGGTCGATGAATCTGGACAACGCTGGAGTGTTTCCTAAATAACTAAAAATCTAGAAAAGCTATTCCATTTTCGAAACATGTTATAAAAATTAGATTAAATTCTCTACGAACCATAGGAAGGCCGAGTTTGAGAAAAATCTAAAATAGCCCTTTTGACTTTAATCTTTAAATGGTTACTAAATCTGGAAATTTAGTTTTGTATGAGTGTTTTATGTTATTGTGTTCATGAATATGCTTATTAGTACATGATCATGGCTTGGTATGATATTGCATGTGTTATGTTTATGTTCCTTATCTTCTTTAATTGATGATGTTTATGCTTATGTGTATATTACTATCTTGTTAAGTTGTTCTCACTTTATTTTAAGACATCTAACTCAACGAGAAACTTAAGTGAGGTGGTATTGGGTTTTCGATCACTTGGATAATGAAGAGATGATAATGTGTTATATATGGATTGATAGGATATGTTCCCTAATTGAAGGTTAAGTCTTGCGTAGGGGTGTAATTTTGGCCCGTGACCCGATGTGGGCCCGGCCTGTTTAGGCCCAAGCCCAAGCCCAGCCCGAGGCTTTGGGCCAAGGCCTGGGCCATTGTTTTGAAGCCCGGCCCGCTTGGCCCATCCATGGGCCCGCCCAAAAGCCCGGCCCGCCCGACCCACCCAAGGCCCAGTGTTACTTTTAATGGAAAATAATAAAATTTTGGTAGAAAAAATTTAAAAAAATAAAAAAATTGTTTAGGCCCGCCCAAAGCCCGAGCCCAGGGGCCCGGCCCGAAGCCCGGCCCACTGGCCCGCCCATAACCCGAATACCCCTGGGCCTGGGCTTGGGCCTGGGCTTGGGCTTGGGCTTGGGCCTTGTTTTTTGGCCCGTGGGCCTGCCCGGCCCAGCCCGATTTTTTGGCGGGAGCCCGCAAGGCTCGACATGGGGCTAGGCCGGGCCGGGCCAAAATTACACCCTTAGTCTTGCGCAAGCGGTTATCGTGTAAACCCTAGAATGGAACGGATGTATTCGGACTCTTGGCGATGGTTTGATTGGTGAGACAAGGCTAGGTCCAGATGGGACATTCTGGAGGATAAAACTTTTTTGGAAGGATAAGGTTGGATTCAGGGTGATAAAAACTTTTTCTTTTCGCCGTCCCTTTTGAGTCCCTATGGTTGGCGCTACGCGGTATATAACCGTTGGTAGGCATCCGAGGAAAGTTTTGCAACAAAGCAGCAAAATGGAGAGTTCCGAATAGTCCGGTGTCCAATTCTTGTGGTTGGGAGGATGAAATCTCTTTGGGGGATTTCTAGATTACTAACATCTAACCTTGTAATCCTTTATTATTGAGTGATTATCATGCTTCATTACTTGCTTGTTATAATTGTGATGGTGTATTGGATTGTGAAAAAAGGACGGGGTGTGTGTGCATTTACTGGGCATTCAAAGCTCATGGCGTTTCATGCTAGATATTGAAGACTATTAGACTGGTCGAAAACAAAACTGAAGCATTTGAGGACGTATGGCTACCCTAGGAGGATTTGAAACTAGTTTGTAAACGTGTTTTGAGATTGTAAGTGATAGACCTCATGTTGTATTTGAGACATGATTTTGTAATTATTATATATCTATACATATCTTTTATATTACCTATTCCTTATTTTCTCGTCGACTCATGTAGGCCTTGTGTTAATATCTTGTTAAGATCTGTCAAAGGGGTAGCTTTGCTATCTAAGGTGGTTAGACTTTGAATAGAGGCTATATTGACTCTTTCGACTTTCTTGGGATCTTACTTGGTAATTAACCAAAGGACTCATTAGTGACGTTTCCTATTTTGTAATCTTAGATAAACCCTGTATTTATTTGTTAATATATTCTCTGATGTTCTCAATTTTTTAGGGCGTCACAATATTGGTCCTCTCCGTTCATCTGTCGAGATCTCCTGATCTGCAACCATTTTGCCCTTTGGGAATCTGCTCTTCTCTACTCGTCTGATGTCCTGAGATTGTTATGAGTTTGTATGTCTCCTCCCTTGGTCCGGAGCGGGTGGCACCAATGTCTGACCTCCTGTCAATCCTCTTTGCTGGGCACCAACTTTTACAATAGCCGGTGGCATTGTCGGTAATGGCAATGTTGACTGCATCACTTTGCTTTACATCACAAAGTTCGCAATCATCTGCAGGTCCGTCAACTTATTCACCAGGTCCTTTAATTTGTCATCCCTTCGCATATATTGGCCTTTCTAGACTTGGAAATCGCTTTCATTATAAGTACTCCTCTCGGTTGCCCCTCCTCAGACCATTATGGGCTTTGGTGGCATTATTCGTTTCGGGATTTGCGTCCTGCACATTGTCGCTAGCGTCCTCTCCTCCAGCATTTGGATCAATGTATTCCTCATCCTCGTTATGTCTCCGACTCTTCCTTCTTGTCTGACGTTGGCCATCTATCCTTACTAAGTTCCTATAGATGGCACCAAAACCATTGGTAATAAACTTTAAATAATTTTATATTTTGTATGAAAATAAATATAATTACAAAAAATACACAACTACTTAAAGTATTGTTAATCAATACTCTAAAAATCATTCTTAATAAAAAAAAATTATGAAATTATATTTTATATTCATAAAGTATGAGTCTTATGTCCTTTTGATTCATAATATTTAGATTTTATCTATTTAATCCCCAATGACACAAAACTAAATATCTTAAATTGACAAAATTTAAATATTAAAGACCAAAATAACATAAAACTAAATATTCTAAATTTTAAATCAAACTTTGGCTCAAAATATATTTTTGGACAGATGTGTGCAAATAAGGGAATAAATTGACCTTCCAAGGAAAATGTGTTACTAGGCTTCCCACATTGGGAGGTTTGGGTGTGAGTGTATGTTTATGTAGCCCATTCGGAGCGGCTTTTTTTGCCTCTCGGGTGTGGATTGTAAAAGAAAAAGGGGAAACTATATATAGGTACGAGTTGTAAAAAAAAAAATGACAAACACATGAGATGTAAGTGTGTCTGTAGTATATATTGGTAATTTTTGTGTACCAAAAAAACATATATATATTGGCATTTTTTTTTTCTTAACTCTCATCTGTATGTAATTTCTCAAAAACAAAATATATTCCCAGGCTTGTCGAGTGAGTGCGGCCTTTGTACACCCTTTTGGGTCGTGGACCAGACTTGTCATTTGTCAGCCGATGTGCACGAACCTAGGTGGCCTGGACTGGCTTCCCACATCAGGAAGTTTAGGTGTGTAAGTCTGTTTTTATACAGTTAGGGATGACAATTTGAACCCGGCCCGACGGGGACCCGACCCCCTAACCCCGAATTGAACGGTTTTTTCCCGAAAAATACCCCCGAGGGGCCGGGGATGGTATTTAAAAATAAATCCCCGATGATGTTCTGGCCGGGGACGGGGATACATTTTCCAACCCCGGCCCCGTCCCCGCTCCGTTCAGCCCCTCGATTCTGTTTATATATGTATAAATATATATATGTGTGTGTGGCGTGTGTGTAGGGTTTGGTTGAGTTGGCACAACAAACATAACACAGACGCATCATCTGGCCTCTCTCTCTCTCTCTCTAACACAAAACCGAAACAACGCAGCTCCCTCACCGTCACCGCCGGCTCTAACACATAACCGCAGTAGCGCATCTCGCTCACCGTCACTGCCGGCTCTAACACACAACTGTCGGCTCTTTCTCTCGTTCTCACCGGCAGCTCCTTTACCGCCGGCTTCTTCTCTCGTTCTCACCGTCAACTCATCTCCTTCTCACGGTATCTCCGTCTCTCTCTCTCTCTCTCTCTCCCTCACGGATCTCCTTCTCTCTCTCTCTCTCTCTCTCTCTCTCTCTCTCTTGTTTTTGCTTTTGTTCTTCAAATCTGGAAAATAGTGGAGATGAAGATGAAGATGTTGATGAAGATCTGTTGGTGATGAAAACGATGAAAATGTTTTTTGATCTGTTAGATATGTTAAGGCTCAGATGTTTGATTTGTTAGATGTTTTTTAAGTTCAAATCTGTTGATGTTGTTGTTGATGAATTCATTTTCTGGAAATGTTTTTTTTTTTTGGCCGAGGATTTTTGGAGTCGGAGAAATCCGATCCCCGTTAGGGGGTGGGAGTGGGGGCGGTAGTGGGTTCCCGTCGGGAATCAGGGCCAGGGACGGGGGGAGTTTCCACCATCGGAGATCGGAGATAGGGAGGGTGATCCCCGGCACCGTCCCATCCCACCCCGCCCCATTGCCATTCCTATCTACAGCACATCCTGAGATGCTTTGTTGCCTGTGGGTTCTGTTAAAAACAAAAAAAGGGGAAAGATGTTACTGCCATTTTGGTCAAGGCATATTAGTGTAAACTAAAAATATTAATAGAATGAAACTTTATCAGCTTAATTGCAAAGTTCTTCAATAATATATTTTAAAAAAATCAATTGCACTGAAATGACATTTTTTTATGTCTCTTTCTAAGGATAAAATGTATAAAACAAATGCTGACAATTAAAGATCAAGATTTTTTTTGATTTAATTTTCAGAATTTATTTTTTTGGAAAAAATTTAAAAACTTATTTGGTAAAAATATATAAAAATAAAAAACACAATTATTTTTATATGATTTTCTCTTTTTCGAATGTGGAAATAACTTTTAAAAGTTCAAATATAATTTTTTGTTGTATATTTTTGTCTAGCTAATTCTTTTTATTTCATTTTATTTATAGAAAATTTGTTTTGAAAATGAAATCAAACACAATTTTAAGATTCTCTACATTAATTTTTAGTATAATAATAATCTTATAATAATATTTAAAAGAAAGATTTTTAATCATCAAAAGGCCCCTACACCTCACATCACTTTACTTTGGATAAGGGGGTACGCATCTTGAAAAATCTACCACCCAAACCCCCAAGACAGTGACCTAAGCTTGTCCTATACGCCAAATGATTCAAGTGAGTGTTACCATAGACATATATAATAGTGTTTTTGAGAAGTTGATAAAAAAATAATTTTTTAATTTTTTAATTTTTTTTAGTAATTTTTTTGATAAAAAATTGGGTTGTTTTGAGTAAAAAAGTTAACTTTTTTTTTATTAAAAAAGTTAAAAAGTAAAAAAAATTAACTTTTTACTGGTGTTTCCAAAAGAGCCAGTCTACATGGTGGGTGTTTTGGCAGAACTTTTTTTCAACTTAAATCAACTTTTACCTTAAATTAAGTTATATTGATGTGTTTGGTACAACTTATGGGCATAGATTATGGCTTAATTTAAGCCAAATTCGGCTTAAAAGTTGAAGTTGCTCCCCATATGCTTAATTTTACAGCTTATGCAGGAAGCTGTTTAGTCAAATATGTAATGACTTAAATGCCTCTCTTATATTTCAATTCAACTATTACCAAAAACCCACCTATATATAACATTATTCTCAAGCACTGTTCATTCGAGAGGGAGAGACAGAGGTGATTTCCGGCATGGCAATTTCCGGCGAGTGCGATTTTCGGCGAACGCGATTTCCGGTGAAGACGATTTATAGCTCTCAATACTGTTCTTAACTCTCTCTCTCTCTCTCTCTCTCTCTTTCTCTCTCTCTCACACAACACACGAACCAAACCTCTCACTCCCTCCATCCCTCTCTCTCTCTCTCTATCACGCATGTCGTCGGCGGCTAGGGTCTCTCTCTCTCTCTCTCTCTCTCTCTCTCTCTCTCTCCATCACGATCTGAAATTGGAAATCATCTCTGCCGTTCGCTCTCTCTTCGCTGCCTCCCGCACCTACATCGACGGCTGGTCATCTCTGTCGATCGCTGTTCGTCGACTGGGTTGAAACCTTAGAAACAAATTGAAGAAAAAAAAAAAAAATCAAACAAAAATAATAATTAATGAATTAATAAAATGTATTAATAAAATGTATATTTTTTATACTAATTAATAATTTTAGTGTTAATTGACACTAATAAATTAAACAAAAATAATAATTAAAAACAAAATAATAAAAATAATATTGAACAAAATAAATTGAAATAAAAATAAAAAATAAATTAATCAAAATAATAATAAAAATAATTTATTAACATTGAAATAAATTGTGAAATTTATATCCATTAAATAAATTACACAATTTAATTGTAATGAAAAAGAATAATAAATTAAAAAAATAACAATTGTTATATTTAATTGTAATAAATTTTTTTTAATAAAAACAGAATCAGAAATGTCAAAAAAATTTAATATTGTATATTTTTGTAATGAATTAATTATTAATTGATACTAATTAATAACAATTGTTGATTATTAGTATTATTTGATGCTAATAAAAATTAATTATTAATATTAATTGATACTGATTAAGCAATTAATTGATACTAATTAATTTATAATGGAAAAAAATTATTACAATAATACTTCTATTACATTTTTATCAAGTGTATCAATTTTTATATTAGTTGATTCTAATTAATACTAATTATATTAACTTTTATTAATGAAATAATTTTTTTAAAATTAAAATTGAAAAAAAAATGGCAAAATTATCATTTTTATATCATATAAGGGCAAAAAAATCAATTATACTGAAAAAGTTATTTTACAGCTTACTTACCAAACATTATTCTGCTACTTAAATCTATAATCTCACAGTTACACCAAATAGGTTACTAGTTTATGCTCACAACTGTAAGTTATAATCTATTAAGGTATAATTTATAATCACTTTCCTACAACTTTACCAAACAGGACTATCAGATAAGTTGAGTATTAAATTATTTAAATATAATTTCAAATTTTAATGAGATTGAAAGTGCGTTTTCTTATTCGGTCATTTTTTTATGCCATCTCCAACAACTTTTAATTGAGTTAATCGTGAATCAAATTGGAATCGTGAATCAAATTGGAATGGTTTAATTTTTAAAGTTTGTATAAATTGTATAATATATTATTTAAATGTGTTTTAAAAATTTAATAAATTTTAAAATCTATTTAAACTTAACTTACATAATAAATTAATCATAAACGAATTTTTAGCAAATCAAATAAAAACTTTAATAATTTAGTTAATTTTACAGGTTTACAATTAGCATAGCTAGGTAGCATAATGCTCAAGCCACTTAGCCCATATTACGCCCTTAAAAAAAAAAATATCCTAAACATGTTTTATTGTTAAATTCCTAAATCATTTAAAAATCTAATAAAATAAATCTCGTTTTGATGTTAGGTCTTCGGCCCCAAAAATAGTTGGGTCCTTGACAAACAGTCACATAATTTTACATGAGATATCGTTTGGTAAGTGATTTTTTTAGTTAAAAAAATTAAAAAGTCATTAAAAAAAAATAATAACTCAACAATCTATATTAAAAAGTTAAAGATTTCTTTTTCTCTTTATTTTTTACACATCTTTTCATAAAAAATCAAAAAGATATCCCACACATACTAATTTTTTTAAGAAAAATACTTCCTACCCCCACTGGGGGTTGACCCCCAGTGAGGTGTCACTCCGGGATTAGACAAAAAAAAAAAATAATTTTTTTTTTTTTTTTTTTTTTGGGTTTCAGCCAGTGAGGACGAGCCACCTCACTGGGGGTGCGACCTCCACTGGGGGTATGCAACATAATTGTTTTTTTAATCATATTTTAGCTAAAAAATCAAAAAGTTACTTAAAAAAAATATGTTCCTAAATGAAGAATACTTTGAAAAGCAATTTATTTATATATCATTATTCCTATCTATGACTCCCAAATATTTGAAAATTTTCATAATTCTCATACACATTTGAGTATTTATTAAAAAAAAGTAGCACTTTAAACTCTAAAATATCAATAATTTTATTTTAACCATCCAAAATAATTTAAATTTTTTTTGCCCCTTTCTATAATTTGTGGCAGCTGACAAAGGCGGGCCTCTGAAATAATGGGATGTATCCATATTTAATTTCCAACGAACCCATCTGCTGAAAACCTGCAAAGGGGAACGGGGCTTCAATGTGGGTTACTCGTCATTCGATTTTAGCCGGTTTAGTCTGTATTTTGGATTTATTTATATATGTGCGGTTTAGAAAAAATTAAATTCATAAATACCCACAATGTATATTGTAATTTGTATGAATAGGGTTTGAGGATGTGTGGGTCGTTGTGGACGGTTTGTGGATTGAACTTTTTTCTTTAAAAATTGATTTTTAGGCCTTTTTTTTTTTTTCATTTTGTAAATATTTATTTTGGATCATTTTCCCCTCATTTTCTAAAATGCTTAACATTAATAATTAATAAATTAAAACTTATAAAATTAAAAATACAACAAAATCAATTCCTAACACAAACAAATCATTAAAAATATTAAACTTTTAAATAAAATCATAAGCTAACATAAGCACATCTTTCAAAATCTTAAACTAAATCATCAAAATCATTTACTATTCAACAATACAATTAAAATAAAATCATTCAAAATCCTAAACTTACCTAAAAATAATTCTTCATTAACTTTTACATTCATCTAAAATGCAATAATAAAATAATAATAAATTGTTATCAAATTTCATCAAATTCAAACCCATTAAATAAAATAAAAACATTAAACTCCATCATGAATCACATCCATGATTAGGGTTTGGTTTGTTGGGCAAAAATTTCTAGGATTGGATGAATGAAATCAACGGTCCAGGTTAAAAAAATAATAATAATAAAAGTCTAAGTGTGGGCAGGTTCTTGCGGGTACGGGTAAAACTTGTAACCCACCCGCAACCCGCAATAATGTCATATTCCAAACCGCATCGACCCGCATTGTATCTGCGAAATCACCCATTTGTATGCGAATCGATTTGGGTTTGGTAGGTTAGGTGATTCGGATAACCCTATACCCAGCCCTACTTCAATGTTGTCCATCAAAGAAGAGGCTTCTTTGCTCTAAAATTTGGAAGAGAGGGTGTTATTTCAATTTATAGAGTTCTATCGTTAGTTTTGTTTTAATGATTTTAATTGCTTATTTTGTAGGCTGTATCGTGTATATTATTTATTAAAAAAAATTTAGTTGATCTGATAATCGTGGCATTTTTATTTTATCACGTTTGTTATTGAAAAAAAAAAAAAGACGTATTTTTAAAGATACACTAATCATCTACTTTTTTAAAGACAAAAGTAATAAAATGAATTGGTTGATATTATTGGATTGACTTTTTTTTTTTTGTTGAATAAAATAAATGTAACAATCTGTTTTGTGAGACTGCTCGAGCAGTCAATCGGTCGCTTGAGCAGTGATACAAAACTCTTAGTATCTTGTATGTTTGCAGGCGAGACCGCTCAAGCGGTTAAGTGGTTGCTCGAGCGTAGAATTGAGACTCCCAGTATTTTCACTGTAACTTTGTAAAACTTCAAAGACCTTGCATTTACCGCTCGAGCGGTGGAAAACTCGCTCTAGTGATCTCTTCGATTTGGATCACTTCGCTTGAGCAATGGAAAGTTCGCTCGAGTGATCTATTTGGGACAACACATTTAAAAGTCGATCTAAACACCTTTCTTCTCAATTTTTCCATACATTCTCTCTCTCTCTCTCTCTCTCTCTCTCTCTCACCCCTTCCCTAACCCTAGCCCTACAAACACTTGATTTCTCTTAGTTTTACCCAAGATTTATGTCACGACCCAAACCCGCCCCTATAGGTATAGTATCGTAATCGGCCAATAATCCATGATTATCAAAGGCCTACTTAATAATAATACAGCAACGGGGCTGGCGAAAGCCACTAAATAAGAAAATAAATGTCAAACGAGTTGTAAAGACTTAAACGGAACAGAAGAACTTTTATATGTACAGATATATACATCAGTCTATATACATCAGTCCATGGCAAGTTTAATTACAACACATAACCAAAACACAAGGACTTAACCCCGGCTAACAAAAAGCAAGCTCATTAAGAATTTGCAAAGCATTAGTTCATATATCAGAAGGGTGACTCCAAAAACACCTATGAACCTTTAAAGCTTGATCGGTTGGAACCCCGCGGTGTGGCACAAAAGTTGGCTTAACAAAACGGAGGCTAGGTCAACGCCACTACGCCTCCTCTTGTACTTGATCACCTACATACATATATAAAAGCATAAGCGAAAGCCCAATGATAACAACAATGTAAAGAAATTATGAATGATGTCCTCACTGTAATCCAAATCGGTTATTTATAGCAGTAAGTGAAAAATCATAATCATTTGCATAACAGATCTATATTCCATACTGGAAACATAATAGTCATACGTGGTACATCTAATAGAAGAACAGTATAGACGGTCATGAAGACCGAACAGTCAGAATTGATAGATGTGCCATCAATACAGTAAACAGAAGTTCCAAGAATTGAAACTGACAGAGATCTCTGTAACAGTAACAGTAAACAGATGCTAAGGATGCCACAAATACTATTCAGCAAAAACAAGACAATCATTCATTTGAACAGAATCGTCATGTCAGAAAACAGAGTATAATATAAGTAAGAAAATACATATAATTGAATATATCTTTACAAGGTTATTACTCATAGTTGGCTCCTCGAATTATGCGGTTGGGGGCGCGACGTTTGACATACATAGACACATGCAAGGATAACACGTTCAATTCGCAATCCATTCGCTTAGTTGGTTCTTAATCCATTCGGTTCTTTCATTACTCGTTCACTTAATTCTGTTTATTGTTCCTTAGTTTCTCTCATGTTCATGCAATGCATATGTATGTGAAAAACATTTGAAAACCATGCAAATGGAAGCCTAGGAGCCCGGGAAAATGGAAAGAAAGCGAAAATGGACCTATCTTGAAACCCCACGTGCGAAGTGCCTTAGCCGCACGTGTGAAACTCCCACTGCACATGTGCCAGCACATGCAATTATAACATAATCATCCCAGAAACAGGGCAGTCTTGGCCACACGTGTACGGCATTGGGCCGCACGTGCGATCTGGGTTCTTCTCCAGTTCTAGAATCTGTTGTAGGCTAAAGGTTGAGTTTTACCACCTCCAACTTCAATTTTATGCAAATCAAGGCCCAAAACTCATCAAAAACATATGAGTTTAACCATTAAAAAACAAGAATCAAAACCCAACTTCCATATCAAAGAACAAGATATTGCCCAATAGTTCAAAACCCTCAAAATATGCATTTACGAGTTCAATACCCAAGACCCATGGGGCTTTCCCCCCGCCCTAAGTTGAAGAATCATGCAAAACTTTTAGGATATGAACAAGAATTTCATGAAATTATGTCATTGATAATGATATGTAAAGCTAATTCTTACCAACATGAATAATATCATCAAACTCACAATTATACATGATTCCTTCCTTAGTTAAACTTAGATTTCATAGATTCATAAGTGTAATATCTCAAATTCAAGGAATTAGAGAAGAATTCTTACCTTAAGTGACTAAATTGTTGAAGATGGTTAGGTTCTCCTTTTCCTCTACTCTTTCTCCTCTCTTGAGCTCCTTCTCTCTCTTTCTCTAGAACTCTCTCCCAGGTTATATCTCTTTCTACTCTATATTTGCCTTAAGTTTAATTAAGGATTAGCCTTGTATTTAAATTCACTCAATTAGATCAAGGCTCCATATAATCTAGTTAATAGACTTAGTGAAATCATCACAATCCAACTTAAGTCAAACTTACTACAGTGGATCAGGTTCTAATTCCCTATCCAAAAATTTAATTTCAACCTTATGGTTTAACGATTCAGACAGGTCTATTTGACATACTAATCTATCTATCAATCAAAACATAATTCAAATAGCACATTGCAGACCATTAACACACACATAAGCATATCAATCACATATAAACACATAACTAAGGTAAACCACAGTATTAACAGTTAATTAAGGAGGCGGGTGTGACAGTCTCTTCCCCTTAGGACGTTTGGTCTTCCAAACGTAATTACACTCTTCCGTGAAGAATGTAGGGTCTAAAGGGAAAAGATCTGGGTATATTCTCTTTCCTAAGTTGCATAAATTCCACTGTGGTTTTGCCAGTCCACTTTTACCAACGAGATTTCTTTATTTCTCAACTTCTTGATCCGACGGTTAACAATCCGAATGTGTCGTTCTTTATATGTGTAGTCATCACTCAAAAGCACGGAGGTAGGCTCAAGGACATGAAGTGGATCCCAAAGGTATTCCCGTAACATTGAAGCATGAAAAACATTATGCATATGTTCCATATCAAAAGATAAGGCTACCCGATACGCTACTGGATTAATTTTCTTAACGATTTCATATGGCCCAATATACCGAGGTGCTAACTTGCCCTTAACTCCAAAACGAGTTTGCCCTTTCATTATGGTGACTTTGACAAAAACATGGTTGCCCACTTCATAGTCTCTATCCCATCTATGCACATCCATGTAGCTTTTCTGTCGACTTTGTGCTGTTTTCAACCATTGATGAATTAACTTTACTTTTTTTTGTTGTTTCTTGCACAATTTTGGGTCCCAACAAAGGTCTATCTCCAACCTCAGCCCAACAAATTGATGACCGACATTTCCTGCCATATAGAGCCTCGTATGGTCCCATGCCAATGCTTGAATGGAAGTTGTTGTTGTATGCTAATTCAACTAACGGCAAATGGGTTTCCTAATTTCCTTGCAAATCTAGTACACGCATACGCAACATATCTTCCAGCGTTTGTATTGTTCTTCCTGATTGACCATCTATTTGCGGATGATATGCACTGCTTAGTCTCAACTCGGTCCCCAATGCTTTTTGTAGACTTTGCCAAAATCTTGAAGTGAGCTTCGGGTCCCTATCAGAAACAATTGAAATAGGCACTCTATGCAATCTCATAATCTCATTAATATACAGTGTAGCCAACTTATCCACATTACAAATTGCTTTAACAGGTAAGAAATGAGTAGATTTTGTCAAACGGTCAACAATTATCCAAATTGAATCCATACCTCTATTGGAGAAAGGCAGTCTAGTGACGAAGTCCATTGTAATATGTTCCCATTTCCACTCCGGTATCGGTAATGGTTAGAGTAATCTCGCGGGTCATTGATGTTCCGCTTTGACTTGTTGGCATTGTAAACACTTAGACACAAATTCAACAATCTCTCTTTTCATTCCTGGCCACCAAAAATTTTGCTTCAAGTCTTCGTACATTTTGGTGTTCCTCGGTGTTAAGACCCTAACTCGGTACTCAAAGGTTCAGCGTTGCAACAAGACAATACAAATAAAATAATTCTAAAATTTCTGTAGTAGTAGCGCAAGTGGATAAATAAAATAAATTAAAATAAAATAAATAGGTACCAAAAAGTTTATTTAAAAGGAAAATAGTCATTTGGGCTTTATTTGATTATAAGAGTCCGATCAGAATTACAGATAGTAAATAAATAAATAAAAAACACTGCGATCTATTTCAATCTCGATCCCGCTAAATCTTATCACCTAAAAGGAGATAACAACTATACAATGAGCATGAGGGTATAAAAATTACCATAGATAATTATTTGGCTAAAAACAGAGATTGGTTTGGTAATTGAAATACATAACTAATTTTAAATAATAGAAGAAGAATGCGGAAATCACATATGCAAATAATCATAACCACGGTACAGAACAGATAGAACAGAGGTCAATAGATTCATAACAATCAAAAGGCCACAAAGTGACCAATTAGAGGCTAATGGTTATTTAAGTCCCCCAAAGCATGGGACTCCCATGGTGGTACTTACCAAAAATAAATATTCATATAATCATTGACAAATAATTTCTAAAATTTAAACAATCATATTCATGGATTTCAATTTAAGAAAATAGAGTTCAGAAAAATAATTAACGTACTTGAAATCTAAATATAAGTTATAGAACATAACTTGTATGAATAAATTATGGTAACTCAAAGCATATGTAAAATATGTTATGGTGACTCAAGGTATAATATAACTCACCTTAAAATTACTCCTAAATTAGCCTTGATTCACTTGAGGGTCCCCTTACAACCTGGATTTGCTTACTACTTTATATTTGTGTTTCATGCTCGAATTCCTTCTACCATAACACCAACCCTAACTATATATATATAACCAAGTGTGACGCCCAAGCAAAAGAATCATACACGTAGGAGTTTCCCCTCTTGCCACCTGTTTTACCCCTTTGGTTTAAACCCCTAGAATTTACCAAGAGTCACCTAAATCTTTGGCTCAAGAAAACTAATTTGGCTTCTTACAATGTTAAAGGTTATTACCTTCTTTGGTAATCCACAATGATCCCTAAAATTACGTATAATTATAAGTTAGGTTCACATCTAAAAACCTCACTACCAAACTATAAAACATCACTTACTGCTTACTAAAATATTTAATATTCTAAAAGTGCGGTGTCCCACAATCTATCCCCTTAAACAATGTAGTCTTTTAATTTCTAACTTTTATACCACAAGCTTCCATTATGCACTTTTTTGATATAATAAGGAATTCTATTTATTTATTAATTATTATTTATATATATATATATATTTCTACTCATGATTAATTGATATTAACACGGTATTGAATTAAATAAAAAATTCGGGTGTCACACTCGAATGGATGGCAAATTTTGAACTATGTGCTTCTTGCATAATTCGTTTCTTCAACTCAGAATTATTTGGCACACGTAATCTTCCTGGGAATTTCGGCACATCCCCGTCAAAAGTGAAGTCCGGTCTTGGTTTGGATTCCCGTTCATCAATCATTTTCTTAAGGAACTCATCTTGTTGCTATTTCTCTTTAATTTCTTCAATGATTACCGGTTGAGCAGAAATAGCAGCTAATATCCTGCATTGTTCTCACAAAAAATCTCCATTTCAAATTGTTCTAAGTCATGAAGCAATTCTTTTTGCTCGGTGAATAGGCAAGCCAAACTTCCACTCGATTTCCAGCTGAGGGCATCGGCAATGTTATTAGCTTTCCCCAGATGGTACAAGATTTGCAAATCATAATCTTTAATTAATTCCAGCCATCTACGCTGTCTCATATTCAGCTCTTTCTGGGTGAAAAAGTACTTGAGACTTTTGTGATCTGTATAAACCTCACATGTTGCCCCATATAGATAGTGGTGCTAAATCTTAAAAAGCTGACTTTCTCTGCTCAGTCCATTCAAAGGAGACCCCTTTCTGTGTCAACCGAGTTAGTGGCAAGGCGATTTTAGAAAAAAATCCTTTATAAATCTACGATAGTATCTAACCAAGCCCAGGAAACTACGGACTTCCGCAACATTAGATGGTTTAGGCTAGTTTACAACTGCCTCTATCTTTTGCGGATAAACAGAGATTCCATCTTTAGTTATCTCATGCCTCAAAAACATAACACTATCAAGCTATCTTTAGTTTCCTCTCCCTCAAGGTTTGTAAATCAAGTCTTAGATGATGTTTATGTTCCTCTTTACTTTTGGAATAAATCAGAATGTCGTCGATAAAAACAACTACAAATTTATCTAGGAACGGCGTGAAAATTCTATTCATTAGATCCATAAAGGTAGCTAGTGTGTTCGTAACCCTGAAAGGCATAACAAGAAATTCATAGTGACCATCTCTTGTTCGGAAGGTTGTCTTTTCTACATCTTCGGCCTTGACTTTCAATTGATGATAGCCTGATCTAAGATCAATTTTAGAAAATACTTGTGCCCTTTGCAATTGGTCAAATAAATCATCAATGCATGGCAACAGATACTTGTTTTTAACTGTCACTTTGTTCAATTCACAGTAGTTAATGCAAAGTCTTTGGGAACCATTCTTCTTTTTCACAAATAGGACTGGAGTGCCCCACGGTGACGTACTAGGCTTGATAAATTTCTTGTCCAACAGCTCTTGCAATTGGGTTTTCAACTCCTTCAATTCGGTGGTTAACATTCGGTACGGAGTTTTGAAAATCAGTTATGCACCCGGCATCACCTCAATAGTGAACTCAATCTCCCTATCAATCAAATCCCTTAGCAATTCACCTGGAAAAACATCTAGGAATTCTCTAACTATAGGAATATTATTCAGATTAGCTTTATCATCAGTTGGCACATTTAATATAGAACATAAAAATCCCCTACAACCTTTCTTAATCAACTTGTTTGCTTTAATGGAGGAAATTAGGTAAGGGGAGGTACAACACCAACTCCGTTAAATCTAAATTCATGCAATTCAGGTAGTTGAAACACAACTTGTTTAGTCATACAATCAATGGTAGCACAATGTTTCGATAGCCAGTTCGTCCCCAAGATTACGTCAAAATGGGCAATTAAGAAATAATTGGGTTCAATTTCATGTAATTGGAAATAAATAATGAAAGGATGAAGTAATTTGGAGATAATTTTAAAAATTGATAGAAATTGAGTTTTGGATGTTAAATTAAGTTAGGTTGAAGAATATGAGTTATGATTCTTTAAATTTGTTAAGTTTGGGTTCAATTTTGAGAATTATTCTTGAATTAAGCTCTATAAATTACAAGCAACAAAAATTGTTTGAAGATTTGATCCATGCAATGGAGTATATAAATGATTTTGAAGAAAAGTTTTAAAAAATTATGAGTCCATGAAATTTAAGAGTTTGATCATTAAATTTAAATGACGTTTTGATTTAATTGAATTGAAGATGGATCATGACTCATATTTTATTTTCATGTTTTGATGAAGTTTTGCATGAGTTTTGAGGCATGAAATTGGGTTTTGAAAGTTTAATTCATGTTTTAGAATTTGTGGGTTTAAAATTGGGTTTGATATGAAGAAAATGAATTAAATCTAAATTTGGAGAAATTTAGAATTTGAGAATCAAAAATTGGTTTAATTGTGAATTAAATTTCATACATACAAATATTTTCCTAAGAGCTTTATAGCTTTAATTTTATGTTTTATAAAACAAAAGAAGAAAAATTTTGAAATCATTGATTTAGTAGTAATTGATTAAGAAGCTAAGCAACAAATTAGTCTATCTGGAAAAGAAGGATTTCGTAATGAAAGAATATGTGAAATGAGAATCCGACTCATTCGAATAAAGAAAGAATAAGCGTAGTAGAATTTCGGATTACTTAAATAGAAAAAAGCCAAGAAAAGTCAAGTTTGATTAAGGAAGTGATATTGTGTTTCAATGTATATCTGTTATGTGTTTGTGTAGGTCACGCACTACAGTCTGTCTGATCTGTCTCTAGAGCTATCTGTGAGTAACAACCTTGTAAAGATATGTTCGAATTATAAGTATTTTTTGACTTATAAAATGTTCGATTTCGTAAATGATATCTTATGACTAATTGAATGATTGTCTTATTTTTTAAACTGTATTCGTGGCATTTTTAGCATCTGTTACTGCTATTGTTTGCTGTTACTGTTATAGAGATTTCTGTCAGTTCCAATTCTTGGAACTTCTGTTTACTGTATTGATGGCATGACGATCAATTCTGATTGTTCGGTCTTTATGACCTACTGTATTGTTTTGTTGTTGGATGTACCACGCATGACTGCTATGATTACAATATGATTCTAAAATAAAAAACTAATTTGCTGATGATAATGGACTGTTTAAAATACTGTAAGGACATCATTCATAACCCATTTACATTGTTGTTATTTACTGGGATCTAGCTCACTATATATGTATATGTATGTAGGCGATCAAGTGCGTGACCAGGCTTAGAGGTGTTTGCCTGGAATCTGTTTTTGTTAGCCAACCTATGCGCCTCCCGTGGAGGTTCTGGATATGTCAAGTGCCAAGGCTATGTGATTAAAGTTTAAGTTTTTGTTTATTTTGTATATAGGGCTAAGTCCTTTTTATCTCAACTACACATGAAGTCACAGGAATGATGTGATAATATATGTCTATAAAAAAAAGTTTAAATATTTTCTGTCTCATATAAGCGTGCACAGCTCAATGTAGCATCAGCTTTAACACCAAAGTCTAATTCGAAAGCTACTACGGGAAAGGAAACTTTGAAGCAAGGACGGGTGTTTGCGCTAGTACCAGGTGATGTGCAGAATACAAAGGTAATAGTGTCAGGTATACTCCCTATCTGTACCTTAAATGCTTATGTTTTGATTGACTCGGGGTCTACACACTCTTTTGTGTCATATGCTTTTACTCCAAAATTAACTAGACCTTTGGAACCAATGAATTATTTGTTAGCAATATCTTCACCAACTGGGGGGTCTATGATTTGTGCTTATATGTATCTTGTATGTGAGATTATTATTAGGGATATTATTTTGTATGTTGATTCAATCAATTGGGTCCGAATTGGAGTTAATTAAATTATGAGGTGATGTTGAGGATTGAGAATTAAGATTATCATGAATTAAATTTATTTATGAGGTGTTCAATTGAATATGTAATTTATTGACGGAGATTTTGAGTTTGATATGAAATTGAAGGCCTTAATGATGTGAGAAGCCAAAATTGATGATGGAAATAAGTTTAATTTGATATTTGGAACCTTTTGGGAGTTTGATTAAAAATCTGAATCAGATTGATAAATTTAAATATAATCAATTGGGCCTTAATGGAAGTCAAATTAATTTTTTTTAAATATGTTGCAATCAAGATTTATTAAGATTAAATGTTGCTTAATTAAATTAAGCAAAAACGTAAATTGAATTATGGAAGAATCTGGAATTTGGGTTGTATGTGGGTGTGTGTGCGCCGAGAAATTTGGGTGTGCCGAGAAATCTGTGTATATCTAATGAATTCAAGAGTGTTTGAGATGGTTCTAGAGAATTTGAGAAAAAGGAAAGCATTGTGGAGTCAATTTGGAAAACTGAGAGAGAGAGAGAGAGAGAGAGAGAGAGAGAGAGAGAGAGTTGGCTGTTAGAAGAGAAAAAAACAAATAAATAAATAAATAAGAGAAGAGAAAGAAAAGCTCAAGAAAATAGAAATAGAGGAAGGACATCTAATGGAAAATCAACCATAATTTCTGAAATTAAAGTTTAAGGTATGAAATCTATGCTTAGTTTTTGTAGATTCTTTGTATGATACTTGAAATTAAGAAAGTTATGGAATCAATTGACAATCGATCAAAGTCAATAAATATATCTATATAGGCCTAAGAATTGGAATATGAATGAAGACAAGGTAATTTGAATTACTTATACGAGTATAATCTTAGTTACCAGAAGTAGATAATGAAGCTAACAGGATCGCTTAAAACGTAAATCTATTATGAAATCGAGTCACTGTTTCGAAAGCATAGTATGATTGATTAAGAATGACTTAAATAACAAAATTCATATTATTATTAAAGGTAAATTAACTTCAGTAATTATTTAGTATGAGAAAGATTGTCAAAAATGACAATCTTAATTTAACAAAAGTATGTAAAGTTCTGCTCTGATTTGTATGTCTGACTAATGCTATTTGAGTACAACACAACATCTATCACTTTCAAAAGGCTAATGAACTTCTACAAGATATACTTCTGTTCTGACTCTGATATGCATCTGTTCTAAATCCGATATGTCTCTATTTTGGAATTACCAATATTAAGTGATACACAAGATACCTGTTTGAAACTGTGACTATTAAGAAATGATAATATTTCCATATAATTCGGAAAATTTCTATTATAGACTAGCATATGAAACCTTATTTGGGGATACTACATTATATACAAAACACAAAACCTTTGACATTGCCAATGAAGGTTAATTGACCATTCTTTTGGAAATAATGAATTATGAATTTCGTAGGAAAATGTCAGGACTATTATAGTCAATAGACTTGAAAGACCAAGAACTTATATCTGTTATTAGTGATGCATTGGATATTAAATTTAATTTGAAGATCTCATATAAAATGTCAATAGTAGAATATTTTGCTTTATTTGAAAAATAAGGAGAATCATGAGCATCCCTTGAAATAAATCTCCTATTATTTGGAGTATATGAATTACAGATCGATGAATTAAAGTATATGAGTTATGTGATTGATGACAATAAAGACGGTAATTAATCACCAATTTAGGTTATTAACCGATAAGTGATTGGGAAAGAAGTTCAATTTATGTGAAGAAAATCAAATGAAAAAGAAGTGGTGTATTATTCCCTTTGTGTCGTTTTTCACATTTTGGGCAAAGTGATGTATTATTCCCTTGGCTAGAACTATTTGATGGCCTCGTATTCTGTCTCTTGTTCTGTGAATTGTTCGAGTTGTACCGGCCCTTCTTAAAGTTAAACCCTTGTCATTTACGCCTTCACTCAGTCACCAGTGTATTGGCTTGCTTTAATGCTGCAATATTCGCCTTAGCCATGAGAGCTCTATTAAGAACGTCAACATACTTTGTCAACTTCAATACATTTACCCGGTCAAGGACTTCAACACTAAGTTTGCCTTCAAATTTTCGAGCTTTCTTATAGTCAGTGTCGACCATATGTGGCGCATACCGCGCAAGCGCTATGAATTTGGCTTTATACTTCGCTATTGACATAGTACCTGCTTCAACTGTTCAAATTCTGTCACTTTGCGGTCACAGACACACTGGGGAAAATATTTCTCATAAAAAGCTTCTTTAAATTGAACCCAAGCCATGGAACCATTATGCTCACGAATAAGCATCCACCATCGTCTTGCCTCTTCTTGTAGGGTGAAGGTCAGCAATAAAACTTTCTGTACTTTCGAACACGGAAAAACCTCAAACAACTTCTCGAGCTCTAAGATCCACGCCTCAGCTTTTAGTCGATCAAGGCCTCTCGGGAATGTAGGGGGTTTTATTTTGTTAAACTTCTATGTCAAGGAAATAATATCACCGTTGTTGGGTGGCTCAACAAAGATTGATGGCGGATGAAGAGGTGGAAATGGCTATCTCTGTTGTTGTCTCAGGGATTCTGTCAGTAATTCCACCATTCTTTCTAATCGATCCATTCTCGCATCAGAAGATTCAGATTCATCTGTGCCTTGTATTCTTCATTGGTCTAGATGTAAACAGGGTAATAATAAATATATGAAACATATTTTTCACATTTTCATTTCATTAGACAAACATATAGAAAGCCCATACACACTCACACATGTAGTTAAAATGCCCTAATTTCTTTTCTAGGACATCCTATAGCTCATTTGGACATGTGTGTGTGGTATAACTCGTGTTCTGATACACTCTGCCACGACCCAAACCCGCCCTTATAGGTTTAGTGTCATAACTGGCCAATAATCCATAATTACCAAAGGCCTACTTGATAGTAATATAACAACGAGGCTGACGGAAGCCACTAAATAAGAAAATAAACGTCCAATGAGCTATAAAGATTTAAATGGAATAGAAGAACTTTTATATATACACATATATACATCAGTCCATGGCAAGTTTAATTACAACACATAACCAAAACACAAGGACTTAACCTCGGCCAACAAAAAGCAAGCTCAATAAGAATTTGCAAAGCACTAGTTCATATATCAAAAGGGTGACTCCGACACCACCCATGAAGCTTTAAAGCTTGATCGGTTGGAACCCTATGGTGGGGCACACAAGTTGGCTTGACAAAATGAAGGCTAGGTCGACGCCACTACGTCTCCTCTTGCACTTGATCACCTACATACATATATAAAAGCATGAGTGAAAGCCCAGTGATAACAACAGTGTAAAGAGGTTATGAATGATGTCCTCACTGTAATCCAAATCGGTTATTTATAGCAATAAGTGAAAAAGCAAAATCATTTGCACAATAGATCTATATTCCATACTAGAAGCATAATAGTCATACGTGGTACATCCAATAGCAGAACAATACAGATGGTCATGAAAACCGAATAGTCAGAATTGATGGACATGCCATCAATACAGTAAATAGAAGTTCCAAGAATTGGAATAGATAGAGATCTTTGTAACAGTAACAGTAAACAGATGCTAAGGATGCCACGAATACAGTTCAGCAAAAACAGGACAATCATTTATTTGAACAGAATCGTCATGTCAGAAAACAGAGTATAATATAAGTCAGAAAATACGTATAATTGAACATATCTTTACAAGGTTGTTACTCACAGTTGGCTCCTCAAATAATGCGGTTAGGGGCACGACATTTAACCTACACAGACACATGCAAGCATAACACGTTCAATTCACAGTCCATTCACTTAGTTGGTTCTTAATCCATTTGGTTCTTTCATTACTTATTTACTCAATTCTGTATATTGTTCCTTAGTTTCTCTCATGTTCATGCAATACATATGTTTCTGAAAAACATTTGAAAACCATGCAAACGGAAGCTCGAAAGCCCAGTAAAATGGAAAAAAAGCGAAACTGGACCTGTCCTAAAACTGCACGTGCAAAGTGCCCTAGCCGCATGTGTGGAACTCCCACTATACGTACGCCAGCATGTGCAATTATAATGAAATCATCCTAGAAATAGGGTAGTCTTGGCCGCACCTGTAGGGCATCGGGAAACACATGCGGTCTGGGTTCTTCTCCAGTCCGAAAATCTGTTGCAGGCTAGAGGCTAAGTTTTACCACCTCCAACTTCAATTTTATGCAAATCAAGACCCAAAACTCATCAAAAACATATGAATTTAACTATTAAAGAACAAGAATCAAAACTCAACTTCCATGTCAAAGAACAAGATCTTGAACTATAGTTCAATATGCATTCATGAGTTTAATACCCAAGACCCATGGGGCTTTCCCCCCTAAATTGAAGAATCATGCAAAACTTTTAGGATATGAAAAAGAATTTGATGAAATTATGTCATTGATAGTGACATGTAGAACTAATTCTTACCAACATGAATAATATCATCAAACTCACAATTATACATGATTCCATCCATAGTTGGACTTAGATTTCACAGATTCACAAGTGTAATCTCTCAAATTCAAGAATTTAGAGAAGAATTCTTACCTTAAGTGACTAAATTGTTGAAGATGGTTAGGTTCTCCTCTTTCTCTACTCTTTTTCCTCTCTTGAGCTCCTGCTCTCTCTTTCTCTAGAACTATCTCCCAGGTTATATCTCTCTCTACTCTATATTTGCCCTTAGTTTAATTAAGGATTAGCCTCGTATTTAAATTCACTCAATTAGATTAAGGCTCCATGTAATCTAGTTAATAAACTTAGTGAAATCATCACAATCCAACTTAAGTCAAATTGACCTTAATTATATTATAGTGAATCAGACTCTAATTCCTTATCCAAAAATTTAATTTCAACCTTATGGTTTAATGATTCAGACAGGTCTATTTCATATACTAACCTATCTATCAATCAAAACATAATTCAAACAGCACATGGCACACCATTAACACATATATAAACATATCAATCACATATAAACACATAATTAAGGTAAACCACAGTATTAACAGTTAATTAAAGAGGCGGGTGTTACAATTTACCTTAGATCCTTCAAGAAAGTTGAAAGGGAAGCCTAGAGCAAGAGTTCTATTGATTATTTCTCATTTTCTTGAAGTTTAGAGTTAGGTCTTTATCTTTCATCTTCAATCTTGAGGTAGGTGTACTCTTAACTTGTTATATCTCTAATTTGAGAGACATATGTGGTATTTTCATTATATATATAGATATCAAGATATGTGAAGTTTTTGTATGTTATCGAAAGGGGTTTAATCGAAAGAGGTTATATCTCATGGTTTTCTTTGAAGTGCATATGTATATGTTGATGATTATATTATGGATGATGATAATTGGTCTTTAAATGCCTTAAAAGGGAAAAGTTCCAAATCCCTAATTTTCAAACAAAAAGAGATTTGGTTTAATTGGTCTCCTAATCTTGAAATTGGATCTAATGACTTAATTTTTATGTGGGAATATGAAAATTTGAGAACCTCTTAACACAAAACCTTGAGATGATGAGGGTATGATTTGGAGAATCTCTTTAATTATGAAGGTATAAGTTATTGGATTGTTGTGAGCTGAAACTATTTTAGGGAAACTAAGATTTGGAAAACTCATGCATCATATGCATTTATTAATTGTATTTTGTGGCTCTAAATGGTTAATGTTTGGAAAGTGTTGGAAGGGGTAAATAGTGTATGAGTCTGGGTTGTGAGTTGGGTTTTAGTTTTTGAGTTGTGTAATGTATATTGGTGTTGTAGACACCCCATTTTTGACCGCCCTTAAGACTTGGGCTCTTCAGGTTGGACACTCGATGATGAAAGTGATGCTGTACAATTGTTCAAGTTCTTCAGCAAAAGGCTTCAATTTTTTTGAGCTTCTAATCCTAACCTTACACTCCATTTTGACCAAAACTATTTTAGACCTTAAAACCCCCTTTTTCAAAATATTTTTTCAAATGTTTCTACGATGTTCCAAGGCTCGCATTTCGTTTAAAATATTATATTTTTCGGTAAACCGAGTAAGGACAAAGTGAAAATAAATAAAAGAGAAGTGAACCCTTTGAAAAATCTTTAAAAATATTTTATTTATAGGTTTGGAGTTGGAGGAAATAAGAGGGGTTGGAAGAAAACTAGTTAGGGGAAAGGTTGAGCATCAAATTGTTAAGAAAGAAATGAGCAGCCTTCACCAAATTAGGCATATCTCTTTGTACACTTAGAAGTTAGATGTGAGACTACCACCATTGAAAATTAGACTTCTGGGGCTTCAATTTGGACTGAAGAATTACCTAAAACCGAGCCCGGATGAGGGAGATATGGCCATTTGAAGTTGGGCATCAATCCGTTAAGAAATAAATGAGCAGCCTCCACTAAATTAGGCATATCTCTTTGTACATTTAGAATTTAGATATGAAGCCACTACCATTAGAAATTAAACTTCAAGGGCTTCAATTTAGACTCAAGAATCACCTAAAAACAAGTCCAAATGAGGGAGATATGCCTGTTTGAAGTCGGGTTTGAGAGCAGATTTTTGTGGCCGCCGGGCCAGTTTTTGGTGGCTGGCCGCCCCCCTACTTGGCCGGCCAGCCAGGTGTCCCGACAAGCAGATATTTTACTGCTTGTTGTCCCCTCCATGTGCATGTGTTGTACCAGCTGTCTCTATACAGATATTTTTGACCTGAGAGGTTGATTTTCTATATATACTTGATCATACCTTATGTTTTTAGATTAGAAAAAATTCCAAAAGCTCAAATTCTTGAAAATCTCTCTCTCTCTCTCTCTCTCTCTCTCTCTCTCTATCTCTCTCTCTATATATATATATCTTGCAACCTACATATACCCTACATATACTTCTTAAACCAAATATTTGAGGCTCCTTGCTGAGATTCTTGAGCTAAAATTTCAGCTCTTAAGGGTGATCACTTGTTGGTTTGTGAATCAAAGAGTAATCTCTCTTCAAGAGGTATAACTTCTACCTTCTTTACACTACTTCTCCCCTATCTTTTCTTGATATTTTTGTACTATTTTTATACTATTTTTATGGGCTGAAACTTGTGGCTTAAAGCTATCAAAGGTGGAGGGGTTAACCACCCTTCTTTGAACCTTGTTCTCCAAGCTTTTGCCTTTGTGTTTCCCAATTATTTTTCAACTCTTTTCCAACTTTTTACCACTATTTTTCAGAGGCTAAAAATGTGGTTTTGAAGTCCCAAAAATGAAGGGGATAGCCACCCCTCTTTAGGCTTGCTTACTAGCTTTATTTCTCTATCATTTTAGCTTACCTTTTCAACTTTTCCATGATAATTCCAGCACTGTTTTAGCTCATTTTAGGACTGTTTTGGTCTATTTATTTCATTTATGCTTCATATAGTATGCTTGTAGTGTAGTGGTCCTCATAGGTTTGGTGGTTTAGGCATTAGACACTAACCTATTTGAGTTGATAGCATTTGTTTTATGCTTTCCATACTTGTGTTCACATATATCACCTCTGCACTCTCCCTCATTTCTTGGCTTTTTATTTGTTTGAGAGTTGTTTCAAACGAGTGTTGTTTAAGCTTGAGAAAGTGATCTTCTATGCTTAATGGTTTAATCTCTTCGGAGGTTCATTACCAGGGCATTACATCTCTCTCATGCCCAAAACAACATCTTGTTTGACACTTCCCTCCTTTTAGTGGACTTAACTCTCATTTTTGGACTAATTGATTAAAGAATGGAAAGATAATTAAGAGAGGCTAATAAAATTGGACTAAAAGAAGCAAGAGTAAAAAAATTTGGTTTGGGTTCAATCGGATATTAATTGAACCTATCGTGTCTCGAGTCATTACATACTCATTAGTGATATTAATGACTCGAGAAGCGATGTCTACCATTTCCCTAGAGAGGCAACTCCATGATAGGGAGGAGGTTCTTGTTGGTCTTTTATTTTCATTTATTAAGCTTTTGTCCTGTCGATTCATAGATCATCACGCAATGAGTTCACGTATTGATCGTTTTCGAATCGAGCCTACCTCTTCTTTAATCTGTTTAATGATAAGGAGAGGCAGAAAGGACAAACAGCCCCTGGAAACACTCTGTTTGTGCTCTGTTTCCTTTTTGTTGCAGCAGAGTAGACCCCCAAAATAGTGGCCGGCTAGCCACCTGACCATCAGACCGACCACTTTTTCTGGCCAGTCGGCCACTTTTTGTTGACTAAGCAGTGTGATTTTTTTGGCAGAATAGAGCAAAGCAGAGGCTGAAAACAGAGTAATTTTCTGACTACAAACAGAAAAGTTATGGCAGCAAAATAGGGGCATCCTCGGGTGGAAATTCGCATTCATGCATGAGCGATTCTTCATCCCCCATAGCCCGTTAAATTATGCTTAATAGTATATGTAGCTTGAATTTCGTGCTCCTTTCAAATACGATAGCCTTACAGTTCGGACTCCCGTAGTTCTCAATCTAATTTCACAAGTGCAATGTGAAATAGATAAACACAAAGGAGTCCAAATCCAGCAAATCTTTTAGAAAATTGATTTTGAATCAAAATGCCAAAAATGGACTGCTTTGCCAGATTACAGAATCACCACCTAAATATTTTTTGGGAAATTTAAGAAACTCGTGACTCGTGCCAAAGGCCACGTGTCCATCATCACCAAAGTGTCTCGGCTCGGGAACTTAGGTACGAAATGGGAAGGTCATGAATTGAGCACCCCACTCACCCGATCAAAGATCGGCCTCTACTAATCATGATGTGATTCTTATTTATATTATATGTTCTTGTTCTAGTTTTAAGACTACTATTACTATGTGTTGCACACAAGTATAAACTAATTTGCAAAAGTTGGAACACTTTGATTTCATGTTTATTTTGAAAATTGTTTGGAATATGTACCATTTGAAAAAGTGATCTCATATGCACATTACTCAAATTATCCCAATTCAAGCAATTCAGCCTTCATCCACAGGCATTCAAACAATTTTAGCACTTAAGCAATTAGCCTCATGGCAAGCATGCTAGACATGACAACAATCACACTCATGCAATATGCTAAAGTAGTAAAGCTTACCTCAATTCCCGAGGTGAGCCAAAAAAGAGAAAATAGTTAGAAAAATACATGATCCTAACTAATGAAATATGCCTAATGCAACACATGCAAAAATGCAATTAATAGGCTCGACTACTAATTATGACATGTGAATCAATTTGATAGCATGCGGTTTTAAAACATGTATTCAACGAAGTAATAAACGACAATGCTTGTTAGAATGATGAACCAAGCCTCGATTCATGCAAGACAAATGGATGCAAACACGAGAAATGCTAAAAGAAACGTGATGTTCTAAGCTACCCATCATAAGCAAGTAAATAAAAGGGAGAAAGACGTGAGATTGTAAGACATACACGATACTACATGTTTGTCCTCGTGCAAGTGGGTCCGAATGAATGAATTAGCTAAACTACTTAACTAATTATTATAAACCAATTGAAATAAATTAACTACACTAGCTAATTATTACAAATTGGGAATTGAACTAACTAAGTAATTAACTATTACAAGTTTATCACTTGAAGTAGAACATACTACTATAGCAACATAATGTAAACGGGCCCAGAAATGCTAGGGATGGCTCATACATGAATGCAGATTTCCACCCGAAAATGCCTTTGTTTGGCTGCCGAAATGCTTTTATTTTGCAGTCAGAGAATTGCATCATTTTTTTACCTCTGCCTCTGCTCTATTTTGCAACAAAAAAAGACACTACCTGGCTAAAAAACAAAAGTGCATTGTTTTTTTACCTTTGCCTTTGTTCTGTTCTGCAGCAAAAAAGAAAACTACCTAGCTGAAAAACAAAAGTGGCTAGCAGGCCAGAAGTGGTGGCCAGTTGCCTACTACAGGTGGCCTGCCGCCCACTAATGGTGGGTTTCTCCTACTGTAGTAGATAACAAACAGAGCACAAGTAGAGCATCCTTAGGGGATATTTGTCCCCCTTTCCCCTCCTTATCATCAAACAACTCAAAGGAGTGGTAGGCTTGATTCGCGAGCTGTCAATTGACGCAAATTCATTGTGTGACGACTTATGAACCAGAGGATACAATTTCAATAAATGCATAATAAAAGACTTGCAAACCTCCTCCTTATCATGATTTGATCAAGGGAAGTGGTTGATCTTGAAAACTTGAACCATTTCATCACCAACAAGTATGAAATGACTCAAGTCTCTATGTGTTCAATTAACGTCCGATTGAACACCAAATTGTGTTATTGTCTTGTTACCTCTTTAAGCCCAATTTTATTACTCCATTTTAATTACCTTTCCATTCATTAATTCATTAAGTCCAATAATGATTACTAATTCCACTAATGGAAAGAAATGTCAAACAAAGGGTTGTTTTGGGTATGAGAGAGACACCATGTCGTTGGTAATGAACCCCAAAGGGATTAAGCCATTAAGCACAAGGTCTCTATCTCAAACTTAAACAAGCAATTGGTTTGAAACAACTTTCAAGGCAACAAAAGGAGCCAAGAAATAGGAGGGGTGTAGAGGTGATTAAAGATGATCACAAGTATGGAAAGCTTGAAATAAATGCTATCAACTCAAATAGGTTGGTGTCTAAAGGCCTAAAACACTAAACCTATAAGGACTATTACACTACAAGCATGCTAAACAAAGCCCAAATGAAGCTAAGAGCGTAAAATAGTCCCAATATGCACTAAAACAGTGCTGAAATTCACATGTAAAAGCTTGGAGAAGTAAGCTATAATATGGAGGATTCAAGCTAGTAAACAAGCACAAGGAGAGGAGACTCACCCCTCCATTTTTGGGACTTCAAAGCATGATTTTAGCCTCTGAAAAAACTTTGAGATTCAGTAGGAAATAGCAATAGAAGTTGATGAAAAGGTGGGAAACACAAGGGCAAAGGCCTAGAAAGCAAGGGTCAAAGAGGGGTGGTCCACTCCTCTGCCCTTAATGACCTCAAACCACAAGTTTCAGCCCACCAATACAGGTTAAAAATAGTACAAAAACAACAATAAATGATAGTAAATGAATAAAGGAAAGAAGCTTGGAGTTATACCTCTTGAAGAGGAATGACCATTTGAATCACAAGCCACCAATTTCACACCCTCAAGAGCTTAAAATGCAAGCTTAAACACCTCAGCCAAGAACCCTCAAGTTTTGGTTTGGAGTGCCTAGGCAAAGGGTATAGAAGTTGTAAGAGAGAGAGAGAAATATTTTCCAAACTTTTGCTCCTCAAATTTTTCTAACCCTAAAAGTATGAGACGGAGTCATCTATATATAGAAAGTTAGGTTTGGCTCCTAGAAATATCAGTATACATACAGCTGATATCATGCATGCACCTGTGGATACAGTTGGTAGAAAGATCTGAAATTTTACACAAGTGGCCGATAGGAGTCACAAGTGGGTTTGCAGGCATAAGTAGCCGGCAGGCCACTAAAAGGGGGTGGCTGGCCACTAATAGTGGGCGGTTGGAGTCACTAGTGGGTCTGCAGGCACCCATATAATCAGGCTTAAAAAACTGTTGTTTTGGTCCAAAATCAAGGCGTAAAGGTTGTGGTTCTTTAAAGTCTGAAAGCTGAGGATTTCTACTGAGGATTTTAACATTTAGACAAGCGTATGCATTCATCATCAGGTGATCAATCGGTGGCGCCCAAGGCTTAAGGGCAGTAAAAAATTGGGTGTCTACAGTTGTCCCTTTTTGACAAAGCTTGAAGTCATAAAATGACATAAGTGAATGTCAAAGCCCAGATACGACCCATTTTGACAAGGTCGTAAGACTTGGGCAAGCAATCAAGACATAAATTAAATTGGTTGAGCCCGAAAATTGCCTACTTATCCCTTTGCAGGGAATCAAACCAGCTCTAGACACCCCATTTTTGATGGCCCTTACGACTTGGACGTCCTCTCATACACACCCGATGATGAGTTTATATGCTCGCCAAGTGCTCGAAGTCCTTAGCGGAATGCCATAACTTTGACCCTTTCAAACCCTATACCTTTGCTGTCCCAGTTTTGGACCAAGCCTAGCTTTTCTAGCCTGTAGCCTCTGGTGGCCTGCCAGCCACCCTTTTTGGGCTGCCGGCCACTGATGTGGCTTTCCGGCCACCAGTGATGGCCGGCCGGCCAACAGCGTATTTTGTAGATAGTTTATGCTAGTTGTTTGCACAGATGCATGCATCTATCCCTACGTATAGGGCAGGATCTCCTTGAGAGAATTTCATGTTTTCTATATATAGGAGGCCCCTCTCTCTTGTTTTAAGGTTAGAAAATTTTAAGATAAAAAATTTTCCTCTTTCTCTACAATTCCATCTCTCTCTACCAAATCTCTACACTTTTGGCTACAAATCTTCAACCTTTGCCTATACACCCTTAACCAAATCTTCTCATCTTTGAGTTGAGGTATTCTTGAGCTTGGTTTGAGCTCTTGAGAGTGTTATTTGCTTGGTTTTGTTGCTTGACTTGCTTCTTCTCTTCAAGAGGTATAAGGCTTTACCTATTTTCTTGTTTTCTCTACTATTATTCCTACTGTTTTTCCATTGTTTTGGGTTATCAAAACTCTGTGTTTTTTTGGGCTGAAGCTTGAGTTTAAGGCTATTAAAGGTTAAGGGGTTGATAGCCTTTCTTTGTACCTTGTTTTGGAGGCCTTTGCCCTTGTGTTTCCCACCCTTTTACTATATTTTTTTGAGATTTTAAACAATAATTTTCAGAGCTTCTTCAGTGGCCAAAGTAATGTTTTGAAGTCTAAATTTGGAGGGGTTAGCCTCCCCTCCTTATGTCTTGCTTACTAGCCTAGTTGATGCCATGTTTTAGCATTTTAATCTAGCTATTTTTAGCTTAATTCTAGCATATTTTAGGACTTATTTTAGACTGTTTTAGCACAGTTTTGGGCTGTTGTTTTCATTTGAGCTGTGTTTTGCATATTTATAGTGTAATTGTCCTCATGAGCTTGGTGTTTTAGGCCTTAAACACCATCTTGTTTGAGTTGATAGCATTTATTTATGCTTTTCTCACTCATTTTCAGCACTTAATCATCTCTGCAACCTCCCTGCTTTCTTGGCTTTTTGTTTCGCTTTGAGAGTTGTTTCAAGCCTCTTGTTCTTTTAAGCATGAGATTGAGGTTGTCATGCTTAATGGTTTAATCCCTTTTAGGGGTTCATTATCAACGGCATGACATCTCTTTCATGTCTTAAGTTAACTCTTGGTTTGGTACTTCACTCCATTACAGGACTTAAATTCATTATTGGACTAATTGAATTAAAGAATGGTTGGTAAGTTAAAAGGAAGTAATTAAAATTGAGACTAAAATGGTGAAAGATAATAATTTGGTTGTGTTCAATCAGACGTTAATTGAACACATAGAAGGTTGAACCATTTCATACTCACTAGTGATGAAATGGTTCAAGTCTCCAAGGTCATCACTTCTCTTGATCATTCATGAAAGGGAGGTAGTATGAGTCTTGTTTTGTTGCATTTATTGAACTTTCACACTTGGTTTCATGAGCCATCATGCAATGACATTGCATCCATTGATGGTTTGTGAACCAAACTCACTACTCCTTTGACTTGTTCATGAAAAGAATGGGTGAGTCATGCAAATAAACCCTTGAAATACCATGTATATGCTCTGTTTGTCCTTTGTTGCAGTAAGGAGAACTGGGCAGCAGTGGCCGGTAGGTCACTTTTCATAGCCGACAAGTGGTCGGCAGACCACCTTTGATGGCTGACAACCCTCATCACTAGCCAGTCGCCCACTGATGCAAAATTTGGTAGTGTGTTCTTCAAGCGGAGCAGAGTTGTTCTAGAAGTGGGCAGCAGTATATGTGTTCTATTGTGCAACAGAGGCTCTCCGGAAACAAAACAGTGGCTTTTCGGGTGGAAACCAAGCACGTGCATGAGCATTCCTCGCATTCCGAGCTTGTTTAAAGTTTAAATATTTAGATTAAATATTTGTTGTAATTAATTAGTTGTAGCTAGTTAATGTTGTAAAGTGTTGTATTTAATTAGTTAGTTCAACTAGTTATTAAATTTCATTTCGTAATTAGTTAGCTAACTAGGCTAGTTAGTTAATTCATTTGTTGTAATAATTAGTTAAGTAGTTTAGCTATTTATTTCATTTGTTTTGCAACAATTAGCTTAGCTTTAATTAGTTAGTTAATTAGCTTAGTTTATTCAGACTCTCCTTCATGAGAGTGCAATGTAATAATGTATATGTCTTCCAATCCCACGTCTTTCAACCTTTTATTTACTAGCTTATGATGGTTAGTTTAGGGACATCATGTTTTGTTTAGCATACTCCATGTTTGCATCCACTTGTATTGCATGCATCGAGACTCGGTTCATCATTCTAACTGCATTGTTAGTTTAATACTTCTTTGAATACATGCTTAGACCGTATGTATCAAATTGATTCATATGCCATATTAGTAGCCAAGCCTATTTAAATTGCATATCGCATGTGTTGCATTAGTCCTATTGCATAAGTTATGCATTTTTCTAACTCTTTTGTTTATTTTGGTTTGGAGTACTAGGTGAGCCTTTACTCGCTTTAGCATATTGCATGAGTATGAGTGTTGCCATGTTTAGCATGCTTGCCATGAGGCAAATTGCTTAGGTGTTATAATTGCTTGAATGCTTATGGGTGAAGGCTTATTGCTCGAATTGGAATAATTTGAGTAGTGTTCATATGCGATCACTTTTTCAAGTGGTACATATTTTGAGACAATTTTACAAAACAAACATGACTCAAATGTTCCAATTCTTGCAATTTTGTCTATATTTGTGTGTGTGCGCATCACATAGTAATGCTAGCCTAATAAACTGGAACAAGAACATATAATTTACATAAGATTCATATCATGATTAGTAGAGGCCGATCTTTGATCGGGTGAGCAGGGGTGCTCAAATGCATTCATGACCTTCCCCTCTCATACCTAAGTTCTCGAGCCGAGACAATCTTGGTGATGACGGACACATGGCCTTTGGCACGAGTCATGGGTTTCTTAAATTTCCCCAAATAAAATATTTAGGTGGCGACTCTGTATCTGCCAAAGTAGTCTAATTTTGGCAATTTGATTCAAAATTGATTTTCCAAAAAATTTGTTAGATTTAGACTCTTTAGTGTTTATTAATTTCACATTGCACTTGTGAGATTAGATTTAGAATTGCGGGAGTCCGAACTGTAGGACTTATTTTCGAACTTCCAAAAGGTGGCACAAAAAATTTAGGCTACACTAGCGTTGTTCTGAGGCAGATGCAAATGATATGCACGAAATATATACTTTGAGAGCTGGACTCACACGTTTTGCGAAGCCGACTATTTTGAAAAGTCACAATCATGCAAGATAATGCAATAAGCAATAATAGATGCAATAAGCAATAACAAGATAACAACATATGAATGAGCTTCAAGCATAAATCGAAATGGGTTTCATGCGAAAAGAACTAAAAACATGCACTCTAACCACCCCGAAGCCGTGAGAAGAGGAGGAAAAAACCGCTCAGGGTCATATTTCACGCATCTTGAGATAACTCTACCCGCGTTGAAATCGTGAGAAGATAAGAGAAATCGTTCAAGGTCGCGTTTCACGCGTCCTGAGATAAAAACTGCTTAGGGTCACGTTTCATGCATCTTGAGATACTCTAATCACGCTGAAATCATGAGAAGAGGAGAAAAAATGCTCAGGATTGCATTTCACGCGCCCTGAGATACTCTAATCACGCTGAAATTGTGAGAAGAGGAGAAAAATCGCTCCGAGTCCCGTTTCACGCGTCCTGAGATAAACAACCGCTGAAGGTCACATTTCATACGTCATAAGATAGACAACTGCTCAAAGTTACATTTCACGCGTCCTGAGATAAACAACCGCTTAGGGTCGCATTTCACGCGTCCTGAAATAAACAATCGCTCAGGGTCGCGTTTTACGCGTCCTGAGATAAACAACTGCTCAGGGTCGCATTTTACGTGCCTTGAGATAAACAACCGCTCAGGGTCACGTTTCACGCGTCCTGAGATAGATGCAAAAAGTATGAGATTGTACAATAGATACACAATGTAATGAAAGTGTGCGATAGATGCACAAAGTGAACAACATTGAACACCAATATAATGAAAACACATGTTTCATGCAAGATTATAGACAACCGACATATGATGTTAATTGAAAGCATGTTCTATGCAAGAAACAAGAGCTTGCTCTATGCATGAATCGAAATCATGTTCTATGCATAATTGAAGGCATGTTCTATGTAAGCTTGTGAATCATGAATAATGCAAGCCACACATACAACATAAGTGTATGTGAAAACGCACGTTCTATGCAACAGAAGAGAACAGATTGTTCCAAACTGGGATAGGATGCTCACCTGAATATAGGATTATGTGAAACCACTTTGTTTGATTAGTGAACCCTAGTTCCTGACGAAACTAGGACAAGGTAACCTTACCCCCTCATAGAGGTGTTTTGACTCTCACTTAACTGGTATGTGCTTTACAGTGAAATTTTACAAGAATGTGCATATCAGTTGCAAGTTGGTATCTATTTTGGGGCAAAATTCAGTGTGTAGTACTGTCACTCAGCTGTGATCATATCTGTTCTAGTAAAATCGGGCGGAGGTACCATTTGTTTTCTCTTTTGCAAGGTAGTCCTGGAACCATAGCTTCAGAAGGCTCTGATATCCCCCGAGTACTTTGGACTCGTGTCGATAGACTTTGTAAGGTCGGGGACCTAGTTCAGAGGCAGTCGGTGTTTGCTTCACTTTCGTTGGTGGCGAGACCAAGAAGGGCTAGACAGGGTTCACCAGGTCCACTGTTCCGACATTCACTAATTCGATTACCTTCGTTCAACTCATCCCGGGCATCTACCCCTATCATGGCTTAGCCTCTGACAAATTTGAAGGGATTATTACTCTATCTACAGCAAACAGTTGACTCCCTCCAGCATGACGCGACCCGTCAGACCGAGGTTATGGCCCGTTAGGCTAGCCTACAGCAATAGCAACTGCAGCTAGCAGCGACCTGTGCATCACATGTACCCACCGCGGTTATCCCTATACCCGGTACCACAGCTAATGCTGCCACTGCTCAAGATCCACAAACCAAGGGTGTTCTGGTTTTCCCATCCCAAGCAGAATCCATCCCAGCACAAACTTCCAGAGCCCTGGTGTATCAAACTGAGGCAATGTTCAAATTTGAGGTTGATCCAACTGCGCTCAAAGTCAACAAGCTAGAAAAGCTGTTTAAAAAGGCACAAGGGGTCAACTCTATTCCAGACATAAAGGATAGGCACACCGAATCAACAGTTACTTTTTCGGAGCAGTTCAAGATGCCGCATATTAACTATTTCAATGGCTCTGGAGATCTGATGGTGCATTTGCATCTGTTTTCTGATATCCTATGACTAATGGGTTTGACCTAAGTACAGAAGTTGTCACTATTCAGCCGAACTATGTCCGAAAGAGCTGCCATCTGGTATGCTAAATTGAAGGACTCCATGAAATAGAGCTGGCAGGAGTTGGCCGAATCCTTCGTTGCCCAATATTCCTACAACATGCAGATCGAGGTCACAACTTGTGATCTTGAGGCAACGCGTCAGGAATTGAAGGAAGGCAAAGAGTTTGTTAGTCGATGGAAGGCAAAGGTGGCTATGATGGCAAGCAAGCCTCCAGAGAAAGAGAAAGTCCGTATCATTGTTAGAAATCTGCATGAAAGGCTATTATAGAAAATGATAGTCCCTCCACTATTCAACTTTAAGGACCTCCATGAAATTGGGGTTCAAATCGAGGATGCCATCAGGCAAGGGATCATTGTGGAAGGTAATGAACCTATGAGGAGGAATGTTGTTCGCAGCTCCAATGGTAACACAGCTGCGAAATGCTTAGAAGTAAACACTATCACCACTCCCATTACTAGCCAAAAACCTACCACTTCAACTCGGCCCCGTGCCCAAAATTTCCATCCTCTTTACATGAGTCTCTCTAGCCTTGAAAATGCTACTAGAAAAAGGGTACCTAGAGCTCCTAGAACCCCGACCCCTCCCAAATTCTCTTCCACCAAGATATGACCCCGCTAAATACTGTGCTTATCATCAACAACACGGTCATGATACAAACTATTGCATCTGTCTCCGTCATAAGATTCAGGATCTTATTGATGAAGAGATCATAGCTCCACCAAAACAACCTCAAGCCAACTCTAACCTGTTACCTCCACATCTCAACCTAATCCATACACTACCATCCACCTATAACCCCAGATCACCCCAGCCCATTTATCCAAGCCTGAGGTGTTCATTCTAGATAGCACGGACTTGTGTATGATGGATGCACTTGAACCCCAATCATCTCAAAGCCATGAACCCACTACTTTTGAGCTAATGAGCATGATTGAAGATCTTTAGAGAACTGTGGCAGATTTAACCTTTGGGATTTTGGCTCTATCATCGACCACATCACATGCTAGAAATTTCACGCCAAAAGGCTCCCCAATCTTGGGGCAAGCTACAATTGAAAATGGCCAACCTAAAGCTATCTCAAGTCTGGGAGATGGCATGTCAACAACAACTGGGCTCTGCTCTGATATAGCGATCCAATCCCTCGGTAAAGTGGAGGCAAGGGGCAAGAATAAGGTTGGGGCAAGCATTGATCCCTATAAACATCTTCAATGGGCTATTGAGGTTTTGAAAGGCAAAGGGCTGAACAAACAGCAAGTGCTTGCAGTTGTTGCAAAAACTGCGGATGGTACTTTTGTCACTCAGGTTAGGAGCATTTTGAATCAAGGGGCAAGCCAGGAAAAGGGTTGCCATACCAGAAACATCCCTTTTAGCTCCAGTCCTACACTCGTATGAGATTATCAAACCCAGTCAACACCCATCAACCCTGGCAGGACTGATAACCGCACCTTCAATCCCCTTTACATGACCTTGTCCAAAGCTCTCCAAATCCTCATAGGACAAGGCCATCTCAAACTTGACCCTCAGCCTCTCCCCGATCCCCTTCCAGCCAGGCATAATGCTACCAAGTACTGTACCTTCCATCAACAAACTGACCATGACATTGACGGTTGTTTTCATCTTTGCTATGAAGTTCAAGATCTGATTGACAATGAGGTCATCGCCGCACCAGGTCCTACAAAGTCTATCAGTGCTGGATCAATGAACTGGGGGGATAATGTGATTATGTGATTGGGGATGAACCACCTGCTAATGGTGCTCATTTTACTCCAAATATGGTGGATGGCACGTACTTTTTAGCACTTTGAAAATGCCGTTTATTTTACTTTCAGACTTGGGTATTAAGTCAGTCTTGTTGTCAATCTTGTCATGTTAAAGTCAGGTGATTTCGGGCATGTCAACTCGGACATCACATCACTGTTTTGTTTTGTTTTTCTTTTTCACTTTTTGAGTCTATTTCTACCATTGAGCCAGTTGTGCTAGAAGATCTGAATGAAATGACAGTACTCTTCCACTTACTTCTACTGTGCCTTTAAATCATTGCATTGACCAAAGTTTTTTTTTAAAACTGTTTCCAAAACTGTGGTGAAAACAAAGAGGAAGGAATTCCTCGGGATTTGCAAAAAGTTGATCGATTGAGAGGAAGAGAGGCGTGCTAAGCCCTTAATGAATAAGATCATGTCTGTTAATGTAAGTACTGAGAAGGATCCTGACTTGATCCAGATTGGTTCTACATTGTCTTCAGAAGAGCATGAGTGGCTAGTCGCTTTATTAAAAGAATTTCAAAAATGTTTTACATGGTTCTATGAAGACATGCCTGGAATTGATCTTGAGATTGTACAGCATAGGATCACTCTCAGCCTCAAGACTCGACCCCTTTGCTTTCTAACCTTGAACCTTGATTCAGAATGTTCAATGATCAACCAAAATATGAGGTTTGCATGGTCGGATTGGAAGCAGCCCTTTGTAGACACCCCATTTTTGATCGACCTTAAGACTCAGACGTCATTGATTGAGCACTCGGTGATTGCGCATGTTGTGCTTGTTTCGAGGTTTTAGAGTTTTCGGCTAAGTGCCTTGCCTCCGGGCCTCTGAACTCTTTGTGTTTCGGCTCGGTTTGCGGACCAAGCCTTGTTTTCCTTGCCTGAGGGAAGGAGAGGTCTTGTCGACCACTTTTTTGTGGTCGTAGACATCCTTTCCTGTTTGGAGACTAGTTTCCGATTTTCGGAGCCTTTGGCCGCGCGCCTTGTCTCGGGACCGTTTAACGTTCTCCGTTTGGCGTGGTTTTTGAACCACACCTTGCTTCCTTGGCCTAGAGGGCCACTGTGGTTTGGGAGACCACTTTTGTGGTCGCAAGCCACTTTTGGTGCTTGTCAGCTAGTTTTCGAGGCTCCCGGCTACGTACTTTGCCTCCCAAACTTTCGTCTTGCGTCCGTTTTGGTTTGTTTTTGGTACAAACCTTTGTTTTCCTTGTTTGGAAGGTGGTACAAGGGTGGGAGACCAATTTTTCCCCTTGGAGACTACTTGTCCTCCTACCAGCCAGTTTTCTGGTCGGATAATTGGCTTTCTTGGTCTTTGGGCCACCTTTTCTGGTCGGCCACCACACCACTTGCTTGTTTTCAGTGTGTAGACTTCTCCTACCCCTGGCCGACCAGTTTTTGTTGTGGGAGACCACTTAAAGTGGTCGGCCGACCACTTTAAGTGGTTGGCCGACCACTTCAAGTGGTCGGCTGCTTTTTGTCACCTTTTTGGAGATATTTTTGGCCAGCTGGCACAGCTGGAGGGCACTAGAACCATCCTCCATACACGTGTATAGAGGGATGGCCTTGAAGCTTAGCTTCTTTGAGAAGCTTTAGCTTTTGTTCTCTATAAGAGGGAGGCTCCTCCTTCCTCCTCTAGGTTCAGAAATTGGAGGTTTGAGATATACATACACTCTTGTATCTATGTCTCCTTGTTTGTTCTTATTTTGTGCCTTAAAGTGTAGTTTTATCTTACTTTAACACACAAACACACACTCAAACACTGTCCTTTTGTTGCTGAGGCTTCTTGAGGTTTGTTTTGGAGTTCTTGGACTAGTTTAAGCTTGAAAAACCTGCTGGAGTTGCAGCTTTAAAGGTGGTCTTCAAGGGTGAGTTTCTAACCCTTAAATCCCCCATTTTTGCTTAAGCTTTTAGCCTTACTTGCATGCTGTTTTAAGCTTAACTCTCAACTACAAAAAATTCTATTTTTCAGTTCTTGTGAAGTTTGTTTAAGGTCACTTTTGTATTTGGGATTGTCTACCCCCTCTTAGGCCTTGTTAGGCCTTGTTTTGAGCCATCCCTCTAGGCTCTTGTTGTAGCCTTTGCATGACCTTTCTACCACTAAAATCCAGAGGATTTTCAGTGGTGGAAAGGTGGTTTTGGGGTCCTAAATAGGAGAGGGTCATCCCCTCTCCTTGTGTCTTATTTACTTGCTTTATATGCCTCATGTTTGAGCATGTTTATTAAGCTTGTGTTGGCTTATTCTTAGCATATATTTGGGGTTATTTCAGCATGCCTCAAATCTATTTTGACTTGGTTTTTTCATCCCTTGCATGCATAATACACTTGTAGTGTAAATCTTACAAACTAGCTTTGTGTGTCTCATGTTTGAGCATGTCTTTCTAGCTTGTTTTGGTGCCATGTTAGTAGGTTTTTGGTGTTGTTTTAACATGCCTTAGATCTGTTTTAGGTTGGTTTAGTTGGCTCTTGCATGCCTTGTACACTTGTAGTGTAAATCACACAAACTAGTCTTGTATGCTTCATGAAGTAGCATGTCATTCTAGCTTGTTTTGAGTCCATCTCAGCATGTTTTTGGTGGTATTTTGCCATATCATACCTCTGTTAGGGTTTGGTTTGATAGCCCCATGCATGCTCCATGCACTTGTAGTGCAATTCTATGAATTAGCCTAATGTGTCTCATGCTTTGGCATGTCATTCTAGCATGCTTTTGGCTTAACTCTAAGATGATTTTGTTCATGTTTTAGCATGCCCTAGCTTTGATTTATGTTGTTTTGGTCATGCATGCCATGCTTTGTATAGTTATAGTGCATTCTAGCTTGTTAGCTTTGTGTATCAAGTCCACTAGCATGCATTTCTTGGCCTATTTGAATGATTTGGCATTATTTTTTATGTTATTTCAGTGCATGTTTCATGGCCATACACTTGCATCTTTCACTTATTCAATGCGTTGGAGGGTTGGTCCTTTATGCCTTAAGAATAGGTCATTGCGTATGCCTTCATGCCTAAGCTTGCAAGCTATCATTTCAATGTGTTTTTGGGGTTATTATGCCATGATATAACTTTGATTTTTGTTGCTTAAGTCATTCCATGCTTGGTCTTAATGGGTGTAGTGTAAACCATCTTATTTGCCTTGCATTCACCATGCCTTATGCCCTTCATGCTAGCTTGTTTTTGGCTTCCTTCCATGCATGTTTTAGACTCATTTTAACATGTTCTAGGACTGTTTTGGGTTGCCTTGATCACATGCTTCATGTTTTGTATAGTTGTAGTTCAAGTGTCTATGCTACCTTCAAGCTTCGGGCACCATAGCATGCTTCATTTCTGTTATGTACATGATTTGGCATCACTTAAAATGTTATTTCAGAGTACTTAGCATTGCCATGTTCCCACTTCATTCACTCTTTAAGTGCCTTTGAGTGTTGTGCATTGTTGCCTCTTTTATGGCTTAGCTTGTATGCTTGCATGCCTAGGTCTTTGAGCCCCTACCTCAGTATCTTTAGGTCTTTGTTTTGACCTATTTCAGCTCTGTCCATGTTTGGTTCATGCATTCGTGCCATGTATTGCATGCCTCCTTTGTAGTCCTCCTTATTAGCTTTCATACTTTAGGACCTTTGCATGCTATACTTGTGTTTGATTGAATGATTTGGCATCATTTCTTACTTAATTTCAGTGCATTTAGTGTTGTTACACTTCCGCATTTGTCACTCCTTGAGCCTTCATGAGGGTTGTGCTCTTAGGCCTCTCTGATGGGCCATTTGTGATATCCCTGTTCCGTAATATGTTAATTGGTCCTTAACATGAATGCGATTATGTGTTTAACATGATTTTGTGTGCTATTATGTGAAAATATGTGGTTTTGAATTTCTATCTGTTCACCATAGGAATATCTATTTGATTATCTATTTTGGAAATTAAATTGAAGGCCCTATTGGCCACCGAAACCGAAATTGGTCGCGCCATTGTGATTGGCATAATTTTTAGAGCATACGGTGAAGTTTAATTGAAAATTTGATTCGGACCAGATTAAATTGATGAATTAGTGCCCAACTATTTATTATTATTAAATTGGAATTAGTGGGGCTTTATATAAAGGGCCATATACACTCAACCTCTCTCGTTTTGATCCATTTTGGCTGATTTTGGGCTCTTGAGTATGAGAGAGAGCCAAATTAGAGAGAGTGTGTGTAGGAGATTGGGGTTTTGGTCTTGAGGCTTGGAGATTTTGGAAGATTACTCAAGAAATTGCTTTAGATTGAAAAGTTTGAGCCTCTAGGTAAGTAAATTCATGAATTTAAGTTGTAATGTTGTGAATTCAAGTGATATGGTAGCTCATGGCAAAGAATTAAGTTGATTTTGTTGAATTGAAAGTCCATATGTGCATGCATGTGTGTAATTGCTTTGAAATTTGCATGTTTGGACACAAAATACATGATCTATGTAGAATGTTGGTTAAAACTCATGTTTGTAATCACCATTTGCACCATGTAAGTTGAAATGGGAGTGATATCCCACATGCATCTACAATTTATGAGAAATGAGTTTGAAAATACATGGAATTGTTATCATAATAGCAAGTTTGGTGTAAATTGGGACGTGCATGTGTTTGATTCATGAAATTGAGCTTCATAATGATGAAATTTGGTGTTTGTATCATGTTAGCACAAGTATATTTGAAGTTTGAGCTATAATATACATGAAATGTTGAATTTGAGCTCAAAGAACAATTCTGGGTTTTCCAGAATTTTGATGTCCGCTCGAGCGGGAAACTTGCCGCTCGAGCGTGAAATACGTGCTCCTAGAACTTTTTGCAGACATGGTATCCACTCGAGCGGGGGAGTTCACGCTCGAGCGGGGAGCCATGTAGAGAGGCCTTTCGCTCGAGCGCCAGAGTGCACGATCGAGCATAAATTTGACATAGCCAGTACTTTTGCAGGCCTCTTGGGTCCGCTCGAGCGGGGAAGTCCACGCTCGAGCGGGGACCCTGTTTTCTGAAATTTTGTTTATGCATTCTGTGTTTCGTTTTCCGTCCTCTTTCACTTGTAAGCACTCTTAGGCATGCATTGAGCATTGTAAATGAGTTAAAGAGATAAGAATGAAGCCTAAAGAGGAATATGTGAATTTAGGAACGGATTGAATCGTTTGTGACCCGTATGTGCTATGTGATGTGTAGGGTCAAGCTCCAGGGCAAACCAACCAACCGATCACTGTGAGTAATATCGATATTTTGAAGCTTGTCATTTGTCCAACTGCTTATTTCCTTATAAGCCTTATAAGTTTGCTAGTTTGAATTATGGACAAATGTTTGATATGAATAGCTGAATGGGCCGAAGGCCAGTTTGACATAAACGAATGAATGAATAGGCCAGAGGCCAGTTTGACATGAATGAATGGGCCAGAGGCTAGTTTGACACGAATGAATGGGCCAGAGGCCAGTTTGACATGAATGCATGGGCCAAAGGCCAGTTTGACATGAATGAATGGTCCAGAGGCCAGTCTGACATGAATGAAAGTTTGAATGGGCCAAAGGCCAGTTTGACATGAAAATCTGAATAGGCCAAAGGCCAGTTTGACAAATGGAAGATAAATGGGCCAAAGGCCAGTATGTTGGAACCATAGTCACTTGACTTAAATTGTGTATATATATGTGTTAAATAGAAATATGAATTGGGCCCAAGGCCGTTTGAAGCATGTTGTTCTACGTACCGTTTGTATAACTCTTTTATTTGATATTATTCATTGGGCCATCGCTCACACTCATTCATGTGTTTGTAGGTGAGCCAAGAGAGGTCCAAACCCAGCCCCAGTGAAGTATGTGTGGAACAACAAATGTTTTGGAGAGTCAGCCCTTGCGTCTCACGCACGAGACTCGTCTTCGCCTTTTTATCATTTTTTTTTATGTTGTCATGTTGGCGAAGTCTTTGAACATGTCTGTATATAGTCTTCATGGGTTGACTTACTTTTGGATGATCCTGTATGTACAAAACCTTGTGTAGCACATATCTTGTTGTGAGTTATTAATATAGATATGCATAGTTGTTATGATGTGCCATGTAAGCACAGCTCTATGGACAAAGTTTTAAATTGCTTCCGTTTGGCCCCCATTAACTTTGTTAAAATACGTTTGGTTTGGTTCGAGGCCGTAGGTAATCTCATGATTACTGGCCGGTTATGTCCTTAACCCACAGGGGCGGGTTCGGGCCATGACACCATTGCATGTGCATGCTTGTATATGCTTCATGTGCCTTAATTTTATTACCAATGGCCACTGATTTGGACATGACTGAGGTCTACCCCCTTTTGGTTTAAGTCCATTGAGCATTGAGTACGCCATCTTACATTGCATTGTGCATGCCATGTGGTTATTTGCATTGTGTATGCCAAGTTGTTTCTTTGCATTGAGTATGCATGTTCCTAACATTGCTAAGTTGCCCTTGTAGCATTGCATTGTGCATACATGCATTAGCATTGTTCGCATGTCATTAGCTTTGTTAAGTTGATCATGTCACATTGCATCGAGTATGCCATGTTGTTGTTTGCGTTGTGTATGCCATGTTGTTGCATTGTTGTTTGGATTAAGTGTTAATCCGAGCACGAGAAACGAGGGATGTTTCATACTTGAAGTGATGAAACGTGCCTCAATTCTCAGTCGCCGATGCTCTTGATCAAGCATGATAGAGTTTTAGGCTTTATGTGTTTACGTGTGCATTCATTTTCATATTGAATTGTTGCAGCAAATTGGAAGAATGCAGCAACAACCGGTCAGCCAGCCAGAAAAATTAGCTGGCCGACCACTTTTTCTAGTTTTTCAGTACAAAAAGTGGTCGGCAGGTGGCTGCAGACACCAACAACTGGTCGGCCACCCTCCTACAGGTCCCTAAGATGAGTTAGAAGCTTTCTGGAGCTTGGTGCAAGGTTCTGAGAACAATTGCAAATAGAGGCAAGTTGGGGCATCAAACAGATTTCCGAACGAGGCGACCGGGCATGCATACACTCTTCTCCCTCTGAAGCCTTTGTTTTATTGCTTTATTTAGCTAATGTGATTAGCTAGTTTATGCTTTGGATTCTGTATTTAAGTAGTTAATGCGTTTAGCTGCTTAACTGTTTTGTAATAGTTAGTTAACTAGTTTTAGTTAATTAGCTTCGTTGTGATGTAATAATTAGTTTAATTAGCTTAGATTAGCTAGTTTGCTCTTTATTCAGTCCCTCCGTCGAGAGGGCCAACTATTGTAATAAGCGTGCGTGTGTGTGATGCATGTCTTCCAACCCTCATTTCTTTCTCCCTTTTACTTAACCGCTTATGATGGTTAGTTTTAGGGCATATTTTGTTTAGCATACCTTATGCTCGCATGCGTGCATCATTCATCTGTATTGCATGCACCCTGCTCGGCGCATCATACTAACTGCATAGTATTTCAATACTTACTTGAATACGTGTTCAAACAGCATGTTATCAAGTTGCATTTCACATGCCATCTCAGAATAGCCGAGCCTACTTTAGTTGCATTCTCGCATGTGTTGCATTAGCCATCTTAACATGAACTAGGGTCATGCATGATTTCTAACTAGTTCTTTATTTTGGCTCGGAGTACACTGTGAGTGCTTATGCTTTAGCATACTGCATGTGTGTTATTGATTGCCATGAAAGCATGCTTGCCATGAGGCTAACTGCTTATGTGATATAACTGCCTGAATGCCTGTGGGTGAAGGTTGGATTATTTGAATTGGAACAATTCATCAAAATCCCAAATTTAGCCTACTTGCGAGTAGCAAACTTCAAACCATTTTCAAACGAATATGCAATGTTTTGTTCCAAATTAGGCGATCTAGTCTATACTTGTATGTTGTGCGCATCACGTAGTAAGATTAGCTAATTAACCGAAATAAGAGCTCATGTGTTTTCAAAAACAAAATATCATGCTTAGTATAGGCCGATCTTTGATCGGGCGAGCGGGGGTGCTCATTGCATGACCTTCCCCTCTCGTACCCAAGTTCCCGAGCTGAGGCAACTTTGTTGATGACGGACACGTGGCCTTAGGCACGAGTCAGGGTTTCCTAAATTCCCCCAAAATAAAATATTTAGGTGGCGACTCTGTATTTGGAAAAGCAGTCCATGTTTGGCACTTCTTTATTAAAATCAGTTTTCCAAAAATGATTTACCGAATTTTGACTCTTTGGTAATTTATCGGTTTTGCATTGCACTTTGCGAGATTAGATTCAGAATCGTGACATTGAGTCTGAACTGCAGTAGCTCAGAACAAAACGAGATTCGTGCCCCTCACAGGCGCAGATATCAGAGAGTTCCCGGGAGCACGTCTACACCCTTGAACTAGGGGCAATAAGGTCAGATGTGATCAAAGAAAGCTTGCATAGCTGGATTAGAAGCAACCCTTAAACTAGGGGCAAAAAGTCAGAGGTGCTCGAAGATTCCAAACTGGGTCATTTATCGAACCAATGAAGACTGGCAAGAAAGCCAAATCCCAGAATTTGAAAGAAGAAAATTTATTTCTTAAAGGACAATCGAGTTCCTATCCACAACACTAGGGGTAAATTCAGACCTGATTAGATGGGCTCCTACATCATTAGCGAACAGCAGCCATTCTCCTAGATTCAGATGGCTTAGAGATCCTACTATCGATCAACATGGACAAGTTAAACTTTTCTATCCTTGAGAGACTCAGTGGGCCAAAAACCCGGAAGGGTGACCCAGGCAAAAATTAGAGCAAGACAAAAAGAGAAAAAAGAACAAAAATGAAAAAGTGGAAACAAAGAACAAAAGAGAAAAGAAAAGAAAAAGAAAGAAAAATGAAAAGGAAAAATAGCTCGCAAGGTTGAAAATTCGGAAGGGCGGCTTTGGCAAAAGTTAGAGCGTAAAAGGAGAGTGTTAATACCCGAGTGTACCTTAATCCCGGAACTACGTGCGACCTTATTCCCATCTTTAGGATACGTAGGCAACTTCATCCTGAAGTTCGGTCCCAACCATTTTTTAGCCTGCTTGTCTCATCCATGTTGATTGGCTGATCCTTATTCAACTTGGCTATCCTATCCATGTGCAAATTGGCTCATCTTCATTCAAAATCGATTGTCCTATTCTGTTAGAAGATTTAGCTACAAGACAATTCAAGTTCAGATCCGGGGTTGTGCATGTCGAGAGTTAATTCCACATTGGTTGAGCAGTTGCCATTTGCAAAAACAGTTTTTGAGGATTTTTAATGAGGTTGACTAATTCTCTTGAAAATTATTCCATTTTTCCAAAACTGGACCATTTCTTGGACTTACAAAGGAAAATTTTTAGTGCTCACAACCTGACTTACATGATTTCAGAGCAGAAAGTCAAACAAGCATGTTAATCTAACTCTCATGTTGGTCAAAATTGTTTAATAGAAAGCCAAAAAACAAAAAATGGTCAAAATAATGAACTAGGGGCACAATCGAGTCAGGTTTTCTGTCTTTTCCCCGTTATCAACGTACTCGCCAGAAAGGGCATAATTGAGGCTAGCAATAAAGCCCAAAAACTCTCTCATCCTTCAAGCAGCGAGTTATCAAGCCAAGTACGAAACATGAACTGGAAATAGAGCGGGATATCTGACCCCCCCTCATAGGGTCCACAACTTTCAGCTTATCCATCAACCACACCTGGGAAGGGATAAAAATCAGAGAGATTAAAGAATAGAGAAATGTGCGATGAAAGAAAAAGTGAGGAAAGGGCTTTTCAGAGAAAAAAAAAGATTAAGTGCCAAAATGATGTGAGAATCACAAATGAGAAAGGGTGGGAAACAATACCTGGAGAAGTAGTGGGCTCCCCATGAACTGAGAGGTCTCCCACCGGTGGTAAACATCCGAGTGTTGTGTTTGTTGTTTTTGTTTGTCTCGGTGCTTGTTTTAAGTCATTTTGAGTGTAAATAGACGTGTTTAGATTGTTTTTTTTCTTTGTTTTTCTTTTGTTGAGTCGTGTGGTGTACTGTGGTCAGTCGTAGGCTCAATACCCAATTAAGAATTCATTCTCAGTTTCAATTTCAAAAAAAAAAAAAAATCATTTTGTGCTCAGAGTGCTGTGTCATTCCCAACATGATGTTCAAAATAGAATTTCTTTCTTTCAGATATTGCAGGGTCCAACCCCGATCAAAAGAAAGAGCAATAGAATAAGGACTTATCTAAAGCTACATAGGTTCCGGACTGTAAAGCAAGAGAAAAGAGAGAAAATTAGAGCATCTGAGTTTGTTTTAACTTCAGGGATTTCTGAGATTGCATTCTAGATGCACCTTCTCAGGCCTTGTTTTTTCTCCGGAGAATGAGTGTACCTCAAGCTCAAGCTCAAGCTCAAGCTTGCTTCAAGCCAGAATGGGGATCAAAGTGCTATCCCCGAACACCATTCCCTGTTAGAGGCATCTTGGTTGTGTTTGCAATGAGTTCCTAGGAGACCAACTATGACGGTGGAAACTAGAGTTCAAATGGCGATGGCTAGAACACAAAGGTTTGGAATTTCCGAGACTAAAGTCTGGTTTAAATACCCAAGGGTGTATCCCCAGCTTGAAATTTGTATGGCAGTCCCATAGATTGAGATAGCATGTGCGCACCTCAATTCTAGATACTGAACCAACTTAGTCTGTCACCCCGTTGGAGAATAGGGAAAGTTGTGAATATGATCAGGAAGAAAAGCGGCATCCGTGTCTTCGACATGTAGAGATTACCCCTTGTCAGCATTTGAGGGCCTTTGAACTATGAGTTGAAGGTAAGAGTTCGAGAAACACAAGGGGGAGATCCCCGTCAGAGTAGAGCAGTTCATCGCCACTCACCCTATGAGGTACTTTCTAAAGTGCCGCTTTGTTTGTTTACTGGATTTCTTGTGCATCTATCGCATAATCTCATCATACTCTTTGCATCCATCGCATCATGTCAAGACCTCTTCTCATGGTTTCAGCGTGGTTAAAGTGTTCTTTTCCTCACACGATTTCAGTGTGTTTGGAATTTATCTCAGGACGCGCGGAACGCGCCTTTGAGTGGTTTTCATAGGACCTCTTCTCACGATTTCAGCATGGTTGGAGTGTTCCTTTCCTCACATGATTTTAGCGTGTTTGGAACTTATCTCAGGACATGTGGAACGCGCCCCTGAGTGGTTTTTTTAGGACCTCTTCTCATGATTTCAGCGTGGTTGGAGTGTTCTTTTCCTCACACGATTTTAGCGTGTTTGAAATTTATCTCAAGACACGTGGAACGCGACCCTGGGCAGTTTTCTCAGACCTCTTCTCATGATTTCAGCGTGGTTTGAGTGTCCCCTTCCTCACACGATTTCAACGTGTTTGGGATTTGTTTATCCTCCTCTCACGATTCCAGCGTGGTTGCAGTATGTCACCATATTCATCTACTACATTATCCATTACATCCATTACATCATACCATTTTATCACCTACATCCTTTCTATGTTAAGCTTAGTTTGGCATGTGCCCATACCTTTCCCTCATTAAACCTTGGTTTTGTCATGTGTCAGTACCCATGCTGCGCTGAGGCTAGTATTGAGGGTGTCAACACCTTTTCTGTGTTAGACATGGTCTGTTTTGTGTCCATGCTTTTCTAGGCAAGATGTGGTTCGGCCTGTGCCTTATTCACTTCATCCATTGCATCCATTGCATTGTACTTTGTCTTGTTGCATTCAGCATTTATGATCATTATCTTTCCCTAGCATCATTCCTCACTTATATCATATCACCCAATTACTTGTACTCTTTCTCTTTCTACAAAAAACCATAGTTTTGCATGTGCTTGCACCCTTTTCACGTTAAAACACGGTTCTGTTATGTGTAAGCATCCATGCTACGTTGAGGCCAATATTGAGGATGTAGGCACTTAGCCTGTGTTAAGCATCGTCTGGCTGTGCCCACTTCTTTTCTATATAATACGTAGTTTGATTTGTATCTCTATCTCTTTATGGTATTCGTGTGGTTGGTATTTGTGTGGTTTTGCGCTGCTTGTGGTTTGATTAGTTCGTTACCTTGTATATCATTATATTGTTTTGTTGCATTGCATATCATTTGCATTCTGCCCCTAAACTACGCTAGTTTGATTCCTTGCAACGGGATACTTAGGCAACCCTCGAGTTCAACCAACTGCATTTGCATGTTGTTTGTTTGCTCAAGTCTTACAACCATGTCAAAATGGGTCGTCTTTGGGGTTTCACATTCACTTACGTCATTTCATGACTCTGAGTTCTGTCAAACAGGGGCAACTATAGACACCTCATTTTTGACGGCCCTTACGACTTGGACATCCTCGCATGCACACTTGATGATGAGTTTATATGCTTACCAAGTGCTCGAAGTCCTCAGTGGAATGCCACAACTTTGAGCCTTTCAAACCCTATACCTTTGTTGTCCCAATTTTGGACCAAGCCTAGCTTTTCCGGCCTACAGCCTCTGGTGGCCTACCGGCCACCCCTTTTGGGCTGTCGACCACCAATGATGGCCGGCCGGCCACTAGTGTATTTTGCATATATTTTATGCCAGTTGTACCAGCTGTTTGTACAGATGCGTGCATCTATCCCCACGTATAAGGCTGGATCTCCTTGAGGGAATTTCATGTTTTCTATATATAGGAGGCTCCTCTCTCTTGTTTTAAGGTTAAAAAATTTTGAGATCAAAAATTTTTCACTCTCTCTACAAATCTCTACACTTTTACCTACAAATCTTCAACCTTTGCCTATACACCCTTAACCATATCTTCTCATCTTTGAGCTGAGGCATTCTTGAGCTTGGTTTGAGCTCTTGAGGGTGTTATTTGCTTGGTTTTGTTGCTTGACTTGCTTCTTCTCTTCAAGAGGTATAAGGCTTTACCTATTTGCTGACTTTCTCTACTATTATCCTACTATTTTTTCATTGTTTTGGGCTGTCAAAACTCGATGTTTTTTGGGCTGAAGCTTGGGTTTAAGGCCATTAAAGGTTGAGGGGTTGATAGCCCTTCTTTGTACCTTGTTTTGGAGGCCTTTGCCCTTATGTTTCCCACCATTTTACTATCTTTTTTTGAGGATTTAAACAATGATTTTCAGTGGCCAAAGTCATATTTTGAAGTCCAAATTTGGGGGGGTTAGCCTCCCCTCCTTGTGTCTTGTTGACTAGCCTAGTTGGTGTCATGTTTTAGCATTTTAATCTAGCTATTTTTAGTTTAATTCCAGCATGTTTTAACACTTATTTTAACTTGTTTTTGCACTGTTTTGGGCTGTTGTTTGCATTTGAGCTTTGTTTTGCATGTTTATAGTGTAATTGTCCTCATGAGCTTGGTGTTTTAGGCCTTAAACACCATCTTGTTTGAGTTTATAGCATTTATTTATGTTTTTCTCACTCATTTTCAGCACTTAATCATCTCTGCAACCTCCCTGCTTTCTTGGCTTTTTGTTTCGCTTTGAGAGTTGTTTTAAGCCTCTTGTTCTTTTAAGCATAAGATCGAGGTTGTCATGCTTAATGGTTTAATCCCTTTTAGGGGTTCATTATCAATGGCATGACATCTCTTTCATGTCTTAAGTTAACTCTTGGTTTGGTACTTCACTCCATTAGAGGACTTAAATTCATTATTGGACTTAATAAATTAAAGAATGGTTGGTAAGTTAAAAGGAAGTAATTAAAATTGAGACTAAAATGGTGAAAGATAATAATTTGGTTGTGTTCAATCAGACGTTAATTGAACACATAGAAGGTTAGAAAATTTTAAGATAAAAAATTTTCCTCTTTCTCTACAATTCCATCTCTCTCTACCAAATCTCTACACTTTTGGCTACAAATCTTCAACCTTTGCCTATACACCCTTAACCAAATCTTCTCATCTTTGAGTTGAGGTATTCTTGAGCTTGGTTTGAGCTCTTGAGAGTGTTATTTGCTTGGTTTTGTTGCTTGACTTGCTTCTTCTCTTCAAGAGGTATAAGGCTTTACCTATTTTCTTGTTTTCTCTACTATTATTCCTACTGTTTTTCCATTGTTTTGGGTTATCAAAACTCTGTGTTTTTTTGGGCTGAAGCTTGAGTTTAAGGCTATTAAAGGTTAAGGGGTTGATAGCCTTTCTTTGTACCTTGTTTTGGAGGCCTTTGCCCTTGTGTTTCCCACCCTTTTACTATATTTTTTTGAGATTTTAAACAATAATTTTCAGAGCTTCTTCAGTGGCCAAAGTAATGTTTTGAAGTCTAAATTTGGAGGGGTTAGCCTCCCCTCCTTATGTCTTGCTTACTAGCCTAGTTGATGCCATGTTTTAGCATTTTAATCTAGCTATTTTTAGCTTAATTCTAGCATATTTTAGGACTTATTTTAGACTGTTTTAGCACAGTTTTGGGCTGTTGTTTTCATTTGAGCTGTGTTTTGCATATTTATAGTGTAATTGTCCTCATGAGCTTGGTGTTTTAGGCCTTAAACACCATCTTGTTTGAGTTGATAGCATTTATTTATGCTTTTCTCACTCATTTTCAGCACTTAATCATCTCTGCAACCTCCCTGCTTTCTTGGCTTTTTGTTTCGCTTTGAGAGTTGTTTCAAGCCTCTTGTTCTTTTAAGCATGAGATTGAGGTTGTCATGCTTAATGGTTTAATCCCTTTTAGGGGTTCATTATCAACGGCATGACATCTCTTTCATGTCTTAAGTTAACTCTTGGTTTGGTACTTCACTCCATTACAGGACTTAAATTCATTATTGGACTAATTGAATTAAAGAATGGTTGGTAAGTTAAAAGGAAGTAATTAAAATTGAGACTAAAATGGTGAAAGATAATAATTTGGTTGTGTTCAATCAGACGTTAATTGAACACATAGAAGGTTGAACCATTTCATACTCACTAGTGATGAAATGGTTCAAGTCTCCAAGGTCATCACTTCCCTTGATCATTCATGAAAGGGAGGTAGTATGAGTCTTGTTTTGTTGCATTTATTGAACTTTCACACTTGGTTTCATGAGCCATCATGCAATGACATTGCATCCATTGATGGTTTGTGAACCAAACTCACTACTCCTTTGACTTGTTCATGAAAAGAATGGGTGAGTCATGCAAATAAACCCTTGAAATACCCTGTATATGCTCTGTTTGTCCTTTGTTGCAGTAAGGAGAACTGGGCAGCAGTGGCCGGTAGGTCACTTTTCATAGCCGACAAGTGGTCGGCAGACCACCTTTGATGGCTGACAACCCTCATCACTAGCCAGTCGCCCACTGATGCAAAATTTGGTAGTGTGTTCTTCAAGCGGAGCAGAGTTGTTCTAGAAGTGGGCAGCAGTATATGTGTTCTATTGTGCAACAGAGGCTCTCCGGAAACAAAACAGTGGCTTTTCGGGTGGAAACCAAGCACGTGCATGAGCATTCCTCGCATTCCGAGCTTGTTTAAAGTTTAAATATTTAGATTAAATATTTGTTGTAATTAATTAGTTGTAGCTAGTTAATGTTGTAAAGTGTTGTATTTAATTAGTTAGTTCAACTAGTTATTAAATTTCATTTCGTAATTAGTTAGCTAACTAGGCTAGTTAGTTAATTCATTTGTTGTAATAATTAGTTAAGTAGTTTAGCTATTTATTTCATTTGTTTTGTAACAATTAGCTTAGCTTTAATTAGTTAGTTAATTAGCTTAGTTCATTCGGACTGTAATAATGTATATGTCTTCCAATCCCACGTCTTTCAACCTTTTATTTACTAGCTTATGATGGTTAGTTTAGGGACATCATGTTTTGTTTAGCATGCTCCATGTTTGCATCCACTTGTATTGCATGCATCAAGGCTCGGTTCATCATTCTAACTGCATTGTTAGTTTAATACTTCTTTGAATACGTGCTTAGACCGCATGTTATCAAATTGATTCATATGCCATATTAGTAGCCGAGCCTATTTAAATTGCATATCGCATGTGTTGCATTAGTCCTCTTGCATAAGTTAGGAATCATGCATTTTTCTAACTCTTTTGTTTATTTTGGTTTGGAGTACTAGGTGAGCCTTTACTCGCTTTAGCATATTGCATGAGTATGAGTGTTGCCATGTTTAGCATGCTTGCCATGAGGCAAATTGCTTAGGTGTTATAATTGCTTGAATGCTTGTGGGTGAAGGCTTATTGCTCGAATTGAAATAATTTGAGTAGTGTTCATATGCGATCACTTTTTCAAATGGTATATATTTCGAAACAATTTTACAAAACAAACATGACTCGAATGTTCCAATTCTTGCAATTTTGTCTATATTTGTGTGTGTGTGTGTGCATCACATAGTAATGCTAGCCTAATAAACCAGAACAAGAACATATAATGTACATAAGATTCATATCATGATAAGTAGAGGTCGATCTTTGATCGGGTGAGCAGGGGTGCTCAAATGCATTCATGACTTTCCCCTCTCGTACCTAAGTTCCCGAGCCAAGACAATCTTGGTGATGACGGACACGTGGCCTTTGGCATGAGTCATGGTTTTCCTAAATTTTTCCAAATAAAATATTTAGGTGGCGACTCTATATCTGGCAAAGTAGTCCAATTTTAGCAATTTGATTCTAAATCGATTTTCCAAAAGATTTGTCGGATTTGGTCTCTTTGGTGTTTATCAGTTTCACATTGTACTTGTGAGATTAGATTCAAAACCGCGGGAGTCCGAACTGTAAGACTTATTTTCAAACTTCCGAAAGGGGGCGCAAAAAAGTCGGGCTACACTAGCTTAGTTCTTAGGTGGGATGCAAATAATATGCACGAAATATATACTTTGAGTGTTGGACTCACACGTTTCGCGAAGCCGGCTATTTTGAAAAGTCACAATCATGCAAAATGATGCAATATGCAATAACATATCCAATAAGCAATAACAAGATAACAACATATGAATGAGCTTCAAGCATAAATTGAAATGGGTTTCACGCGAAAAGAACTAAAAACACACGCTCTAAGCACATCGAAGCCATGAGAAGGGGAGAGAAAAACCGCTCAGGGTCACATTTCACGCGCCTTGAGATAACTCTACCCATGTTGAAATCGTGAGAAGAGGAGAGAAACTGCTCAAGGTCACGTTTCACGCATCCTGAGATAAAAAACTGCTTAGGGTTGCGTTTCACGCATCCTGAGATATTCTAATCATGCTGAAATCGTGAGAAGAGGAGAAAAAATGCTCAGGGTTGTGTTTCATGCGTCCTGAGATACTCTAATCACGCTAAAATCGTGAGAAGATGAGAAAAACTGCTCAGGGTCCCGTTTCACGCATCTTGAGATAAACAATCGCTCAGGGTTGCGTTTCACGCATCCTGAGATAGACAACTGCTCAAAGTCGCATTTCACGCATCCTAAGATAAACAATCGCTCAGGGTCACGTTTCATGCGTCCTAAGATAAACAACTGCTCAAGGTCGCGTTGCACAAGTCTTGAGATAAACAACCACTCAAGGTTGCCTTTCATGCATCCTTAGATAAACAACCGCTCAGGGTCGCATTTCATGCGTCCTGAGATAGATGCAAAAAGTATGAGATTGTACAATAGATACACAATGTAATGAAAGTGTGTGATAGATGCATGAAGTGAACAAGTGCGAGAGATGCACAAAATGAACAGGATTGAAACCAATATAATGACAACACATGTTTCATGCAAGATTATAAACAACCAACATATGATGTTAATTGAAAGCATGTTCTATGCAAGAAACAAGAGCATGCTCTATGCATGAATTGAAATCATGTTCTATGCATAATTGAAGGCACGTTCTATGTAAGCATGTGAATCATGAACGATGCAAGCCACACATACAACATAAGTGTATGTGAAAACGCACGTTCTACCCAACAAAAGAGAACAGATATGTAATTCAACAAAATGGACAAAAGCAACCTACGACTTTGACCTCCAATTTACCCGTCAGAGGTTTTGCAAAATGCTCAAAAGGATACAACCCGCTCACTTTTGAATTGGGGCACATTTACGTATCGGAGTACAGCAGGCATTGAAACGACGCAATTAGGACACACTTTCGAGCTTTGTGAAAGCAATCCAGACCCAAATAGGACCTCCCATACATTGTTAGGGAAAAAGGGGAACAAAACCATCACTAAACCACAAAGGAGACCTATCGACCACAAAATGGGTTTGCTAGCCACTAGTAGGGCTTGCCGGCCACTAATAGTGGGCAGCCGGCCACCAAAGCAAAATCGGGGTAGATTTGTCATTTTAGCCGCGAGCCCTCTTTAAACCAACATCCAAGCTTCATTTGCACACACCCTCAAGACCGAAATCCTCCTCCCTCTCTTTCTAGGTGTTTTCCCTCTCAAGATTCATGATTTGTATGCATTTTCCAATACCCCACACAAACTTTATTCACAAAACCCCTTTAGTCCTCTACACTTTGAACCGATCAGATTTTGTTTTCGTTGACTTTTTTGCATTTTCACCACTTCAGGCTTGTTCCTCTCGAGTTTCTCTTGGGTTTGGTGAACTTTACCAAGTTTTGACTTTTTCTTCCATTTTCTCTCTCCTAGGGTTGACTCCAAGTTTTCCCCCTTTTTTCTTCTTTTCTCTATTTTTCACCAGTTTTCACCCATTTTTCAGATGGCAGATGACATTCCTCATGATGATGTCCCTTCCAAGATTCCACCTGTACTTTCACCCATAGAGGTTGAGAAGCCAACGATGGCTGAGGCCACTAAGGCGACGAAGGACATTGCCATTGATTTTAAGGCAAAGTTCGCTCCAGGGCTAGAGCCTGAGCCACTACCATTGAGGATGATGCCCTTTGATCCATCCACGTACCACCCTTGCATGCACATGATGGCGCCTGGAGGCATGATGTGCTTTAACGATTTCATCGGTGGCATGCCAGAGGATGTTTTGCTAAGGAAGCCGGACTCCCACCTTTCCCACAGTGCTACTGAGGTACAAACTTTTTTTTTCTATGTTTTTCTGCCTTTCATTTGACTGCCCTACACTGCCTTCCATTTGACTCTTCTGCGATTACTATCTTTCATCTAACTCCCTTTTTCTCTACCACAAGAGGACTCTCGTGCATATAGAGGTTACAGGGCGGTGACGACCAGGGATTGGTATCATAAATTCCCTCTCCCGGGTCTGTGACCTTGTCGATGAGGCGGGTTTTGGCTTATTCTGCACCAGACTCTCGCGCCACCTGGGCAACCGAGCCCTACTTAGAGCATTAGTGGAGAGGTGATGGAACACCACTAACTCCTTTCACTTTTCTTCTGTTAGGGAGATGACGATGACTCCTACGACTTCTCGATGATCACAGGCTTAGGAGTAGGGGTGATCCAATCCCCTTTGGCGTGGTTATCGGTGAGTAGGAGGCGACCTGGATCTACCTGCTTGGAGTGATCCCACCTTTATATAGGCTAGTGATGGTCAGATACAGCTGGTTTTCCAAGCATTTTCGCGGGAGTCAACCCGAGACATAGGTGGAGGTAGAGCAGTACGTCCAGGGCTTCTTGATGTTCCTTCTCAATACCACCTTGTTCGCGAATAGGTGGAACACCGTGGGTTTGTATTTACTAAGCGCCCTTGTGACCCTACCCCGGGCCCAGTTTTACGCCTGGGGTGGAGCCAGCCTCGCCACACTCTACGGCTATATGAGTTCCACTTCCCATATGAAGGGAGAGCAGGTCGGAGGCTACTGGAGAGCTTGAGAGGTATGCACCACACCGTTTTGCTTTTGCACTGTCTGTTAATACATTATGCTTTCTACTTAGCACTTTCTATTTTATATCTGTTGACACATCGTGCTTTCTGCTTTGCACTTTCTGTATCTGTTCATGCATCGTTGATAATGCTGCTGACCTTTTCTTGCAGTTGTGGGTTTACGCTTATTTCCCGGCTATTACTCCAGAGCCAGTGGACGAGATCGTTCCAGCCGTCCCCTACTCGTAGCAATATGATGGCATATGTCACTGCCGGCACCGTGAGAACATGACATTCACCTTTTTTCATCGATACTTTGATACAGTTGCAGCCTGCGAGGTAACCCAAAATTTACAGTCATTTTGCTTTACTCCTATTGCTACTGTTCTGATTCACACTCTGACAACTAACAGCAACTAACAATCTATACATTCTCTATTTACAGATCACATGATAGCCTTGGGCGACGATGCCAGCCAGAGTGAGGGACCAGTATGCTAGAGCTTGGGCCATGTCTTAATACCAGATTTTACTGAAGGGCCAATTCTATCGGGCCTAGTTCCTGGGTAAGCGTTCAATATGCCAGACTCTGGGCTCACCCATCCCAATCGTTCCTATGCCACCCCCAGCATCCATGAGGATAACCGACAGCCTCCTAATTGAGGCTATTATTCAGTTTATGGTGGGACTGGATGCCGACTATTTTAGAGGAGAGGGGGATTATATGGCCTTCATCAGGACTCACCTTATGCCACCCCTGACAGGAGTTCGCGAGGGCAATGTAGCAGGTGCTCCTTTGGTTGGAGAGGCTACTCAGGAGGCCGAGGCGAGTGTTGGAGAGGCGCCTCCCACCGTGCAGGCTGCTGGTTAGCCTGTGATTCCTACTGTGCTTACTTGTTGATGTCTAGGTGGGACAACCTATCAGATACCGATAGAGCCACCAGAGCTGGGGCATGGGTATGTCAGAGCTCCAGGCACATCTCAGGACCACACTTTTCAACTTGCATCCCACATTTTCCATTTCTGGATATTAATGTTCAAATTCACTTACAAGCACCCCCAGAGTACACGGAAGGCTTCCTCCAGCTAGTTGCTTCTTTAGTTGGCATGGTGCAGAGGAGAGAAACACTACTTAGTCTCTACGGTATTCAGGTATCCCCATTTTCCACATTCATTTCACTACTGGTTCGCACTGCTGTGCACCACACTGACATGCAATATTCACTCTAATACACGATACTGCACACTGATCTACTGATATGCCTTCTGACATTGTTTCACATGGCACTGATACACTGTACTGCCTTTTGCATGATATTCTTACTATATACTACATTATGCCGCATACTGTATCTCATACTTTAATATTTGTTTCTCAGATCCCATCTGCACTGAGGGCACTAGCGGCAGCGGCAGTACTAGCACTGACAACACCCCTCTAGCGGTAGGGAGGAGAGGTAGATAGGCCCTAACATGCAGTCGAGACGAGCATCGAGGTCGAGGCAGGAGTAGAGGTGCTTGGAGTCGGAGCAGCTCAGAGCCAATGTTGGGCGGGGATGATACTGAGACCAACGACTCCGAAGAGGGAGTTAATTGATACTCTGAGTCTAAGAGCAGGGACATTGACGTCGGCTCCAGATCGGAGAGCGAGGAAGACGTCGAGGCTGGTTCTGTGTCAGGGAGCGAAGATGCTAGTAGCAGCTCCAGTCCGAAGTCCGATTCTGGTAGTGGCACCGATAGAGACAGTGCCTCTCAGTTCCCTCCGAGAAAGAGGACAAAGAGGGCCTCTCGAGCTTGACATGACTGGTGCTGATTTTTGTACTCTTTTGCTTAGTTTCTTCTTATTTTAGTAGCTTAGTACATGTATAGCTTCAGATAGGTTTTACTTTTGCTTTTGAAAAGACTTGTACTCTCTTTTGTAAACAAAACGATGATCAGGGGAAACCCTGCAATTTATAAAAACGAGTTCTTGTTCTTGCCTCATGAGCACCATATTTGCATATAATGACAATGGATTTGAATTTGAAAACGAGAATGCTTGTATTGGAACGATGTTCTTAATCGAATAATGAGCCAACCAACAAAATAAAATACAAAATACAACTCGATAACTGGAAAACAAAGTAAAAACAACGCAAACACAGCTATATACACTTGCTCAAAACAATAGACTCAAAACAAGACCCTAAAACACAAGGACCAGGACAAAACCAAAATGCCAAACTACACAGCCACAAAGTGGGCGATAGGCCACAAAAGGTGGGTGGCAGGCCACAGAAAGTGGGTGGCCAGCCACTTGTGGTGAACCACCATATGGCTGACAGTTGGCCTCCATTCACAGCTCTATCTTCTACAAAAGGTCTTCTTTCGCCATTTCTTCACCAGAACCTCATATTGGCTGCTGTTTTCTTTGAAAATGGAGATCTTCCTCGCCGAAAAGCTCACTGATTGGATGGCCACTTTAGATGGCACGAAAAAGGTAAATTTATGAGGTTTTGGCATAAACGCCCTTTTTCTATTGAGCTATACTCCACTTTGTTTGTCGTTCCTCCATGCCGTGGCCCGATGTTGGGACCCAATTTCACATGTATTTCGCTTTGGAGCCTAAGAAATGTGCCCAACTCTTGAGGAATTTCAAGAGCTGTTAGAATCCCAACGCGACGAGGAAATCATGCCTCAACCCTATTTTGGCCATGCCCAAACTTTAGGACAGATGTGCGGGCTTACTTTGCATAAAGCTCGATCTTTGGCTCATGACGAAGAGTTAAATATACCCAACTTGATTCACCAGTTCTCTGACATCAATGACAGAGGTGACCTTCTGTGGCGAGGTTTCTGACAACATGCCCTCTGTTTATATATGCTCGCACATTTTCTTCTTCCTCTAGTTGTGACAAAGCCAGCATTAAGCTGATAAAAGTAGCCCCATGCCTAAGAGAGGGAAAAAGTTGCATTCGTTTGGCACTAGCCGAGACCCTGATGGGTTTAGATGATTTTCACCAGCGAGAGACCACCAGGTTTGCGAGAAGTCCACTACTGCTCTAGGTATTGTTTCTTACCCTGTCTTATATATGATTCTTGAATCACTTAGCCCTCGCACTCTATTTTCTCTCAAAACCCTTTCTTATACTTTTCTCTCAACGTATATCTCTCTATTCTTTAATCTCTCTTATTTTTCATCCCTTCCCAAGTATGGTTAATGGATAAGCTGAAAGTAGTGTACCCTTGCCCCGAGTATTCAGCCTGAGCGTACTTTTTTCGCCAACGACTAGTGGACTTTCCCAACAAGGAGTGGTGGTGCAATTGGATGTGCAACAGATCTGCAGCTGACATAGCTTGGCATTGCCCCTCGTTTAATTTGACCGAGATGAGCTACAGCATGTCCCAATAGCAGAGCATTCAGTTGATTGGCCTTACGCACTACATGTTCTACTTTTCTTTCTAGTTTAGACGCTAGTTTGGGCATGATCAGACCCGTCCAAATGAGGGGATAGAATACCCGGCCCTATTCCTACTTCGTGGTTCATACTTTACTCGGTACCTCATTGCCTAGAGGACAAGCAAGCTTCTGGCTTCTGGCCTCTGCCCCTAGTTTTAGTTATGCCCTTTCTGGCGAGTGCTTGGCTTAGGTCGAGGATGAGACACAAGTCAGGCCCACTTTGGCTACAGAAGCTTCCGCAAGCATGAGCAGAGGACGCAAGAGCACCTGACTCACCTATGCCCCTAGTTTGTTGCTTTGACCTTTCTTTTCAAGTTTTATTATGTAAAAGCAATTTTGATTTGTATCAGAGAGTTGGAGAACATACTTGTGTTGAAATCAATGCAATTAAAGTTATGAGCACTAAGAATTTTCGTTTTGGTAAAAGGTAAAATTTTGAACAAAATCAACTTTTATTCAAACTTTTCAAAACCATTTTTGAAAATGATCATTGCCTGACACACATGGAATCAGCCCTCAAGATGTACAACAAAAGATCATAACTGCTCATAACTGTATTCACCATATCGACCCTTCTGCCGCCGTATTGAAGACCACATAACCAAGCTAACTGATGATGGACAAAAATGACCTGAACAAAATGAACGAAAAGAATAATTGAGTTGGAGATGGTTTCGGCCAAACTTCATGATGAAGTTGCCTACGTATCCCAAGGATAGAAATCAAGCCTTACGTAGTTCGGTTCAGGTTCACTCAAGTATTAACTCTCTCCTTTTGCACTCTAACTTTTGCCAAAGTCGCTCTTTAGGGTTTTCAACCTTGCAAGCTCAGTTTTTCTTTATTTCTAATTTTTCATGCTCTAACTTTTGCCTAGGTCACCCTTCCGGGTTTTTCGGTCTAACGAGCCTCTCAAGGATAGTATTTCTTCAACTTGTCCATATTGATTGGCTGTGAAAGCTCCAAGCCATCTAGGTCCATAAGAATAATCGCCCCTCTTGACCAGATAGATTTGATGATATAAGGGCCCGTCCAATTGGGTTTGAACTCACCCCTAGGGTCGTAGATGGGAGCCCGGTTGTCTTTCAGTACCATGTCTCCCTCCTTGAGATTCCTATACTTAACTTTCTTGTTAAAAGCCCTGGCAATTCTGTGCTGGTAGCCCTGGACATGATATAATGCCTTTAGTCTTCTCTCATTAAACAACATTAATTTCTCAAATCTGCTCTGTTGCCAGTCCGCCTCCGCTATCTAACACTCGACCATAATTCGCAGCGACGGTACTTCAATTTCAATTAGCAAAATAGCCTCTATCCCGTAGACAAAAGCATAGAGGGTTACCCCTGTAGATGTTCGAATTAAGGTTCTGTAGCCCTAGAGCGCAAATGGCAGTTTATCCGGCCAGTCCCTGTAGGTTTCCACCATCTTCCACAAGATGTTCTTAATATTCTTGTTGGCGGCCTCAACAACTCCATTGGTCTTTGGTCTATATGTTGATGAGTTATGAAAAGACACATTGTATTTTTCAAGCAGATCCATTACCTCTTTCTTGGTGTGAGCCGTTATCTAATATAATCTCTTTTAAAACTCCATACCAGCAGATGATATTATTTCTGATGAATCTGGCCACGTGCGACGCTTTTAACACCACATAGGATTAAGCTTCCATCCTCTTTGTGAAGTAATCAATTGCCACTAGGATGAACTCGTGTCCATTTGACCCCTTTGGCGAGACCGCACCGATAACGTTGATTCCCCAAATTGAGAAAGGCCATGGTGACGTCATATTGTAGATCTTAGACGATAGTATATTCATGTGATTGGCATGAATTTGGCATTTGTGGCATCGCCGTACAAAGCCAATACAATCTTCCTCCATGGTTGACCAGTAATAACTTTGTCAGAGGATCTTCCTGGCTAGCATCACACCATTCATGTGTGCCCCGTACTCCCTTCTGTGGATAGGCTCCATAAGATGCTTTGATTCCTCTTCCTCCACACACAACTTGTGCATTCCTAGATGACCTCTTTTATACAACTTGCCCCCACAGATGATAAATTGGACGGCCAGACGCCATACTCCCCATTTGTCCTTGGCATTTTCTCCTGATGGATACGTCTCTTTTTCTAGAAAGTTCCAAATATCGTAATACTAGGGTTTTTTTTTTTTTTTGTCTTGCACTTCATTTATTACAGTAACAGTCTTGTAGGCTGGCTTGTATTTCTATTCGATGATGATTGGACGCATCTTTACTCCTAGTAGGATGTCTACCATAGAGGATAGAGTTGCCAAAGCATCAACGAACCTGTTGTTCTCTCTCAGTAGATGCGTGAATGTCAACTTTTCAAACCTCAGAATCAGAATATCCAGGGCCTGATGGTAAACCTTCATCTTCTCTTCTTTGACTTTCCAGTCTCCGTTTGCTTGAGAAACAACCAAGTTCGAGTCCCCAATGACATTGCCACCGAAAGGAGTGAGATTACTACCACCGAAAAGAGTCCCCAATGACATCCAACCTTATTGCTCCTAGTTCTAGGGAAGCTTTTAGACCAGCAATACACGCTTCATATTCCACTTCGTTGTTGGACACTTTGAACCGGAGTTTGAAGGCTAAGGGTATATGGGAATTATCGGGTGCTATCAGCAATACGTCTATCCCATAACCGTATTAATTAGACGCTCCGTCAAAGTACATCGTCCAAGTTTCTTCTTTAACTTATAGAATGTCTTCATCTGGAAACAAGTACTCCACTGTCTCATCTTCCTCTACTGGGCAGTTGACTAGGAATTCCGCTACAGCCCTTCCTTTAATTGACTTGCGTGTGACATATTTGAGCTCAAATTTGAAGAAAAGAAGCAGCCAGCAAGCCAGCCTACCCGTAAGTGCTCGTTTTTCAAAAAGATATGTGATGGGATCTAATCTCGAAACTAGGATTACAGAGTGAGCTAACAAGTAGTGCCTCAACTTTCTAGTTGCCCATACCAAGGCTAAACAAGCTTTCTCCAAGGGAGTGTAACGGGTCTCGTAGTCTAGCATTTTCTTGCTCAAGTAATAGATGGCTTTCTCCACATTATCTTCAGATTCTTGAGCTAACATGTACCCCATAGTCGAGTTTGTTACTGACAAATACAAAATCAGCGGCTTATCCGGCTTTGGTGGCGACAACATAAGTGGATTTTGGAGGTACTGCTTAACCTGTTCAAAGGCAAACTAACATCAATCGTCCCATTGGAATTTCTTTCCTTTCTTCAGGAGACCAAATAGTGGTTCACAAGTCAAGGTTAATTTGGAGATAAACCGTTTTATGAATTGCACTTTACCCAAAAAGCCACGCACCTCCTTTTCAATCCTTGGTGGTGGCATTTCTAAGATGGCCTTGATTTTGGAAGGATCTACTTCAATTTCCCTCTGCGTGATCAAAAAGCCCAATATTTTTCCTGGTGCTACGCTGAAGGTGCATTTCTGCGAGTTTAACCTCAATCTGTATTCCCTGATCCGTTGAAGGAATTTTTTGAGTGCAATGTAGTGGCCTTCCCGCTCTTTGGATTTGACAATCATGTCGTCCGCATACACCTCAACCTTGTTGTGGATCATATCATGCGGAATGGTGGTCGCAACCCTCTGATAAGTAGCCCTAGCATTTTTCAACCCAAACGGCATGACTTGGTAGCAGTACGTACTCCATGGTGTGGTGAAAGCAGTCTTTTCTTTGTCCTCGAGTGCCATCAGAATCTAGTTATACCCGGAAAACCCATCCATAAATAAAAGGAAGGCTTGGCCTACGGTGAAGTCTACCAACTCATTAATATGTTGCAGAGGAAAGTCAACCTTTGGGCTCGCTTTATTCAGGTCTCGAAAGTCGACACAAACCCAGATTCTGCAATCCTTCTTCGACACTAGGACGATATTGGCCAACAAGGTCGAATACTCGGATACTAACAAGAATCCTGCATTAATCTGCCTGGTAACCTCTTCCTTGATTTTCAATGCCCAATTCGGACGAACTCTGCGCAGTTTCTGCTTGATTGGTCGGGCCTCAAGGTCAAGAGGGACCTAGTGTTGTACAATCTCAGGGTTGTTTCCAAGCATGTCTTCGTAGGACCATGCAAAAACATCTTTGAAATTTTTTAACAAAGCAATTAAATGCTCGTGTTTCTCTGAAGACAATGTGGACCCGATTTAGACCAAGCGCGGATCCTTTTCAGTGCCCACATTAATGGCAATGATTTCATCAAAACAACGTTTAGCAAACCTCTCCTCCTCTCGATTAATCAAGTTTTTCAAAGCTAGAGGAATTCCTTTCTCTTCGTTTTCGTTAAAATTTTGAAAATACAATAAACTAGCGACACAGAGAAATACTCAGAATCTGCAGCGTTTTCATTCAAAAGGTCCAAATCTTCGGTTACAGACTCAAAAGAAAAGTTGAATGAAGGCCTAGACAAAACTTTGGAATCCGAGTTACCACCTCCAGAAATACCAGACTAAGACTCCCTAGATTGACTTAAATCTGATCCCGACCCCACAAACTCAGCGGAATCAAATTCTGGCTCATCACCCGATTTGAAACTGGAAAAAAAGCCCTCCTCTAGCTACCAAGTAAGGCGTAGCACCTTCAATGCATTCAAAATACCGCTGGTAGGGTCTACACCAGTACTTCCCCGATCATGGAGACAGTGAAGTTATCCCCTAAGTCCTCTAGGTTAGCTGTGGGATCTGTAAAGAGATTGGCCAGTGCTACCCTTACTTCAGGCTCGCTGCCATTTGAGTCACCATCCGTGCTCTGGTCAGCTTTGATGCTTGGTTCGGCCCTTTCTTCATCACTGTCCTGTAGCTGCAGATCAAAGAAAATCTTAAATCGGGGACGCGCTTCTTTGAGGAATTTACCCAAGACTCAGGATGTAATAACCCGAGCCTTGTCCATGTTTTCTGATATATTTTCAGCCCTTGTTTTGTGCTTTTAAAATGTTTACTGTAAAATCCCATGAAAATTTGCAGTTAAGTAAGTGAAATCCATGTTTAGAGATGTCTATCTGTTGCATAAGGAAACTATCTGTTACCATTAACACGTTTGAATTAGAAATTGGGAGCCTTAATGGCTTAATTACCTGAAATTGATTACATATCTGTGATCAACATGATTTTTAAGTAATATTAAGCATGTTTGCGAAATTTTAATTTTGGACTGATTAAACGATTAAATTTTGTCTTATATATCATTGTTTATGAATATATACACCTAAACCTCTTGAGCCTTGATAAAAAACGTGAAGTGCCTTTGTGAGAGAATAAGGGTTTGGAAAGAGGAGAAAAAGAAAACAAAGACAAGGTTCAACAAGGAAGAGAATTAGGATTAAATTAGGAGATCTTTGCCATTTTTAAAGCTTAAGGTATGTTAAATTTAGTGTGTATGAGAATTATCCTTTTAATGGTGAAGAAGGGTTGTTTATGATTTATGTTTGATGATTTAGGGTTATAAGGGAGAATTGTTCATGATTCATGTTTGATTGAAGAGGATACGCATCAATTGGTTGTTTTGACATGAAATTACGCCTCAATCTTTGTTTCTCATGTCAAACCCATGAAAATATATGTATGTAATGTATGATGTTTTAATAACCATGAGGAACTTGATTTAAAAATAGAATTTAGAGGGTTTGTAGCTTGAATAAGTTTCCACTCATGTGTATTTTATGATGCTCAAGTTCTAGTACATGCTATGATGAAAGATATGCTTCAATCTTTGGTTTTATACCATGCACCATGTGTTATGATTTATGAACATAAAGGACTTAAGTGAAAAGATGGAATTTGAAAAAAAAATAGGGACTTGATCAAGCTTTGAATCATGTTTACTTTATGATGTTCAAATGGTAAATTATGTTATAGTGAAGTTGGGTTCAAGTCTTGCTTTAATTTCATCTTGGGTTGCATGAAAAATGAAGTGTTGATGCTTAAAATTGTGTTGAAGTCGAGCTGCCCAAAACAGGGGTCACCACCGCACGTGCGGAGGTCATGGCCGCACATGCGGCCAAAGAAGAAAAATAGGAAATGCATTCTACAGTTGGGCCGCTCGAGTGGAAGGGGAGGACCGCACGTGCGGTACATGGCCGCACGAGCGGAGGGTCTGGCCGCACGTGCGGCCCAGGTCCGAAAAATTATTTTCTTCTATTTTGCATGCTCAACTCTCTGGTATTTTTAGAATATTCTTCTGATGATTTTAAGAGGGTTGTAAATTCATGCAAAGTGTAATGATTCAGGAAATGATTTAAGAAAGAAAAGAGAACTAATGTGCAAGTTTTGCGTGTGTGCAGGACACACTCCGGGAGGAAGTAATACGTCATCCCAACACTGTGAGTAGTAGTACCTATGTGAATGTTATGCAATTATGGTAATGTTTCGAGATATGTAAGGCAACCATGTTATGTAAATGTTATGCAATTATGTTGCAAGACATGTAAGGCAACTATGTTATGTTATGTAAATGTTATGCAATTATGATAATGTTTAAAGTACGTAAAGAAAAGCAAGTTTCAAGGGCTTAATGCCATATGTTTCAAGGGCTTAATGCCACAAGTTTCAAGGGCGTGATGCCATATATTCCAAGGGCCTTGTGCCACATGTTTCAAGGGCCTCGTGCCACTATGTTTCAAGGGCTTATAGCCACCAAGTTATGTTGCAAGATTGGGCCTAAGGTCGTTATGTACTTAGCACGGAATCAGACTAACGTATCGATATGTAATATGTTTCAAGTTAAGCATTGTTTATTTATGTATTACTATTCACTGAGTCCGGCTCACTCTCTATTATGTCTGTTTCTATAGGTCATCAATCAGGAAGTCAGTCCTAGCCTTGATGCCACTTTCTTTTGTCAACCTTTACATGTCCAGGCACTATGCAAGGCCATCCATTTTGTGCAGTTGTTAAGATGTTGGCCTGCTATTTAAATGTCCATCTAAGGTTGATGTGCATAACTTTCATGTTTTTTTTTTTTGTATACGCCCAATCATGGGGCTGGGACTGTAAATGTATGCGTATGTAACCGATATTCAGGGGTTTAGTTTTAAACTTTGTCTGCTTTTGATGAAGTATATGATGTATGAGATCCTGGCATATTAGAAATAGCTCAATGGAGTATGTTGTATCTATGTTATGTCCGTATTTTTATGCTTCCGATAAGGCCCCGTAGGTTTGTATACCAGGTTATATGTCCATTTATGAATAGGTCATGCCCAAACTTTTAGGGGCAGGTTTGGGGCGTGACAAGTGGTATCAGAGCACGAGTTGCTATCTCACACACGGATCCATTGAGCTGTAGGGTGTCTAGAAAAGATTTAGGCATCATGCATGACATCCTAAAAGTATAAGACAAGTTCGATGGCAACATTACGTGTACTCTGATAATGCTAACCATATTAAACTATGTCTATCGTATATAATTGATTGTTGTGTAGATCATGGTGAGAACAAGGACAGAAGATGTGGAAGATGCTACCTCAGCACGACTTGACAGGATGGAGAGGATGATTATGGAAATGGCGGAGACTCTACGGCAACAACAGCAACAGCCTCAACAACAACCGCCACCACAACCGGTACCCCCACCGGTAGTACCAGAGTTCCATGCTGAAGACCGAACTATTACTCTCACTAAGGAGTTTAAAAAGATGAAACCACCATCTTTCAAAGGAGGAATAGAACCGATGAAAGCTGAGGCCTGGGTGTTGGGCATAGAGAAATTATTTGAAGTTTTCCCTTGCACCGAAGCTCAAAAAGTGCAATTGGCTGCCTTTACCCTTGAAGATGAGGCACGCAGATGGTGGATGCTTACGAGAACAATCCATCTAGGGCTAACATGGGACAGATTTCTGGAGCTGTTTTATGATAAATACTTTCCTCAAAGTATGGGGGATAAAAAGGTGACTGAATTTGAAACTCTCAGACAAGGGAACAAGACTGTTGCTGAATATGAGGCCCAATTTACGGAGCTAGCCCGGTTTGCACCGCATATGGTGGACACGGATTATAAGAAGGCACGAAAATTTGAAGGGGGATTACGAGGAGCAATTCTGGATCGAGTCAATATGTTAAAGTTGCCTACCTATGTAGATGTGCTGGAGAGGGCTGTTATAGTTGAGGGAAACCTAGCTGCTCAGAACCGGATTGCCGAGTGGAAAGGAAAAAGGCAAAACAATCAATGGTCAAAGGGAGCGACTACTCCACCAAACAAGGAACAAAATTCAGGGACTTCAAATACTTCTGCCCCTAATCAGGGTACGATTCCTGTTTGTTCGGAATGTGAAAAGCGGCATCGTGGGATATGCTAATGGAAGTCCGGAGCCTGTTATCAGTGTGGCAAAACGGGTCATTTGATAAAGGATTGCCCTCAGAGGAATCAACGAAATGGCAACAGGGCTGCTACTAGTTCAGCGGGGTCTACACCAACTCCTAACACCAAGGCACCGGTCAAACCTAACAACAATAAAGACACAGCGAGACAAGGCAGAGTGTTTGCATTGGTTCCAGGAGACGTGCAGAATGTAGCAACAGTGGTGTCAGGTATATTTATGGTTCATGGTCATTCTGCTTCTGTCTTATTTGATTCCGGCTCTACTCATTCCTTCGTGTCAAAATTGTTTGCACAAAACTTAGATAAAATCGAGGAAAAACTGTCTTATATGTCGTGTGTGTGTCTTCACCCTTGGGAGACTCTATGCTTTGTACTTCTGTTTACTTTGGTTGTGAACTTGAACTTGGGGATATCTGGGTATATGCCAATTTGTTACCTCTTAACATGACCTATTTTGATATTATTCTGGGAATGGATTGGTTGGGTGAATATGGTGCAACTATAGATTGTTTGACTAAACAAATCAGCTTCCACCCTCCGGGTCAATCAGAGTCTATGGTTCAGGGGCAGGAAGTGACTTCTCCACCTTACTTGATTTCTGCGGCAAAGGCTTGTAAATTAATTCAGAAAGGGTGTCAGGGATATTTATGCAGTGTTTTAGAGGGGCAAGTGGTGAATGGGAGTACCGACAGAATTCTAGTTGTTTGTGAATTTCCGGATGTCTTTCCTGAGGAATTGCCGGGGCAGTTGATAGACCGTGAAATTGAGTTTACCATTGACGTAGCACCGGGAATTCAACCCATTTCGAAGACTCCGTATAGAATGTCGCCAATTGAGATGAAGGAATTGAAAATGCAGTTACAAGATTTATTGGACAAGGGATTCATCCGTCCGAGTGTGTCTCCGTGGGGTGCGCCAGTTCTGTTTGTAAAGAAGAAGGATGGAACACTCCGGCTTTGTATCGATTATAGGGAACTTAATAAAGTCATAATCAAGAACAAGTATCCATTGCCAAGAATCGATGACCTATTTGATCAGCTTCAGGGGGCACAAGTCTTTTCCAAGATTGACCTACGGTCTGGATACCATCAATTAAAAGTCAAGGCTGAGGATGTTGAGAAGACAGCTTTTCGAACCCGGTATGGTCATTATGAATTTTTGGTTATGCCCTTCGGAGTCACTAACGCGCCAGCAGCTTTTATGGATTTGATGAACCGTGTTTTCAAGCCCTATTTGGATGAATTTGTGGTGGTCTTTATTGATGATATTCTCATCTATTCGAAGAATGCAGAAGCTCATGAAAATCATCTTCGCCTGATCCTTCAAACCCTCCGAGAGAAGAAACTATATGCAAAGCTGAAGAAATGTGAATTTTGGCTACTAGAGGTGGCATTTCTGGGGCACGTTATCACAAAGGAAGGAGTTTCTGTTGACCCACACAAGATTGAGGCAATCGTAAATTGGCCAACTCCCACTAATGTGACTGAAGTGCGTAGTTTTATGGGGTTAGCTGGCTATTACAGGAGATTTGTTAAAGATTTTTCCAAAATTGCTGTGCCACTTACACAACTGACTCGAAAGGGAGTTGCATTTGAATGGTCAGAGGAGCGGGAATCTGCTTCCCAGGAATTGAAGACAAAGTTGACAACAACCCCAGTTTTCACCTTGTCATCTGGTACAGAAGGATTTGTAATCTATAGTGATGCTTCACACAAAGGGCTGGGATGTGTACTTATGCAAAAGGGAAGAGTCATCGCTTATGCTTCTCGGCAGCTGAAACCCCACGAGAAGAATTATCCCATGCATGATCTGGAGCTAGCAGCAGTAGTTTTCGCTTTAAAGATATGGAGACATTATTTGTATGGCACTACCTGCGAGGTATATACTGACCACAAGAGTCTTGAGTACCTTTTCACTCAAAAAGAGTTGAATATGCGGCAGCGACGGTGGTTAGAACTTCTTAAGGATTATGAGTTGCAGATTCATTACCATCCTGGTAAAGCCAACACAGTTGCAGATGCACTCAGTCGGAAAAGTATAGGGACTTTGGCAAGTTTGGTTACAGGGAAAAAGGAATTGTCAATTGAATTGGGTAAGATGGAATTAGACTTTGTGCTACATGGGCAGGAAGCTTTAATGGCAGCGATGATGGCCCAACCAACCTTACTTGAGGAAATTAAGTTGCATCAGATAGAAGATGAAGCTCTAAAGAAGATATGTGATGAATTGGGAACAAAACCAAAGTCAGGATTCAGTTTAGTCGATTCAGTGCTCAAATTTCAAAACTGAATATGTGTCCCCAATGTTTTAAACCTTAAACAAAAGCTGATGGAAGACGCATATACCTCAAGGTTCTCAATGCATCCAGGAAGTACCAAAATGTACCGAGATTTGAGGCAAAATTTTCGGTGGCCAAGTATGAAGAAAGAGATCGCAGAGTTCGTCTCTAAATGTTTGCAATGCCAGCAAGTAAAAGCAGAGCATCAGCGACCAGCAGGGTTGTTGCAACCCCTTCCCATCCCGGAGTGGAAATGGGAGCATTTGACCATGGATTTTGTTGTGGGCTTACCCCGGACTCCCCGGGGCATGAATTCTATATGGGTCATTGTAGATCGATTAACTAAGTCCGCTCACTTCCTACCAGTGAAGACTCAGTATAATGCAGATAAACTGGCGGTACTTTATGTGAATGAAATTGTGAGGCTTCATGGTGTTCCGGTCTCAATTGTGTCAGATAGGGATCCTAAGTTTGTTTCCAAGTTCTGGCAGAGTTTACAAGAAGCAATGGGTACGGAGTTAAAGTTTAGCACGGCTTTCCACCCTCAGACCGACAGTCAATCTGAGAGAACGATCCAAACCCTAGAAGATATGCTCCAAATGTGTGTGTTGGATTTTCAAGAAAGTTGGGAAACTCACCTACCGTTGATAGAATTTGCGTACAATAATAGCTACAACTCGAGTATAGACATGGCACCCTATGAAGCTTTGTATGGAAGACCATGTCGTTCTCCCCGTGTGTTGGGCTGAAGTTGGAGATAAATCCTTGCTAGGGCCTGAAATTGTTCAGTTGACAACTGAAAAAGTTCAAGTTATTCGGGAAAGGTTGAAAACTGCTCAAAGTAGACAGAAGAGTTATGCGGACAACCGACGGAGGGATTTGGAATTTTAAGTTGATAGTCATGTTTTGTGAAAGTCACTCCGATGAAAGGACACCCAAGATTCGGAAAGAAGGGTAAGTTGACACCCCGATATGTCAGTCCCTTTCAGATTCTGGAAAGAGTGGGTCCGGTAGCTTACCGAGTTGCCCTTCCGCCACATATGAGTCAAGTGCATAACGTGTTTCATGTCTCTATGCTTCGTGGATACCTTCCGGACCCATCACATGTTATTGATTATCATCGAATTGAATTGGATGACAAGTTGATGTACGAGGAAAAACCAATTCGCATTTTGGACCGACAAGTAAAACAATTACGAAACCGTGAGATTCCAATGGTAAAAGTTGAGTGGCAAGAACATTACGGAACCGACGCAACGTGGGAAAGAGAGGAGGAAATGCAACACCAATACCCACACCTGTTTCAATCCTAAGGTAACACAAGTTTGGAGGACCAAACTTATTTAAGAGGGGGAGAGTGTAATAACCCGACCCTCGTCCATGTTTTCTGATATATTTTCAGCCCTTGTTTTGTGCTTTTAAAATGTTTACTGTAAAATCCCATGAAAATTTGCAGTTAAGTAAGTGAAATCCATGTTTAGAGATGCCTATCTGTTGCATAAGGAAACTATCTGTTACCATTAACACGTTTGAATTAGAAATTGGGAGCCTTAATGGCTTAATTACCTGAAATTGATTACATATCTGTGATCAACATGATTTTTAAGTAATATTAAGCAATTTTAATTTTGGACTGATTAAACGATTAAATTTTGTCTTATATGTCATTGTTTATGAATATATACACCTAAACCTCTTGAGCCTTGATCAAAAACGTGAAGTGCCTTTGTGAGAGAATAAGGGTTTGGAAAGAGGAGAAAAAGAAAACAAAGACAAGGTTCAACAAGGAAGAGAATTAGGATTAAATTAGGAGATCTTTGCCATTTTTAAAGCTTAAGGTATGTTAAATTTAGTGTGTATGAGAATTATCCTTTTAATGGTGAAGAAGGGTTGTTTATGATTTATGTTTGATGATTTAGGGTTATAAGGGAGAATTGTTCATGATTCATGTTTGATTGAAGAGGATACGCGTCAATTGGTTGTTTTGACATGAAATTATGCCTCAATCTTTGTTTCTCATGTCAAACCCATGAAAATATATGTATGTAATGTATGATGTTTTAATAACCATGAGGAACTTGATTTAAAAATAGAATTTAGAGGGTTTGTAGCTTGAATAAGTTTCCACTCATGTGTATTTTATGATGCTCAAGTTCTAGTACATGCTATGATGAAAGATATGCTTCAATCTTTCGTTTTATACCATGTACCATGTGTTATGATTTATGAACATAAAGGACTTAAGTGAAAAGATGGAATTTGAAAAAAAAATAGGGACTTGATCAAGCTTTGAATCATGTTTACTTTATGATGTTCAAATGGTAAATTATGTTATAGTGAAGTTGGGTTCAAGTCTTGCTTTAATTTCATCTTGGGTTGCATGAAAAATGAAGTGTTGATGCTTAAAATTGTGTTGAAGTCGAGCTGCCCAAAACAGGGGTCACCACCGCACGTGCGGAGGTCATGGCCGCACATGCGGCCAAAGAAGAAAAATAGGAAATGCATTCTGCAGTTGGGCCGCTCGAGTGGAAGGGGAGGACCGCACGTGCGGTACATGGCCGCACGAGCGGAGGGTCTGGCCGCACGTGCGGCCCAGGTCCGAAAAATTATTTTCTTCTGTTTTGCATCCTCAACTCTCTGGTATTTTTAGAATATTCTTCTGATGATTTTAAGAGGGTTGTAAATTCATGCAAAGTATAATGATTCAGGAAATGATTTAAGAAATAAAAGAGAACTAATGTGCAAGTTTTGCGTGTGTGCAGGACACACTCCGGGAGGAAGTAATACGTCATCCCAACACTGTGAGTAGTAGTACCTATGTGAATGTTATGCAATTATGGTAATGTTTCGAGATATGTAAGGCAACCATGTTATGTAAATGTTATGCAATTATGTTGCAAGACATGTAAGGCAACTATGTTATGTTATGTAAATGTTATGCAATTATGATAATGTTTAAAGTACGTAAAGAAAAGCAAGTTTCAAGGGCTTAATGCCATATGTTTCAAGGGCTTAATGCCACAAGTTTCAAGGGCGTGATGCCATATATTCCAAGGGCCTTGCGCCACATGTTTCAAGGGCCTCGTGCCACTATGTTTCAAGGGCTTATAGCCACCAAGTTATGTTGCAAGATTGGGCCTAAGGCCGTTATGTACTTAGCGCGGAATCAGACTAACGTATCAATATGTAATATGTTTCAAGTTAAGCATTGTTTATTTATGTATTACTATTCACTGAGCCCGGCTCACTCTCTATTATGTTTGTTTCTGTAGGTTATCAATCAGGAAGTCAGTCCTAACCTTGATGCCGCTTTCTTTTGTCAACCTTTACGTGTCCAGGCACTATGCAAGGCCATCCATTTTGTGCAGTTGTTAAGACGTTGGCCTACTATTTAAATGTCCATCTAAGGTTGATGTGCATAACTTTCATGTTTTTTTTTGTATACGCCCAATCATAGGGCTGGGATTGTAAATGTATGCGTATGTAACCGATATTCAGGGGTTTAGTTTTAAACTTTGTCTGCTTTTAATGAAGTATATGATGTATGAGATCTTGGCATATTAGAAATAGCTCAATGCAGTATGTTGTATCTATGTTATGTCCGTATTTTTATGCTTCCGATAAGGCCCTGTAGGTTTGTATACCAGGTTACATGTCCATTTATGAATATGTCATGCCTAAACTTTTAGGGGCAGGTTTGGGGCATGACACAAGAAAGCCACAAAAAGGGAAATCCTCTTCCTCTCAAACAAAATGGTCGTTGAACGTCCCTCGGATCGGCTTGTGGATGACCTCATAATGCTTTCCAGCTCTCTTGGCCTTGGCTCTACCCTTCATCTCTTCTCCCTTCCTTATTCAGTCCTCTTTGGTGGGAACATAGCCCAATCCAAAGACATGTGGGTTGTGTAGCACATCTGTTAGTGCTGCAACACCTTTCCAACCACTCTTTCCGAGCCCTATTCCTGGAATGTGCCGTAGTTTGTTCATGAAGTAGATGGCCTAGGCACTAATGTACATGCCTTCGTCTGCAGCCAAAATGGTTTGCACTACCCGGGCTTCAGCCAGAATGAATCACAATAGGAATAAATCTTTATCACCATGGTTGATCTCTAGCACTGGCGTAGTCACCTCCAGAGGCAGATAGATGGATGAGTTCCCAAAGACAGTTGCTACCCCTCCCTCATGAGGATACTTCAACATCTGATGGAGGGTGGAGGAAACAACCTTCACGTGATGTAACCAAGGCCTCGCTAGTAGCAAGTTAAAGGTAATCGGTACATCCAGGATGTGAAACTCGATCTCTTGCTCTAACGGGCCAACCTGGACTCGCACATTTATCGTGCCCATGACCTCTCAGCTTGTGTTGTCATATGCCCGTATCACTTGGGCTGTGGGAATGAAGTTCACCAGTTTGAGCCCAACCGCGTAGGTAGTACGAGATGGACAAACATTGATGGCCAAATCAGTATCTACCAACACCGTCGATACCCACTTCTCCCTGCATTCCACAGATATGTACAACGGTTTGTTGTGAGCCGACCCTTCCAGCGGCAGCTCTTTGTTAGAGAAAGTAAGCATTGACCTGGCACCACCTGAAAAGACTAAACCCACAACCTGCTCGGGCGTGGTGTCAATGGACAACTTAGCCTTGTTCATTGCCGACAACACTACCTGTTGGTGCACTCGTGAGGCCATAAAAAGACCCCAAATGGAGATGTCAACTTGGATTTTCTTGACCTATTTCAATAATGACTCTTCTTCTAGTTATTTCTCCTTCTGTTTCTTAGCCTCTTTGTTCTTTTGCCTCTGCTTGATCTAGGTGCGGCGGCTTAAAATACCGTCCACTGCGGGTGAGATGATCTATTTCTTCAGTATACCACGTATTATCCGAAATGCAATCGCCCTAATCTTAGTCAGTATGGGCCAGATATAGATCGTTATCGTCCCCTCAGCGACCGACAAATAGTTGTTCAGCTCTACTTGTATCACCTTCACATCATAGGTGTCCCCCACAAGGTGCCATGAAATTACGGTTTCCCGACTGTCTTCAATTCTTTCTCATTCAAATTGCCTCAGTGTAGCTTCTTGTTCAGTATCTATAGTGTTCAGAACGCCCACTTCCTGGGATGGGTTTCCCGCACTAGCGCTCTCTAGCAACTTTCCTTTCTTATTAGCCTTTCAGGCTACTGCAGCCATCTCAGCTTCCTTTCCTTCTGGTTTCATTCCAGGTTCTTTTTCCTTGTCTAGCTCATCACTCAAGCATCCAGTGTTATCAGTCGACCCATGCAAGTTGAACCACCTAATCTGTACATCTCCCTGATCATGCTCATCAAAGAATTGCAAGTTGTCCAAATCCTCTTCGACGTTTGCCAAATCATCCAATCCTTGGCCCGAGCTATCTTTCCTAACCACATTGACGTCCGCTAAACTTGGTAACACCAGTTCAAGCTTGGTCTGACTAGTTGGTACAATATAACAACTCGGGTCATACACCCTCTTAGCTAAGTCCCCAGGACACTCCAGCAACAGCCTAGTACCTTGCTCCGTGGTCAAAACCTTTTCAACGGCGGGTGTTGTCACCACTGATCTAGAAAGCTCAGGTTGTAGGTTAGACGTGTCCATCATGCATAGGTTCGTGTCCTCAGAAATGAACAGCGTCAGTTTTGGAAGATGGGAGGGGGTAATGTATACGCTAGGGTCATAAGAGGTGGTCAGTGTATGGATTAGGTTAAGATTTTGAGGTGGAGGGACTTGATTATGGGCTGGGAGTGGATTTATGGTTACGTTCGGTTTCTGGAGTAGAGCGATCACCTTGTTGTTGATGAGATCCTAAATCTCATGACGCAATCAGAAGCACTGGTCAGTGTCATGACCATGTTGCTGGTGAAACACACAGTATTTTGAGGGGTTGTGTTTGGGTGGAAGAGGATCAGAAAGTGGGCGAGGTTCTAATGGTTTTAGGTACCCTTCTTGACCAACACCTTCATGACTTAAGAGAGAGTCATGTACAGTTGGTTAAAAGTCCTTTGAGGTCGAGTAGGGTTGGATGATGTTTGTGAGCCTATGTTGGCAAAGGGGTTAGCAATCTTGGTTGTGGTAACAACACTTACATTCGATGGTCTCACAGTTGTGGTACCACTGGCAGCATTGGAACTGTAGACGAATGGCCTCTTGGCTGGCTCCTTATCCTCTGTAATAAGTCCCTGTTTCATGGCATCCTCAATTTGCACCCTCATTTCATGGAGCTCTGTGAATGTAAATAGAGGTAGGACAATCATTTTTTACAGCAGCTTGCCATGCAGATTTCAAACAACCATTATGATTTGGTCCTTCTCGGAAGGCCTCGTGGACATCATTGAGGCTTTAACTCTCCATCTTATCACAAATTCAGAGAAACCCTCCTTCAGCTCTTGGCGTGTTGCCTCGAGATCACAAGTCATGACCTCAATTTGTGTATTGTAAGAGTACTGAGCAATGAAGGCCTTAACCATCTCTTCCCAACTCTGTTTGACGGAATCTTCTAACTTAGCATACCAAATAGCCGCTATACCTGACATGGTGCAACCAAAGAGAGACAACTTCTGTAGTCTAGTTAAGCCCATTCACTGCAAGATATCCGAAAACAGTCGTAAGTGAACCATCGAATCCCCAGAACCATCGAAACGGTCAATTTGTGGCATCTTAAACCGATCCGATAATGAAACTGCAGAGTCGGTGTATCCATCCTCTATGTCTGGGATGGAGTTGATCCCTTGCGCTCTCTTAAATAACTTTTCCAGTTTATTGACCTTAAGCGCAATTGGATCAACCTCGAACTCGAACGGAGCCTCGGTTTGATAAACCAGGGATTTAGAGGCTTGTGCTGGGATTGGCTCTGCTGGATTGCTTGGTTTTCTTGAACATTAGCAATATGAGCAGTGGCTCTGGGTGCTGGGATAGCCGCGGTAGGTGCATGGGATGCAGAGGCCGCAGCCGGCTATGGTTGCTGTTGTTGTAGTCTAGTTATAACCTCAGCCTGACGAGTCCTAACCTCGGGCTAACAGGTTGCATCGCGTTGTAGTGTCTCAACTGTTTGCTGCAACTGAAGTATTAATTCCTCCATATCGGCTAGGGGATACTGTGCCATGGGAATGAGTGACCTTTCTTGCGCTAAACTAGAAGTAACTAACTGCTCTTGGACTAGACTGAACACAGGTGAGCCGATAGATGACTGTTATAGGAACTGGACTGGTGAATGCTGTCGAACCCTTCTTCGCCTTGTAATTGGTGGTAGTGAGGTAAACATAGGTTGTCTCCGAACAAGATCCTCGGCCTTGCACAGTCTTCTGACTCGAGTCCAGAGTACTGAGGGGATATCAGAACTTTTTGAAGGTATGGTTTTAAACTACCTAGCAAAAGGAAATAAAGTAAAAGAGCAGCAATCAAAAATCGCATAGCACCTCAGCTAAGATGTAAACAGACATGATCAAAGCTGTAGGACTGTACTCCACACATAATTCTGCTCAAAACAGATACCAACTGTACCACTGATATGCACATTCCTACACAGTTTCACTGTAAAGCACATACCAGTTAAGAGAGAGCCAAAACACCCCTATGAGGGGGGGAAGGTTACCCTGTCCAAGTTTGTGTCATGAACTAGGATTCACTATTCAAAGAAGCGGTTTCATGCAATCCTGTACAAGGGTGAGCATCATGTCCTAATTTGGATTAGTCACTATTACTTTTCTATATGCAACTAGGCCAAATGGTCAAAAGGGGTGCCTCGGCAAGACTACCTAATATACCTCTCACACCTAACACCGAGATGTAAAAGGAGGATCAAACGGTACAGTGGTAGTCCAGATCCAAGGGTTGTATTCCCAACATGACAGGGCCCACGACCGGTCACCCTTTTGGCAAGCTTTTGGGCAAGCCTCCAGTGAACCGTCCAGGATAACAAATGGCAAACACAGTGACTTAAGCGCACCAATGCAAATGCAAATGCAAAGAACATATAAGTATAGATAAAATTTCACATCATGAAGTTCGAGTCAAGTTCTCTAAAATCCCCAACAGGGTCGCCAGAAACTATAGCTTGACTTTTGTGCTCCTTTCGAATATGATAACGCTATAGTTCGGACTCCCACGGTTATGAATCTGATTTCATAAGTGCAATGTGAAATAGATAAACACAAAAGGGTCCAAATCTGGCAAATCTTTTGAAAAATCGATTTTGAATCAAAATACCAAAAATGAACTGCATTGCCAGATTACAGAGTCGCCACTTAAATATTTTTTAGGAAATTTAGGAAACCTGTGACTCGTGCCAAAGGCCACGTGTCCGTCATCACCAAAGTGTCTCGGTGCGGGAACTTAGGTACGAGAAGGGAAGGTCCTGAATTGAGCACCCCACTCGCTCGATCAAATATCGGCCTCTACTAATCATGCTCTTGTTCCAGTTTTTAGACAAGCATTACTATGTGTTGCACACAAGTATAGACTAATTTGCAAAAGTTGGAACACTTTGATTTCATATTTATTTTGAAAATTGTTTCAAATATGTACCACTTGAAAAAGTGATCTCATACGCACATTACTCAAATTATCCCAATTCAAGAAATTTAGCCTTCATCCACAGGTATTCAAACAATTTTAGCACTTAAGCAATTAGCTTCACGGCAAGCATGCTAGACATGGCAACAATCACACTCATGCGATATGCTAAAGCAGTAAAGCTTACCCCAATTCCCGAGGTGAGCCAAAAGAGAGAAAATAGTTAGAAAAATGCATGATCCTAACTAATGAAATATGCCTAATGTAATACATGCAAAAATGCAATTAATAGGCTCAGCTACTAATTATGACATGTGAATCAATTTGATAGCATGCGGTTTTAAAACACGTATTCAATGAAGTAATAAACGACAATGCTTGTTAGAATGATGAACCGAGCCCCGATTCATACAAGAAAAATGGATGCAAACATGGAAAATGCTAAAAGAAATGTGATGTTCTAAACTAACCATCATAAGCAGGTAAATAAAAGGGAGAAAGACGTGGGATTGGAAGACATACACGATATTACATGTTTGCCCTCATGCAAGAGGGTCTGAATGAATGAATTAGCTAAGCTACTTAACTAATTATTACAAATTGGGAATTGAACTAAGTACATAACTATTACAAGTTCATCACTTGAAGTACAACATACTACTATAACAACATAATTTAAACGGACCCCAAAATGCTAGGGATGGCTTATTCATGAACGCGGATTTCCACCCAAAAATGCCTCTGTTTGGCTACCAAAATGCTTATAGTTTGCAGTCAGAGAATTGCACTATTATTTTACCTTTGCCTCTGCTCTGTTCTGCAACAAAAAAAGAAACTGCCTGGTTGAAAAACAAACAGGCCAAAAGTGGTAGCCGGCCGCCCACTAATGTTGGGTTTCTCCTGCTGCAGCAAACAACAAACAAAGAACAAACAGAGCATCCTTAGGGGATGTTTGTCCTCCCTACCCCTCCTTGTCATCAAACAGCTCAAAGGAGTGGTAGGCTCGATTCGCAAGCCATCAATCAGCGCAAATTCATTGCGTGACAACTTATGAACCAAGGGATACAATTTCAATAAATGCACAATTAAAGACTTGCGAACCTTCTCCCTATCATGATTTGATCAAAGGAAGTGGTTGACCTTGGAAACTTGAACCATTTCATCACCAACGAGTATGAAATGACTCAAGTCTTTATGTGTTCAATTAATGTCCGGTTGAACACCAAATTGTGTTATTATCTTGTTACCTCTTTAAGCCTAATTTTATTGTTCCATTTTAATTACCTTTCCATTCATTAATTCGTTAAGTCCAATAATGATCACTAATTTGGGTATGAGAGAGACACCATACCATTGGTAATGAACTCCCAAAGGGATTAAACCATTAAACACAAGGTCTTTATGTCAAACTTAAACAAGCAATTGGTTTGAAACAACTATCAAGGCAACAAAAGGAGCCAAGAAATAGGAGGGGTGCAGAGGTGATTAAAGATGATCACAAGTATAGAAAGCTTGAAATAAATACTATTAACTCAAATAGGTTGGTGTCTAATGCCTAAAACACCAAACCTATGAGGCCTATTACACTACAAGCATGCTAAACAAAGCCCAAATGAAGCTAACAGCCTAAAACAGTCCCAATATACACTAAAACTGTCACACCCCAAACTTGCCCCTAAAAGTTTGGGCATGACCGACTCGATAGTGGACTCAAAACTCAATAAGTATATAATATGGGGCCAAGACGGAAGCAATTATCGAAGTAAAACAACATCCATTGAGCTACACTAGTATGCCAGGATCATAACATTTCAATAGATAGTCCAGCACATAACCAACACACACATAAGAGGCAGTTGTATGCACACATATATATACAATCCCATCCCCGCAACCGGGGAATATCAAAACATCGCTAATGAAGGTTATACATAATTAATGACGTTTGACAAAAAGGCTAGTGGCCAAAGCTATGAGTTATGGAAGGAACTCTACAAAATGTGTAAGCTTCATCTAACTGCTTGGTCACAGCCGGGTGGTCAAAATTAGCTGATAAAGCTGGACTAGGACTGACCTCCGGGTTGGTTACCTACAGAGACAGACATAACACGGAGTAAGAAAAGCTTAGTGAATAATAGTACGTAGAAATTTCAGCGTATAAATATGAATTACAGTGCATACAACACGTAAGTCACACGTTTGATCTCGTTCAGCAAACCTTCCCATAACGGCCTTAGGCCCAATATCATGCAAAATGGCCTCAGGCCCAACATGTTATACAGAGCGGCCTCAGGCCCAACATGTTATACAGAACGGCCTCAGGCCTACATCTCGACGGCTGTCCATACACTGAAGGGCAGGAAGAACATCGACATATATACTACCTCCCTTGACCTCTGGCCATGAATCGTAATCAATTCGTATCGTATTATATCTGAACAGCCTCAGGCCTAGTAATAACAAAACAGAACGACCCCTGGTCCATAAGAATTTTCTTTATTCAGTACCATGCATAAAATTCCAATAGTTTCTCATGTGAGAACATAATCCATTCATGAATAAAAATATGCTAATGGTAACGAATAGCAGTAGTTAAACGCATTACTATAATACTATCACTCACAATGCTGTGGTGGAGCGATAATTAGTTCATTTTCCTTTTTAATCAATATCCGATTAGTTTGACATACGTTTAGTTAAAAGCATTTTAAAGACTTCAAATGCACATTTTAGCAGTCCCAGAGGGTCAAACAAAAGAAACGGAGTAGATAGAATTTTTCCACATGGGCCGCACGTGCGGGAGTCCTCCACCGCACGTGCGGGAAGGTGGGCCGCACGTGCGGCAATCCTCCCCTACACGTGCGGCAATCCTCCCCTGCACGTGCTTTTATTTTAGTGTCTCAACTTTGATTTGCCCTATTTTCCGCACGTTCGGCTGTGAGCCCCGCACGTGCTGTGGTGCTTCCCGCACATGCGGCAGTGAACCTCGCATGTGCGGTCGGAACCCCTGTTCTGGGCAATTTCGACTTTAGACAAAAACCAACAAGGCCAACATATTAAAGAGTAGAAAAATGGAGAAATCAATGTAATTTTAGGATATAACATTACCATAAACATGAATCACACTTAAATAAGTCAATCCCCTTCAATTTCATAGGAACAATTCAATACTCTTATATTTATGATTACACTTGGTGTAAGAACTATATATATATAACCATGTGAGTTTAACATGAAAAATCGAAGAATAAGATGTAATTCCTCCATAAAGCTAAAATTAACTTAAAATCAACCAAACACAAGAGGTATCCCTCCAACTAATCAATTAATACACACTTGATTTACATTATAAACCCTAGCTTGCATAATTGACAAGAAATTCTTACTTATGCCCAAGAGAGAGGTCATTCAAAGTAGGTTATACATACCTTGAGCTCAAATCTTTACAATCCCTCTCAACTTCCTGATCTTCCTCCTTGTTTGAAGCTTTCATCTTTTCTCTTCCTCTCTAACTCCCTCTCTCTCCTTCTATCAGGAGATATTTTTGTTTTCACCACATAACAAGTGACCAACTAAAATATCAAGGGCTTATTTAAAGGTTAGACACAAATTAATCAGTTTAATCATTTGGAATCAGATTTTTACAGAAATTCATATTGTGATCTAAAAATCATGCTTATCACAATTGTACCGTCAATTTCGGATTATCGAGCTTCTAAGGCTCTCAATTACTGACTCAAACATCACAATTGTAATAGATATTTTTCATAATTGACAGATATAAATCTATGATCATAGATTTCACACAATTGAACTTATCTACACATAGAATTTCACATTAGCCAGGGAAATGCATATAATAAGAGATTGAAAACATACCAGAAAACATATTAGAGGGTCGGGTTATTACAAAAACATTGCTGAAATTCACATGTAAAAGCTTGGAGAAGTTAGCTATAATATAGAGGAATTTAAGCTAGTAAACAAGCACAAGGACGGGAGGCTAACCCCTCTATTTTTAGGACTTCAAAACATGATTTTAGCCTATGAAAAAACTCTGAGATTCAATGAAAAATACCTTAAAAAAAGTTGATGACAAGGTGGGAAACATAAGGGCAAAGACCTAGAAAACAAGGGTCAAAGAGGGGTGGTCCACTCCTCTACCCTTAATGACGTCAAACCACAAGTTTCAGCCCACTAATACAGGTAAAAAATAGTACAAAAATAGTAGTAAATGATGGTAAATGAATAAAGGAAATAAGCTTGAAGTTATACCTCTTGAAGAGGAATGACCCTTTGAATCACAAGCCACCAATTTCACACCCTCAAGAGCTTAAAATGCAAGTTTAAACACCTCAGCCAAGAACCCTCAAGGTTTGGTTTGGAGTGCCTAGGCAAAGGGTATAGAAGTTGTAAGAGAGAGAGAGAGAGAGAGAGAGAGAGAGGGAGAAATGTAGAGAGAGAAATATTTTCCGAACTTTTGCTCCTCAAATTTTTCTAACCCTAAAAATATGAGAGAGAGAGAGAGAGAGAGAGAGTCATCTATATATAGAAAATTAGGTTTGGCTCCCGGAAATATCAGCATACATACAGTTGGTATCATGCATGCACCTGTGGAGACAACTGGCACAGCTAGCAAAAAGATCTGAAATTTTACACAAGTGGTCGGCAGGCCACTAATAGTGGGTGGCTGGCCACCAATAATGGGTAACTAGAGTCACAAGTGGGTTTGTAGGCATAAGTGGCCAACAGGCCACTAAAAGGGGGTGGCTAGCCACTAATAGTGGGCAGTTGGAGTCACTAGTGGGTCTGCAGGCACTTAGATAGTCAGGCTTAAAAAACTATTGTTTTGGTCCAAAAACAAGGTGCAAAGGTTGTGGTACTTTTGAAGCTCAAAGCTGAGTCTTTCTATTGAGGATTTCGAGCATTTGGACAAGCGTATGCATTCATCATCGGGTGATCAATCGGTGGGGCCCAAGGCTTAAGGGCAGTCAAAAATGGGGTGTCTACAGTATGTTGTTCATTAATTAGTTAAATTCCTTAACTTGTAACGGCTTATAATAACTTGTTCATTAATTAGATTAATTTAAAATTATAATAAGTAGTTAGTGTAGTTAATTAATTTATTTGGTATTGTAATAGCTAGTTTAAATTTGGACATTTATTCAGACCCTCCTGTGTGAGGGTAAGTTGTAATATTTTGTATGTCTTCTAACCCCATTTCTTTCTCCCTTTTATTTATCTGCTTATAATGGTAGCATCATGTTTTACATTTTTCATATCATTACCATGCTTACAATATTCATTTTTACATACATTTGGTTCAGTACATCATTCTAACTTTGTGGTTGTTAATTATTCAAAAAACGTGCTAACTGCATACTATCAAATTAATTCACATGTCATACTAGTAGCCAAGCCTATTAGTTGCATACTGTATGCGTTGCATTAGTCATATTGCATTGTTTAGGAGCATGCATTTCTTCTAATTATTTTAGTTTACTTTGGCTTGTCTTGGAGTACTAGGTAAGTATTTATTGCCTTAGCATATTGTATGCGTGTGATTGTTGCCATGTCAAGTATAATACCATGAGGCTAAGTGATTAACTGATATATCTCTTGAATGCCAGTTGATGAAGGCTTCTCGCTTAAGTTGGGATGATTTGATTAATGTACATATGAGATCACTTTTTCAAGTGGTACATATTCAAAACACTTTTCAAACAAATATGAAATCAAAGCATTCCAAATTTTGTGAATTAGTCTATACTTGTATGCATCACATAGTAAAAATAGCGATTATGATTTGTAGAGGCCGATCTTTGATCGGGTGAGTGGGGTGCTCAATTCATGGTCTTCCCCTCTCATACCTAAGTTCTCGAGCCGGAACACTTTGGTGATGACGGACACGTAGCCTTTGGCACGAGTCATGGGTTTCCTAAATTTCCCAAAAATATTTAGGTGGCGACTCTGAAATCTGGCAATACAGTCCATTTTGGGCATTTTTGATTCAAAATCGATTTTTCAAAAGATTTGCCGAATTTTGACTTATTTATATTTATCTATTTTATATTGCACTTGTGAAATTAGATTCAGAACCACGGGATTCTGAACTATAGGGCTATCGTGTCCAAGGAGACTAAACCCATCCAAAAGGAGCACGAAAAGCAAACTACAAGTACCCACGCAGAGAGTCCAATTGCCTTGTCTTGTACATATTGCCAGAAAAATGTGGGAAAGGTTTTTAGGTATCCACGAGCTTGCTATTTATAGAGTTGGCGAATTTGGAAAACTTGATTTTGGGTGTCCACAAGCCCGCCGTTTTAAAAGTCGGTGTGAAAGTGGAGAGGGAAAGGTCTTGGGTGCCTATTGCCCGCCGTTTTGAGAGTCGACAAATGTGGGGACTATTTTCCGTATATTAACCTATATATATATATTGTTGGATAAACGGCTCTTGTAACGAGACGTCATAGCATATTTACACCCCTATGGTTCTTAGTTATGGTCCTGATGTTCACATCGAGCATGCTACATCATGATTTTTCAAAGAAAAATAATTGTATTTTCTCGTCTAATTACAAGGCATGATAATATTGTGTTTCGATCAACTTTATAGCTTGCTAATTGTATTTCTTACTGTGCGATTGCTCACTCCAAAAGTAATAACCTTTCAAGAGATGATGCATGTTGTAGACCACCCATTTTTGACCGCCCTTAAGACTTTGGCACTATTGATGGTTTACTTGGTGGAGAAAGGTGTGCAGGGCAAAGGTTCAGTTTCTTCGGCAGGGAGAGAGTCAAATCTCAACTTCATACCCCTTTTGGACCAAAACAATCTTGATCAAAAGATTTTAGACCTTGAAACCCTCTCTTTCAAAATGTCTTGAAAATAAAGTTCTACGATGTTCCGACGCTCGCATTTTGTTAAATGTCGTGCTTTTCGGTAAACCGAGCAAGGGGTAAAGTGGAAATGAACGAAAGAGAGATGAAATCTCTGAAAAATCTTTCAAAACACCTTGTTTAGGGGTTTGGAGTTGAAGAAAAGAAGAGAAGAGGGAAGAAACCCAATTGGGGAAGAAATGGACATGAATCGCTAAGAGAGGGACGAGCGGTCCTCGCTGAATCAGGCCTATTCATTTGCATACTTGGATTTCAGCTATGAGGCCACCACCGTTGGAAAGTCTTACTTCCGGGGCTTCATTTTGCACTCAAGAATCTCCTAAAGCCAAGTCCAGACGGGGGAGATATAGTTAGTTGAAGTAGGGCATCAATCTGGTTGGACCGAATCAGCGCGGCTTCACCAAAACAGGCATAACTTTTTGCACAGTTGGAATTTAATGCAAGGCTGGCGCCAATTGGAAAGCTAACTTCTGGGCTCCATCATCAAGAGGGTGTCCGACCACCTTGGACCTTTTGACCTGGTCGGCCGACCAGGTTAAGTGGCCGGCCGACCACTTGAACTAGTCGGCCAGCTACCCTCTGTCTTGTCTCACTGAGCTGGTTCCAACTGTGCCAGCTGGGAGGCATTTGTTGCATCCTCCATACATGTATATGGAGGATGTTTAATCTTGGTTTTAAGCTTCCAAGAGAAGCTTTGGCCTCTCTTCTCTATAAAGGAAGGGCCTCCCTTCCTTTGCAAGGGTTCTGAAATTAGTCTCAGGCATACATATATCTCTCTTTGTATCTCCACACTTAGGCTTAGAAAGAGTGAGATTCTTGGCCCTTTGCACACTACCTCATGGCCTAACCCCTCCACATCGGTCTAAGCTTCTTGGAGGCCATTTTCAGAGGCTTGAAGAGCTGGTTTTTTGGGTCTAGAGGCTGCTGTCCTTATGAGCTTCCAAGGGTAACACATTTCTTTCCTTTTAAGCACTATTTTGCTTCATCTTTTAGCCTTACTTGCAAGCATTTTTGGGCTTTGTCATAAACTAAAAAAAGTTTTATTTTGAGGTCCTTTACATGTTTGTTTAAGGTCATTTCTCTATTGGGGGTCGTCTACCCCCTTGCATGCTTGTTTTCACCTTGTTTTGAGCCATGCATCTAGGCCTTTGTATTGGTCTTGGTTTGGCCTTCTAGCCACTGAAATCCAGTGGATTTTCTGTGGCTAGAATACTGTTTTGAGCCCCAAAATCAGAGAGGGGTGACCCTCTCACCCCTTGTTTTGTTTACTAGCATTGTTGGCCTAACAAATGGGCCTTATTTACACACTTCTTGAGCATGTTTCAGGCCATTTTTGGTGGGTTTTAGGACCTGTATAGGCTCTGTCTAGAGCCCTTTTTGCCATTTTGGATGTCCATCTTGCATGTGTAGAGTAACTCTCTTCATGGCCTTTCAAAGGAGCCTTTACTTGCATGCTTCCTAGCCTCATTTCAAGCCCTTTTCAGTGATTTTTAGGGCCTTCATAACCTCTATCCAGAGGTGGTTTTGTCTTATTGGATGCCAATTATGCATGTGTAGAATAACCCTCCTTTTGGTCTTTCAAAAGAACATATCATTATTGCATGCATTGACCATGTTTCCATGAGTTTTTGGGCATTATTTGGCATGGCATACTTCTGACTTTTGCTGGTTTTGTGACCTCTTGATTGCCTCACATACTTGTAGTGTAAATCCCCTTTACTAGATTACATTGCATGCTATGTTGGCCCTTGATTTTAGCACTTTTTGGCCATGCCTTAAACTGATTTTGTGCATGTTTTGGACTACCTTAGCTCTATTTTTGGGTCTCATGGTCGAATGATGCTTGTTTTGCATGCTTGTAGTACAATATCCATGCCTAGCTTTGAGTTTTGAGGCCTATTGCATGCATATACTGAGGTGTTTTCATGTTTTGGGGCCATTGCACATCATATTTCAGAGCTTATATGTATTCCATATTCCCATGATTTTCACTCTTTAAGTGCATTTGAGAGTTGTACTTGTATGCCTCATTTACCGACCATTGCATGAGCTTCATTTGAATGCATTTCGAGCCATCTTTTTAGACCATTTTCCCACTGTCTTGGACCTGCCTAAGGTCTGTTTAGGGGTGGTTTGGTCATTTGTGCATCGCTTTGTATACTTATAGTGTAATCCACTCCACGAGTTTCGGTATCCGGGTCATCTAGCATGCATTATGTGAGGTGTTTACATGTTTCGAGACCATCTTTTATGCCATTTCAGAGCTGGATCATGTGTCATTCTATGCCATATTTCATCTTTTGCCATGCTTTGTTAGAGCTGCATGTTGTGCCTTAGGATCGGTCCTTTGTATTCGTGCATGTTTGCATGTATTTCGGTTGTCTCGTTTTCATCATATGGCCACTGATTTGAGTGTGGCTGAGGTCCACTCATATTGGTTTAAGTTCACCTTGCATTGTGTATGCCATTTTAGTCCATAGCATTGCGTATGCTAGGTTGTATGTGTGCATATCATCCCTCGCATGCCAGCATGATTAGGTTTGCATTGCATTTAGGGTTGCATGTTAGTCGCATTGTGTATGCCACCTCATTGCATTGTGTTTGGAGTAGGGTTAGTCCAAACACGGGAAACGAGAGGCGTTTCGTACTCAAAGTGACGAAACGTGTCTCAATTTCCGGTCGCCGACACTCCGGATTACCCATGATGAAGTTTAGGCCTTGTTGTGTTTATATGTGCATTCATTTCACATTGAGTCGTGCAATTCGACTCCTCGGCCATCATGTATCGAGATGCGTGATTGATGGCATGAGGATCGAGGACTACACTCCCTAGAGCTTGTGTAATGACGGGGAGAGTGGTCGCGCATACATATGTTGAAAATACTTTGTCATGCCCCTTTCTTGCTCTCTGTTGCAGCAAACCGGAAACCAGCAGCAAAAACTGGTCAAGCAGCCTTCTGGAGCTTTGTATAGTATTTCGGGACCAGTCGCAAACAGAGGCAAATCGGGGCATCGCGATGGATTTTCCGGCAAGTCGACTCGAGCATGCATGCATTCCTCATCATTCAAGACCGAGCTGAGGCAGTCCATTTCATTTGTTTTGCATGCTAGCTTATTTATTTTAGTTAATTTGTTAATTAATTAGGATTGTGTAATAATTAGCTGTAATTCGTTATTCATTCGGTTGTGTATTATTTATTTGGACCCTCCAAGAGAGGGCAATGTTGTAATAAGTGTGCGTGTGTGTGATGCATGTCTTCCAACCCCACGTCTTTCTCTCTTTTATTTACCAGCTTATGATGGTTAGTTTTATGGCACGTTTCAATTAGCATACTTATGCTCGCATGTTTGCATCCATTCATCTGTCTTGCATGCACCAGGCTCGGCGCATCATGCTAACTGCATCGTATTTCAATTCTAAGTTGAATACGTGTATCAGTTGTTGCATTTCATATGCCATTTTAGAATAGCCGAGCCTATCTTAGTTGCATACCTGTATGTGTTGCATTAGGCATCTCAGCATAGTTAGGATTCATGCATGATTTCTAATTAGCTTCTTTCTTTGGCTTGGAGTACTTGGTAAGTGTTTATGCTTTAGCATCCTTGCATGTGTGTAAGTGACTGCCATGATAGCATGCTTACCATGAGGCTAAGTGCTTATGTGATATAACTGCCTGAATGCCTGTGGGTGGAGGTTGGATTATCTGAATTGGAACAATTCATTGATTGCGAGTTTTAAGCCCACTAGATAGTGGCAAGTCCCCATATTTTCTAAGCCCACTTGAGGGTGGTAAAATCCGCATTTTAGCCTACTTGCGAGTAGCAAACCGCTCTGAAAAACAAACATGAAATGTTTTGTTCCAACTCAGGCGATCCAGTCTATACTTGTATGCTGCACGCATCACATAGTAATTCTAGGCTAATAACCGGGATAAGAGCACATAATGTTTTCAAAACTTGATATCATGGTTAGTAGAGGCCGATCTTTGATCGGGCGAGCGGGGGTGCTCACGAAGTGACCTTCCCCAATCGTACCCAAGTTCCCGAGCCGAGGCAACTTTGGTGATGACGGACACGTGGCCTTAGGCATGAGTCAGGGTTTCCTAAATTTTCCAAAAAAATAAAATATTTAGGTGGCGACTCTGTATTTGGCAAAGCAGTCCATGTTTGGCACTTCTTTCTAAAAATCTGTTTTTCAAAACGATTTGCCAGATTTGGACTCTTTGGTGATTTATCAGTCTCGCATTGCACTTTGCAAGATCAGATTAAGAACCATGACATTTGAGTCCGAACTGTAGTGAGCCTAATGAACAAAACAGGATTCACTCCCGGGACGTTCGGGGACGTCTACACATGTGTAATGCCAAAGTAAGTTGGCAAGGGATGACTTTTGGTAGGGAGCACGAAGGCTCTTTGAATGTTAACTGCAGAAGCCTAGGGCTATTTTTGTGTTGGAGATATAACTCCATCTTTTGTGTAATTAAGGAAAATTCTTGAAAAGATGTAAACCCTTAGGGTGTGTTTGTTTGGACAAACTGGATAATAGGGGATTGTAATCCACCGGACTATTAGTTTTGGGATACATTGTCCCCGAACTATTTAGTTGGACTGGATTTATATCCTATGTTTGTTTAGTCATGAGATTAGATGCCTGAATTGAGGTATTCTATTGAATCCTATGTCTGTTTGGTATGTTATGGAGAAGAATAAATGCTCAAAAGACTATTTTACCCTTTTGAATTGTTTACTAAATAATAGGAATATTAAATCTGAGTTATAAATTTTATTTAATTTTTTTTACTAGAACTTTTAAAAAATTAAATAAATAGACTATTAATAAAAATTACATAAATTTATTTTAATCTATAGTTGAGATTTTTAAATTTTATTTTAGTTTACTAAGTATGGGATAGAGCAATCCAATATATTTGGACTTAATAGTCCGGTATAAAATTTTTGAACCAAACAATGGACTATTCCATCCACCGGATATAAATCCTATCTCATGGCTCAATCCCTCCAAACAAATATTTTGTTAAGGCATTTTGTTTTGTATTATCTCTTGTGTTTTGAACTATATACTCATTTGAAAATATATTAATACAATGATAAAATCACATGAATAGTTCAAGGGAGAAGAAATAACTTTTGAGACATGTATCAGATTATCCAATACTTTAATTTATTGTCATTGGTTATAATGTTCTTAAATTAGCATTGTGAGTTGATGATAAAATATCGGGCATTATAATAAACAGTTTAATTTATTGAAACAGAAATAGAACCCGTCATGGACTCTACAAGTCCAAACAACACTTCTCAATTTGGACGGGAGAAAATCTCAATCATTTTGTCATTATGATTCTTTTTATTATAAATAAGAATTAATCATTTCCAATTCAACAGTCAATTGGAGAAGCGTTGTTGGAACCGAGGAATTCACCACTGATCTCACTTTGATAATTTAAATCATTTATTTTGTAAAATTTTATATAAATTATTCATAAAAAAAATCAATTAATATAGTATTGATAATCATATAATCTTATCATATTTATCTTGAAAAAAAAATCAAATTAATTATTTTTTTTTTTAATGACTAATCTACCCACCAAACATCATAAAATAAACAATTCATGAGTGGGAGTCCACAAGCCTCGCAAGACCGAACCAATTGTTGGACCAGAGAAAAGTCATTCACACACACACACACACACACATATATATATATATATATTATAAATACATTTTTCACTTATTTTAAAATATTTTTATATATCTTAATATATTTTTTTATACATCTCAATATATTTTTACATATTTTTCAATATATTCTCAAGACTGTTTTTAACTTTTCTCTTTTATCAATTAACACATATTTAATATTTCTATTTAAAGAGGGGCACAACACCATGCTGTGTCATTAGGAGGCATGTCTCGAGTTTATTTTGATAATCTAAATCATTCATATTATAAAATTTATCGGGTAAATTATTCATAAAAAAAATCAAATTTATTGGATATCTATAACCCCATAACAAAATCACATTTGCGTTTTAAAATATAAACGATTAACATGATTTTGATAATTTTCAAAAGAGAAATAGCATCATATCATTGCTCTATACATGTATGATTAATATAATTTTTTATTTATTTATAAATATATACTTTACAAATTTTATAATATAAATTATTCAAATCATCAAAAACAAACTCAGTACAAGTCAACATGATATTGAAGAACTACATTTAACTTGTAGTTTTTAATTTTTTTTTTTGGGTGGGAAAGATGGTCTTAGTTATAATTGCTAAAATTGCGGATGGTGAACCGGTGCCGTACGAAGATGGAAATGGAGTCAATGTATATGATTCAAGCCCTAACTCAAAAAGATTTATAAATTGTCAAACCCAATAAAAGAAAATGACACTCCCAAAAGTTTGAAACAAAATTCAAAAAAAAAAAAAAAAAAAAAAATCTCAAAAGGGAAAGGGAAAGTTGAAAAATATTATCAATATAAAATAATTATAAAATAATTTTGTCTTGATATTATTTTTTACAATTATTTTAGCAGAAAATATGCCACCATCTCATCTATCTCGTTTTTGGATTCGTTTAATACAATTTTTTTGTGAGTTCAAAATTTATAATAAAAAAATAGAATTTAAAATTATACTTTTTTAAGTTTTTAGATAATTAGTTGTTTTAACGTAAGCTATTTCAATTTATCAAGATATAAACATAAATTACATCAAACAATTTATAACAAACATCTACAATAAATAAATAACTAAATAATTATAAACAATTCAACAGAAAAAGTGTGCTTGTATATATACTTATTGAGACACATCAGTGCAAAGTTCCTCACGTAAAAGGCACAATTCACAAATTCTTCTCAAATAAATTTTAATGTAAGGTAAATTACACTTTTCATTTTTGAATTTTCTCTCAAATTTTATTTTGATTCCTGATCTTCTAATTGTAACAATTTAGTTCTCACATTTCAACACTTATTTTAATATGTTCATTTCATGAAAAGTATCATTTCAACACTTAGTTTGAAATTTAAGTGAATGCTGAAGCATGAAAATTTAAATTAAAATTTGAGTGAAAATTAAATGGTGAAAAGTATCATTTTTTTCTTTAATATCCTTAGGATGTGCTTATATGGCTCTTACATGATTACTTTTTGTTCAAATTTTTAATGATAAGTGATAAGAAGATGGCATTAAAATACAAGTTGAAATTCGAAAAATTATATATTACGATTAAATGATAACCAAAGTAAAATTAAAATAAAATTTTGAGAGTAAAAATTGTGGTTACATCACTCATTTTAGGCTTCCGTTGACACTTGCTAGTTATTAGCTCAACACAAATAAGTTATTGCTCAAATAAATTAGTCTGTTTAGCAAATATATATATTGCCTTTTTTATTAACTTTTTTAAGTGACTAAAATTATATATTTGACAAGAAATAAACATGCCAAAAGACTTAAAACCTTTTGGGCAAATTACCCAAAAGTATTTTCTTTTCTTTTTTTTTAAATGTGTATTCTATTTAATTTCAAAACCTTTTAGATAGACTCAAAAATCCTATACTCATTTATCTTCTTATCTTTTCCTATATCTTACTTCTTCTCTTTATCTCTCTTTCTTTGGTATCGGAGACGACCACAATGACCACGACCACGACCACGATGACCAAGCCTACCTTCTTTTTCTTTCTCTTTTTAATCTATAGTCACCGGTGATCGGCGACCGACGACCACTATTGATTAGGATTCACGGGCAACCACCAAATACTAACTCCTTTCTTCATGCTCATCGACGGCGAAAGAGACGAGTTTTCGACGAAGAAGATGAGTAGATATACTCAAATCAGATGTAGATCTACTCAGATCTAAGTAAATCTATATTAGATCCGGCTAGATCTAAACCAAAAAATAGTTGTCAAAGTATAAGCATCTCTTTATATCTATCTATTTCCTTCAATCTTTCAATTTTAATCTTTTTTCTGTATTACACACTTTTATTTTCCTGTTATAATGGAGAAAATTTTCAAATTCTGAACAAATTGTTTTCGAGTTTTAATTACAGGCGGTGAAAACTGTAAAATTTTACAATTTTAGGTTTTTTTTTTTTTTTTGGTGCTAAAATGAATTATTCTTTAGAACTGTAAAATTTTGTAATTTCATAATTTTCTTTAGAATTATAAAATTTTATAGTTTCAAAACATATTTTTTAGTTTGATTAATAAGGATAAATACTTAATAGAATTACATTTTGAAAATGTAACAATTTACAATTTCAAAACTTGGTTTTCAGTTTGATCAATATTGAAAATTATTTGCTTTAAACCCTACAAGAATTGAAAATAACATATATATATATATTTTCCATTATTGTTGTTTGTTGTTCTTAGGTTTTTTTTTTTTTTTTTTGTTCTTCTTTCAATTTATCAATATTTAGCACATTTTGTTATAGTTTTTCACTTTAATTTCTCAGTTTATTCTTTTTATTTTTTTTCAATAATATTCTAGACGTTCCGGTGAGTCTCCGGCAATATTCTTGACGTGTAGAGAACATTCTAGACATTCTGACAACTTCCGGTGACATTTAGAACATTCTGGCGATACTCCGATGAATTTTTGATGATATTTAGCGACTTCCCAATGATGTTGAACATTCCAGCGAGTTTCCGATAACCGTTTGATGGAAGTCCAACGGTGGTGGGATATAGCAATGTTTTTATTTATTTTATTTTATTTTATTAAATAAGATTTTTTTGGTAACAATTAAAAATATATAAGACTAATTGGTGCAAATATTTTGTTTTGAAACTAGATAAATTTTAGACTTTATGTATGAGATTTACCAATAAGTTCCCCAAACTTTTTTTTCTTGTAGAATGGGCTTATGAGCATAAATAAATAAAGCCTAACTTTCTCAAGACATGTGTAATAGGCATGTGAGTTGGAGTGAATTCACTATAACATATAATAGTGTTAGGAATTAACTTTTTTTTATCTTCAAATATGAAAATTTTATTACAAAAATATTGGGACATCAATTTTAATCGTAATGGAGTTGTCCCAAAAAGGTTATCCTAAGAGGTTAGAAAAAACACCAATTTTTTTTTTGAAAATGTTGATAGTAAATGTACTTTAGGCACAAAATAATTTTGTGCCAAAAAGGAATATTTTTTATATGAAAATTTTAGTTTCAAGAGAATAATAATTTATTATTTAATATCTAACTTTGACACTAAAAATATGATAATAATCTTTTTGACAACTAAAATATTTTATTTTTAAAATTTGATTCCATTCTTAAATTTTAATTTAGCATACTTGCTACTTTGCTATAAAAAATAAAAATAAAAAAAGCATCATTACTACTATGGGGATACGGCCTAAAAAAGTTAAAAAGTTAAAAAGTCACTATCTTATTTAAGTCACATCATTTCTCTATCACATCACTTCAAATTTAACTCATACCCAACTCATATTTTATAAAAAGTCAAAAAATACACTTATTTAGATCATCACAAACAACCCCGAAATATCCTTGGGCCTGACTCAATTAAAAGATCACAATCGAGCAATCAAAACTAAAAAGTCCATCAAATAAAGAATTAGGACAAAGACAATTACTGCTATATAAACAGCAATGCTAGGTATCATGAAAAATCTTTTATGAAAATGATCATGAAAGATTTGTGACCTTTGGATTACGCTTAAAATAAAGCATCATACACTAATCAAGGTAATCTAAAGGTCATAAATCTTTCATAATCATTTTCATGAAAAAATTTTCTTTATCCCTAACATTTCTCGAATATAAAAAGGAAAAAGTTAAGGATCATGAAAATTTTGTCATGAAAATGATCATAAAAAATTTATGATCCTTGGATTATCTTGATTAGTGTGTGGTGTTTTATTCTAAGTGTAATCTAAGAATCAAGAAGCTTTCATAATTATTTTCATGAAAATTTTTTCATGATACTTAGCATTACTGATATAAAAACAAGACAACCCCTTTAAAAACGGAAATACCTTATCTCTACAGACCACACACAAACACGGTTAGTTCTTCTTCTCTCACGAAAGATCATTTCTAACTTTATCGTTTCCGACTCGAAAACACCGATCGTATGGGAAAAGTATCATTGTTTTTAAGCTTTTTTTAAAAAAAGAAAAATAGGAAACTGGGCAGTTTTATTTTTATTTTTTTTATTTTTTGTTTTGTTTTTCACATAGAAAAGTGATCCAGGAAGAGAATGTAAACTACCAACTTAGGCCTCGTGTTTGACAAGTGATTTTTTTAGTCAAAAAGTCAAAAAATTACTAAAAAAATTAAAAAGCCAACAGTCCATATCAAAAAGTCAAAGATTCCATTTTCTCTCTACTTTTTGCACATCTTTTTATAAAAAGTCAAAAAGCCATTACAAACATACTATTTTTTTTACATCACATTTTAACCAAAAAGTCAAAAAATTACTAAAAAACATGTTCCCAAACGAGGCCTTAATGTATAATTTGACAAGAAATTTTACACTTCACAATTTGGGCATGTACCTTCTGTTATCTGCTCTCTTGAGAATTTGGTTGAATTACACATTGAATTATGATAAAACGACCAATAATGCTAAAAAAAAAGCCATGTCACAAAGAATATTCATGGGTGAAAGAACAAGCAATACTATCATCATGCAAACTACCAAACATATCCAAGAAACAATGTTCTTGATTACAACAGATCATCATTTTCTCTTCGCAATAGATCAAAAAAATTGAGGGATAATTGCTTACAACAGAAAGCAGTAGCTTATTTATAGAAAATTCAGAAGATTTGCTTAAAATACACACTATTTGTACATCAGTGTTTTGATTTCGTTTTGCTTTTTTCTGCCTTCCCTTCGTTATAGGCCTACACACTAGACAAACTCCTTTTCACACGCTAAGACCGTCCAACAAAAGAAAAAAAAGCTAAGAATTCATTACAACACATAGTTTGGCTCTTTCCACATGGTACAAACATCACAAAGCTCAATTCAAGTCACATGTTCTACATGAAAATGCTTAATAATACTTACCGGGGGCACTAACTTTTTAACGTGCCAAGGTCTTGCTATAAATCAAGAGGCTTTCTTCGCTGCAAGGATGGTTGCTAGTTTCTTCATAGCCAACTGAAGTGGACACCGAGTCAGCATTGGGGTTCCAACCGATAATTAGCATGATGCTCTCAATCTCTTTTAACACCTCACCCATTTAGGCCTCGCAGCTCCTTCTTCGACACACCTCATTGCCAGATCCAAAAATTTCTCCAAACCTTTCAGTGCGGTGCCCAAAATGTTTGGATCAAGAATCTCATGAAGATCATATAGAACCTTTGTCTTGTCCATTTTCTGCCTCATCTCTCTTACAATGCATTTGCCTTTCTCGATTGGTTGTTTCTCAGTTATTAGCTCAATCATTTGCACTCCAAAGCCATAAACGTCACTCTTCTCGGTGAACTGTTGAGTCATGCAATATTCAAAATCTAAGTAGACCTACACCAATAAAAAAATTCTGCTTTTTAGTCCAAAATACTAAGCAATATCATGGATCTTCAAAGAACTCAAAACTATTATCCTCCATGGTCCACTCCATAAATTTGTTTCAGACATTCTTCTTAGCAAAGATAAAATTATGTGCATCCTTTTTGACAATGAATGAGATTTCCCATGATCCAACAAAAAGAATAAGAAAAAATTTAAATATAAAGAAAGAAAGAGAGAAAAAAGGAGACATCCCACACACCAGCAGCACGTAGATAGTAGGCTCTAGGATCTTGTAAAATTTATGGGATTATATAACCTTTGACACTCTTCTCATCAACAAAATTGTGTAGCCTCCAGCACCATAGCGAGGGATTGGATCTCTATAGCCTTCCCCAAAATAGGATTGCTGATAAGTAGAAATTTTTTCAAGTCATATACAAGAAGTTGAGTCTTGAATGACGATTTTTTTTATTTATTATTTTTGTTTTGGTCTCTTAAAAATTAATTTCGTCACTATAGATATTTGTGAGAAAATAGTTTCCTCACTGGTTTTGTTATTGAATGTTTGTCACTAAAAATCACCGTGAGGAAAAATAATTTCGTCACCAATGAAATTACTTTAGTTACAAAAAATTTTGTCACCAATGAGACAATATTTTATTGCCAAAAATCCCATTTTTGTCACCAAATAGTTATTCAGTACCATATTTATAACTTTAGTTGACGAATATATTTGTCACACATGTTGATCATTGACGAGTAAATAATTTTGTCACAGAAAGATGCAAAGTTGACGAATTTTTCGTCTAAAAAAGTCAGACATAGGTGACGAAATATATTTTGTGGCAAAAATATGTATACGTGACGAAATTTTTAGTCACTAAATAACAAAATCAATAAAAATTTTCATATATAAGCTGCGATAAATTTTGTTACAAAAAATATTTATTAATGACGAATAATTACTTTGTCATAATAACAAGTATATATGACGAAAAAATTCGTCACTAAACTTGTTCCATATTTTATATTTCAATTTAAATTATTATTTCACAAATATCCCTGTACTAAGAAATCCACTAACTGTTATAAACCACTCCACAAAAAAAATTCACTAAACAATTTAGATTATAAATTGAAATATATCCATCAAACAAATTTTTAATAATAATCCATTAAATATAACAAAAAAAACCAACATAACAAATCCCAAAATAAACTAACTTGGAGTTTACAAAAAAAAAAAAAAAAAAAAAAAAAAAAAAAAAATCAACTCTCAATTTTGATTTGCAACTAGAACTAAGTATTAGTTCAAAAAAAAAAAAAAAAAAAAATTCAACACTTGATCTTGATTTGCAGGTATTCCTCCAAACGTCATCAAAATCCAACCTACAAAGAAAATAAACAAGAAAAACATTAATATATTATCAATTACATCTAAACTCATATATAAATAATTTTATTTTATAAACCAATTTAGTAGAAATACATATAACAATCCAAAACTTCAAAGAGTTGAGGTGATCATCAATGATAAGCAACACGAACAATAGAAGATGCCAAAAGATTGCAAGAATACCATGTATCACTAGCACTAATGCCAACAAGAACCAGAGAGAGTCCCCAAAACCACAACATCCCGTTATATAGGAATTCTTCTCATAAATTCGACTACCTTCTCTAGTTGATTGGCCCTCCCATACAAATCAATCATACACGTATAGTGATCAATTTCGGGTGTTATGGCATAATCTTCTGTCATGGAATGAAAATATTTCTCACCTTTTTCCACTAAACCACAGTGACGGCACGCTGAAAAAAGTGCAGGAAAGGTGACTTCATCAGGTCTAAACCATCTCTCTAACATTTCCTCAAAAAACCGGATATCATCATTTTCATGTCCACAATGAGCATAGCCGGCTATAATCGCATTGTAAAGGATTGAATCTCTAAAAATAGCCCTTTCAAACATTTTCTGTGCATATTTTATACATATCAACCACTGCACTAATCAATTTCTCTTCCATTTAAGTTCCTGTTCGCAATATGTAAGCATGAATTTGCTTGCCAGGACCCATAGCCCCTTGTATTGCACTGACACCAAACACACTAATGAGGATCAAAGCATCAAGAACAGTCAATTTCTTTGCTTTAAACTCATTTAAAAGGTTAAAGACAGCCTCACATTAATGGGATTTCACATACCCAGAAAAAATAACTGTCCACACCACACATTTCTTCTAGGAAAATGAATTAAAAAGCCTTCTGGCTTCTACCATGTTACCTTCTCTACACAATATAGATAGGTGGGCTGGGAATAAGGAGGATTAGAGAGGTTAATGACTGTCTTCTTTCTAAGTGGTGGTGGAGGTATGCTAATGAAGATCATGCTCTATGGAAAAGAATTATTTGTTCAAAGTATGCTGTGATAGGAAGCAGATGGTTACCTTTTCTGGGAATTGGTAACAGAGGCTCAACAGTCTGGATTGACATTCTGAGCATTGCATATAGTAATCCCCAATTAAAGGATTTTTACCTATCAAATAATGAGATTGCTGTTGGGAACAAGACCAGGATCAGCTTCTAGGAGGATAGTTGGGTTGGTCAGCAGAGTTTAAAAGGGAAATTTCAACTGTTTGAGTTGTCTACAGGTAAGTATGATACATTAAAAATGATGCCTCTAACCTAGGGAAAGTAGGAGATGACCACCTTAGAGAAGGAGACAAGGTCATTTATATATATATAGCAGGGCCAGCTAATGAATTAATTACACCAAGACCTCCTCAACTATTAGCCAATATTATCTTACCTCCATTATGAACCCATACATATTGATCTCCTATCAACTATTGAAAATTGTATAAATGCCCCCATTCTGAAGGTGGTCCGGAGCGGTGAAAGTGATATATTTTTATAACTTAAGGGGTCAAAATGTATGGGTTTGTAGATGAGGAGAGTAAGTTGATATTCACTAATAACTGAGGAGGTCTCGGTGTAATTAACTCCCAACTAATAGAGGCTAGTTAGTGGCATGTGCCTAGAGGACAGCAGGCAAGTATTAGTGGAGCAACCTCAATTGTAGTGGAAACAGACGCTAGGGAGGTTTTGTTGCATGCTTCTTAGGTATGGACACATGTGGATCGTGTTGGCTGGTCCTTGGAGGATAATGACATCTTGACATTTCTTTTATTCTTTAAGATATTAGATTTTGCTGTTTAATGTTTTGGGATATGGCTAGTGACTATATTACAAGTATATTGTGCTTTAACATGAGAAAAATGAAAAGATAAAACAAGTGAGACTTACCAAAAAGGTGATCTACGAGTTCATGGGATGGCTCCTCCTCTAAATTGTCCTTTGAAACCTTGTTTCTTAAGAAACTCCATAATGCTTGATGTTATCTCCAAATGCTCCTCACTCGACTCATTCATCTTCGCTATCACATTATTTTGTGCTTGAATTTGCTCTTTTTGTGCTTGAATTTCATGTTTCCGTTTTGTAATTTCCTCTTTTTTGTGACTGCATTTCCTTCTTTTGCTCTTGTATTTCCATCCCTAGACGCCTTACATAGTCACTGTCAGTAGAAGCAATGGTAGTCCTGACAGAGAAGGAATGCCTGAACATTAAGATAAATTCATCATGCCTTACCATATTTATATATCTTAAGCTTCATACATTCGCTGCTACCACAGGATCCCTGGCAATTGAATTGAAATACACATTAGTACAAAATGATGGTTATTATTTCCTTCAAACAGTGTGTGTGTGTATTAAAATCATGATCCTATATGACTATTATGAGTTTGTCATGGTTTATCACCCTAACTATATTGTTCTTATGTTTTGTTTTGTTTTTTTCTTTTCTTGAGTCTTTGTTTTTGGTTTTTGAATTTCTCTTTTATTGACCTGAGCATAATAAGTACTTTATTTTCAATAGATCCCTATTATTTATATTTCTGAAAATGTTTGTAAGTCATCAGTTGATTGGATCAACCAACGACCCTCTAAGGCACTTCAGTCCTTTGCATTATGGTCATTAGATAGCATTCTTGCTGACTTAGGAAGCCAACAAGCAAGTGTTAAATGCTCCCAAAAGGGTGCACCATTAACTTAATTAAAATCTCAGGTAACTTGTTGAATATGATGCTTTCCTGAGTACCTTCTTCCGGTCTAGAGCTATTGATTAGTGATGATGCTACTTTGCTTAGGTTGGCTTAGAATTATTGCTTGGAATTCTTTGTTTTTATTTTTTATTTTTTATTTTTATTTTTATTTTTATTTTATGTACTAATAAATGTGCATTGTGCAAGCATCATTCTATTTCCCACCTCTTTCGCCCTCTCTTTCTCTCTCTCTGCAATTGTTCATCACCAGCAGCACAACCCAAGGTCACTGTGGCAATGTTTCCACCACTGGCATCGTAACTCTGGCAACCGCCACCACCTCAGCGGTGTGCTTCCATCGGTCTGCCACTGTCAGTTGCAATGCCACCGTTGTGGTAACCACCAACACCATTCACCACTGTCATTATCGACTACCACCACAGCCACCGTCACTAACAAGACCCAAAAGCCATTAAAAAAATTAAACATGCGGGCTTTAGTGGGTTCTCTCATGGCTGATGCTTCAGCTTAAAGTTGCTAGGCATTTTGGAAACTGTTTTTGTAGGCCACTTTGATGGTCAAATGGGCACAGTTGTATTTGTTTTGCTTCCCATTATTTCAATATTTATTCTACATGTTGCAATTTCTTTGACATTGTATATACAAAAATGGTAATGTCCCAGAAAGAATCACCCAGATGGGATTGTTCTGGGTGATGTGGTTGTGATATTATTAGTATTGTTTGTATTTTAATGCAATTTTATGTTGGGGAGGGGAATATAATCCATTCAGATTGAGTGATTTAATAAAAAAAATAATGGAAATAATAAGAAAGAAATCACATAAGAAATGGTTGGACAAGGTAACAAAAAAAATTGATATGTTATAATGTCAATTTTATTTCTCACAAAAATGACATTCGGTTAAAAATTAAATTGATTTATTATTTAATTTTTATAGTATTAAAACTACCCATAAAAATAAGGAAGAAAAAAAAAATCATTTACATCTCTAATTCACATACTTCTCTTTTTAAATTGTCCAAATATAAAACAAACAACTTATTTTTTACATCACATAACAAACCAAGTGCTACAGCACTCAAGTAATCTACTTGTGTTTTGATAAAGACTTTCTGATGGCCAAAAACAAAATTAAATTATTGATTACATCACAAATACTAAAATGTTAGCTAGACAACAACAATTGAATACTTCACAAGTATCATGTTAGCTAGACAACAACAATTGAATACTTCACAAGTATCAATCCCGTTGTTCGTCTGATACCCCCCCCCCCCCCCCCCAAAAAAAAAAAAAAAAAAAAAAAAAATCCAATAAAGCAGAGTCATGAAGCCCCTGTTTTCACAATTTTCTTTGAAATAAATTAGCAAACCTCATCCTCTATTAGCAAAAACAGACACAATCAACCTCCAATCTTTAATCAAACATAAACATTAATATCTTCAAACTTCTTATCCCTTTAATATTGAACAATAAATCATTTAAACTTATCAATTTCATATTTAACAGTTTGAAACTGGCATGAAGAAATACAAGTAAATAAATAATAAATGAATAAAAAAAGCTAAAGAAATAGATCTAAGCAAAACTTATAGACATAAGGAATGTTACAATATGTTAGGTCCCTACTTGTTGCCAATTCCGCGAACAAACATATCTTATTGAGTTATAAATGTGCCTGTGTTTTTGGCTTGATTAGTCGAGCGGTGAAAGCGTCGCTCAAGCAAAGATGCAAGTCTCACAGAAGTTTGAACTGACTACAAAAGTACTGGGAGTTGAGTTTTCACGCTCGAGCGAACTTTCCATAGCTCGAGCAAAGTCACTTATGCAGAAACGTGTATTTAAGTCACATTGCTCAAGTGACCATTCCATGGCTCGAGTAGTGATCGCAAATTTATCTACTATAAAGTTGCGAACAAGTGCAATTCTAGGGTACGACTTCCAGATCTTCTTATTGGGTATTAGGGTTTTCTTCTAGAGCTTCTTTACTTATTTCCTTTGATAATTGTGTAAGTTTATCTCATGAATTAAGTGGTTCACATCAAAGGGTTTTGTTTGATCATTCTATACAAAAGAGTTATTCGTTGGTGGATTTCGAGGATTCGAGCGTGAAGTCTTTGAAGGAGTTTGAAGCTGCTTATGGTTGTGGATTCGACGTGGAAATTGTGGATTCGACATCAAGCTGATCAATTCTGAGACGAAGACGTTGGTGAAATTTGTGTTCTTTCACTTTGTTTAGTAAATTTGTGTTTTTTCATTCTCCATAGTGGATTGATTTGTGGCGTTTCGCCTGTGATTTTTTTTGTCACAATTAGGGATGCTCCAACTATGGTTTTTTCTACGTAAAAATCGTGTGTGTCAATTTATTAATTGTGAAATAACAATTTAAATCACTTTCGTACGTGCTAGATGATTTAGATTGTTAGTTTTTATTGTTTGGGATTTGTTGCAATTAAATCTATTACGAATCACAAATCACGTAGGTTTTTCAATTGGTATTAAAGCAGGTCACTCTTTGTTTGTTAATAAAACTATAGGAGTGTGATTTTGTGTGATTCGTGTCATGGATTCAATTCACGAAGGTAACTCAACCCATAGACCTCCTTTACTTGATGGGACAAACTATTCTTATTGGAAAGCTCGTATAAGGACATTTTTAAAATCTATTGAAAAGTTTGGCACTCTATTATCTATGGGTGGAGTGAACTTGTTGTTACCATCGATGGTATTGATATCCCCAAACCAATTGATAAATGAGACACAATTGATTACCAAAACTCGAGTTGGAATAGTAAAGAGCTCAATTCTCTATTTTCTTCCATCACACCTAAAGAGTTCCGTCGTCTTTGTACGTGTGAGGTAGCAAAAAAGACTTGGAACATTCTTGAAACTATTCACGAGGGTACTACTCCTGTTAAAAGATCAAAACTTTAACGTCTCACCTCTTCTTTTGAAACTCTTTTTATGCAGATGATGAGATGTTTGATGATTTTTGTGCCAAACTTTGTGACATCGTGAATTCATGTTTCATACTCGATGAAAAAATTCTTGAATCTAAAGTTGTTGGTAAAATTTTGAAGTCCTTACCCGATGGGTTCCAATCAAAAGTGATAGCTATAGAGGAGGCTCAAGATGTTGAGAACCTCAAGCTTGATCAGTTGGCTGGAAACCTGTAGATTTATGAAGCCCATCAGATTTCTAAGAAAAAACAAAAATATAGTGTGGCCTTTACTAGTGCTCATGAGACTACTAAAAACCCTAAGGTAGAAAGTGATCTAGAGTCCGAAATGACGGCTATGTTTACCAATCAGTTTTAAAAAATTTAAAGAAAAAGAAGCCTAATTTCAAGGACTCTAGTTCTAAAGATAAGGGTAATGAAAAATTCAAAACTGTTCCACCCAAAGTTGCTCCGAAAGCTGAGAAGAAGAATGTGAGAGGACAAGGAGTCAAGTGCGATGAATGCCAAGGGTTTGGGCATATTGCACTCGAATGTCCTTCGAAAAAGAATCGGAAAAAGGTCTACACAGTGACTTGGGATGATGAAAGTGGGTCAGAGTAAGAATCCGAATGAGCTGAATCCAGTGAAGACGGAGATAGTACCTACATGGCATTTTACTCTTGCTTCACTCAACTAACTCCAAAGCTAGTTGAGTTTGCTCATGGGCCTAGTGTGCATCTTGTTCCTACTTTTGATGGGAGCAATTATTTGTATTGGAAGTGTAGAATGAAAGTCTATCTTAGAGTTTGGGATCTTGAAGGTTGGCGCACAATTGAGGAGAATGTCGAAGCACCATTTGTGATCAATCTATACACCAATCAAAAGGTTTCCAAACTGACTGAGGAATGGAGTGTTGTTGCAAGAGCTGACATGGAAAGTAGTGAAAGAGTTTTGAACACCATTCGTGAAGCAATTTCTGAAAAAGAACAAGAACGGATTGCCCACTGCAAGAATGCCAAAGAGGCATGGGATGTTCTTATGCAATTCCATGAAAGAAGAGAGTCATCTTCACAACCATCTAGCAATCTTCATGCCTTAGCTGCTCGATTGGATACGCTCAAGGAGAAAGAGAAACAAAAAGAAGATGACGAAACCTCAGAAGATAATGATGAGATTGATAATAAGGAACTTCAACAAGCCTATGAAGAGCTATACAGTGAATCTTTAAACTTATCCAAGATAAATGACAAACTCATTATCAAACTCAAAACATGTGAAAGTGAGAATGTCAAGCTAAATGAAGAGATTTCAATAGCTAGAAAGGATGTCATCAAGATCTCAAGTGATAAACAAGATCTCTGTGCAAAGCTTCTGACTTGTAAGACCAAACAAAATGAACTTTTCAAAATCTATGCCACATATGAAGAGAACATTGAATTCCTTGAGATGACACAAGTTGCCTTGGAAAAGTTAGTCTGTCAGAAAGAGAAAGAAATCAAAAATGCTAAAGCCACAATTGACATGTGGAACAGAGGGTTAAAGACATCATCGGGTCATAACAAATGAGTTGTGACAAAAGTGGAATAGGCTATGGTGATGCAACATTGCAAGGTGATGCAACACTACAAAAGGAGAAGGCCTCTACATCTCATGACATCAAGACTCAAGCAAAAGGAAAGTTAAAAATTCAACAGGATGATAAACCTCTCCATCAACCTAAAGAGGGTATAATCAACAAAAGGGAGGTAAAACCTATTTTTATTTGTCATCATTGTGGTAGGTATGGCCACATTCGCCCTTATTGTTATGAGTTGTTTGGCAAGATGTCTCAAAAATTTAGAAATTCTAATACTTCATGGGTTTGAAGACAACCTTACATGTTTAGGTGGAATACCAAGATATATAATGGTGTTCACAATGCTAAGACTTTTACCAAGACTACCAGTCCCGCTTCTTTGAAGAACAAAAAGATATGGGTGAGAAAAAGTTACCTAAATTGTTTTGTTGTTCACACTACACTGAAAGCACATGAGTTACACATGTGGTATCTTGATAATGGGTGCTCTCATCACATGTCAGGTGACAAATTCTACTTCACATCTCTTGAGAAATATGGAGGAATTGTTACCTTCGGAGATGGTGGCACTTCTAGAGTCATTGGTAAGAGCTCTATAAGTGTGGCCGGTCTACCTAAGCTTGAAAATGTTTTGCTTATTGATGGCCTTAAAGCTAATCTTTTGAGCATCTATCAAATCTGTGATTCTCATCATGAAGTATTATTTTCAAAAAATAAATGTGAAATTTTGGATAAAAAGGAAAATACTGTCATGCATGGGGTTCGCACATCTGATAACTGCTATGGGATTCTTACCACTAATGTCTCACTTGTCACTCGGCTATCATAAGTAATCTTGACTTGTGGCATCAAAGATTAGGTCACATGAACTTTAAAGACCTAACTAAGATAGCCAACAAAGAGATTGTGAGAGGAGTGCCCAAAATGGATAAGAATGTGAACCATGTATGCGGGCCATGTCAATTAGGGAAGTAAACTTGTGCCCCTCATAAAAAGGTCAACAGCTTAACAACCAAGCATCCTCTTGAACTTGTTCATATGGATCTTATGGGACCTACTCGTACTAAAAGCATTGGAGGTAAAAGATATATTTTTTTAATTGTTGATGATTACACTCGCTTTTCTTGGGTTAATTTTTTAAGAGAAAAATATGATATGTTTGATGCTTTCAAGTCATTAGTCCTTAAAATCTAAAATGAACAGGGTGTCTCTATTGGGTGTATCATAAGACTCTGAACTGATCATGGTCGTGAATTAAAAAAAGGATTGAGGCCTATCTACCCCTTCCTTGAGTGCTTTCTAAAAGAAAAAAAGGTAGAAAGGATGAGCACCCTTAGAAGATGCGTTTTGGTTCTGCTTTCGGTTTATTACACAAAATAGAGTTTGTCTCAGAGCTTATACCCAACCGGATCTTTTTCCATTCGGCCGAATAATTTTATATATGACCAGATGAATTTTGTCTCCAGACAAAGCAGAGTAGAACAAGGTAGTTTATGGGAAGTGCTCTCCTAGGCATTTGTGACGGTTGTTTATAGTTTGTTTTTTTATTATTATGATTTGTTAGATTCAAAAATTTGGCTAAGTCAATTCATTGTTGTAAATAATTCCTAACCCCACATCTTCAATCAATTCATTATTGTAAATAATTCCCAACTCCACGTCTTCTATTCATTCATTGTTGTAATAACTCCCAACCTCACGTCTCTTTATCTCTTTCATTTTTTATGCTTTCCATATATGTCATAAAGCATCATGTTTTATTTATCATATTCATTGCATCCATTTTTCATGCATCTGGGTTCGACTCATTTGTATTTGTGAGATTTATCATTTCTAAAGTGATTATATACGCTATATCATGCCTTGAGATGATACACATATCATGTGTTAGTAACCGGACCCCTAGGTATATTTTGTGTATATATTGCATTAGCTATTTGTATATAGGATCATGCATATACGTCTAGCACATTCTTTTGGCTTACCACGGAGGAGTATTAGGTGAGCATTATTTTTTAGTTTTAGAATCCTGCATGTATATGTTACTTACTATATCCGACATTATGCCATATGGTATATGCTAAAGTGGAATATCTATGTGAATGCCAGTGGATGGAGATAGTGTTTCTTGCATTGGAATGGGGTTAATTCTTATACTTCTGAACTCCTTGTTACTTTGTAAGTTGTGCAAAAAAAGTTTTCGAAATGCATGAAATCAAAGCAAAACCAGAACAAGTGACACAATCTATATTTATCTACCTCAGATAGTAATGTTAGCATTATTAAAACTAGAACATGAACATATGGAGACTATAAACCTCATATCATGACTTAGTAGAGGTCGATCTTTTGATCAGGTGAGTGGGGGTGCTCAATTCATGACCTTCTCCCTTCATGCCTAAGTTCCCGAATCGAGACACTTTGGTTATGACGGACAGTGACCTTTGGCACGAGTCATAGGTTTCTTAGTTTTCCCAAAAGATTAGGTGGTAACTTTGAAATTTGCTGATGTAATCCATTTTTCGGAAAAGATTTTTCAATAAAATGGATTTTCTGTACAAGTTGCTGGATCTGGACTCTCATTTATATTTCACATTATACTTGTGAGACTAAATCGAAGATCGGGAGTCTGAACTATTTGGTGTGTTCGGTAACCCTGAAAAGCATCCTATAGTCTCATATTTAATAATTCATAGGGCTTAGATATTCATAAAGAGAGAGAGAGAGAGAGAGAGAGAGAGAGAGATGCAACGCATTCAAGTTTATACAGTGTGCATGTAGGCTTGAAAACAGATAGCAGGAAGGGAAAAAACAAACCAGATAGACTTCATCTCCAGTGGCATATTTCCCCAAATAATCTTTTAATAGCTTCTCAAGAGCTGCAACATGTGTACATAGAAATCATTTCAATTCAACTCCCAATTTTCAAAGCAACCTCAACCATATCATAGCAAACTTGTCATTCGTCATCACTGTTTGCCTAGAAGTTACCATTCTCTACTTGAAAATTTCCCAACTCAAAAGTTAATATAGTCTAGGATTTGTTTAGAAGATTACCATGTACAAAAGGAAGCTCCTATTAACAATAATTTTAAAACAGCACTGATCTTTTCCCCTAATGCTTAAAATGAGATCAAATTCTTACCTAATGTTAACGTAATTGGAACTTAACCAAAATAGTGTAAAAGCTAGACAAATGATATACTTTCAACCCTTTAATCCCCATATCCATTGAGATGATTATCTATTGAATGTGTTGATACTAACTATGACTATTCAATGAGATACATTAATGCACTCTTATTGAATGTGTTGATACAATCCTTTTAAAGCACCAGAACTGGTGTGTGTACATCAACGAAGTCCTATATTTACAATACTATGGTCATTTGAATGGTTTGTAGATCCTCATGGCATAAAATATAAAATTAATTTAACTTGCGAAATAGGTTGTTTGGCTTAAAAATAAAGGGGAATAGAACATGTTTTCCATTGGACTGAACCATACATGGTATTAACCAAGGTTTATCTTTTCATATGAGCTGCTACTAATCCAACTATTTACATTTTTGTTACTTGAAAAACAATTAAAATACACGAATTAAATTGAGATTCTCATAAAGGAATTTAGATCAAACTGTGATGTACATGGGTTGCACACACTTGCTCTTTGATATGAACAATGAAACAAATCATTGCTTGGAAGATAAGAGGCAACAAGTTAAGAAGATGAAACATGTTGTAGCATAGTGTGCTCTATCAAGCTACACACAGCCAACTTCTGTATTCAAACCGGCATGACAAATTTCTTTAATTATATATCCAAATTTGGTAGCTCATTAGGTAAAGCTTACCTACAAAGCCTTTCCAAATATGATATTGAACCCAAACAACCCTCTCATCAGGATGAACTTTTTTCGCAATATACTTCTATAAATTGAAAAGTAAGGAAAAAGATACCTATCACACTATGCTAAAAAATAATTTCATGATAGCATTATATGAAATTTTAGCAATGAAATAGTAATCTTAAAGCAATGATCCTACTTCAATACTCACTAATACACCTACATTCTGAAGGGGTTGTATGCTTGAGGAAACAATATTTCTAACCTTTAAATCAAATAATAAATATATTGAGGATTAGTTTAAGGAATTAGAATAGAACAATATGAAAAATAAATAAATAAATAAAAATTATGTAAAAGAATGAGTGAATAGTTCTGAAAACCTAAAACATAATTATTTTGCCAACATGTTAGTCCTTTAAAGCTAGATAAAGAACTTTAACTAAAGCAAGGGTGTTCTAAGGATATCCTTTTCTATGTAAAATGGCAGCTGCATGAATGTGTCAGACTCATCAAGGTACAATTACTTAATTACTTTTTGAATTTTAGTGGTACTACTGTAGCCTATACACCATCCTCCTAAGAATTCCCTTCTATTTAAAAAGTTTCTTTTCTTATCTAAGAAATGAAAATACCACCTAAAGATGCATATACTTAATCACAAAAGATCACATATGTACCAACAAGTGGACTTAAGCACCAAACATCAAAGATAAGAGGTTAAACAGATACCACTAAACTTACAACAGTTTTCTGTTACTAAGGAGTTCAAAGAATTCCTATGTTCCTTTTTTTTTCTTTTTCTTTTTTTGATTGGCACTAGGGTGTCTAGATCAAAGCCTAACTAATCCCCAGGGGTGCTTCCTATGTTCCTTATTTTGTGATTGAGAACCATTTGATCTCATTGTATTCCTCACATTAATTAAAAAAAAGTTTTGATATATAAATCAATATTATTAAAAGAAGAGCATCAAGATGATGTTGACAAATACAGAAAAACGAATTAACCAGCCAACCCCACCAAACCAAACAGAGTAGTCTGAAGTTTAACTTTGATAGTTCCCTTATTGGTAACCCCATTCAAAAGAATACAAGTCACCTTGGTTTGAGGAATATCCTTGTGGAAAGTGGCTACTATTATTGGCAATTCATTTGGCTAGTAACTTCTCATAGCGTCTGTGGAGGTATCAAATCTATGCATGAGGTGTTGGATTCTTTTGAAAAAAATATGTTTACCCTTGTTGTGATTTATATGAAGGGAGTCTATTAGCACTTGAAGCAACTAACATGCTTACATACTGGTTAGCCCAATGCAACCAGAATTTGCTACAAATGAAGTGGCCTTGTGAAGAGGACATTTGAGCTTATGATGTGTATATGGCTCTATAGGCGTGTCATTGACTAATACCAAGATAGTTATCACCTCCATACAATTGACAAGACCTTCATAAAGCAATATTCAACTGTGAAAGTAATAAGATGCATGTACTACAACTCCATAACAATGTAATGTTAATTCTGTTGTCACATAATGAATTTTAAGCCTACTAGTGTTCTTCACCAGGTCTAAATTCCACATAAAAATTGATCTTACTATATTTGGTTTGAATAAAGTTTGCTAAATATTAGTTGTTACTATATTTGGTTTGAATATAGTTTGCTAACATTGGTGAGAACTTATAGAAAATATACAACAACATAAAAACTATACAAGCATGTGAACTCTAGCCTTTCTAGAGTCTCAGATGGATGCTCAAGTTCAACCACATCACGTCAAATAAATATCATATTGGTGAGTAGAGCAAGGCTAAAAAATGTTGTTGTAACTTGCAAATAATAAACAATTCATAACAACTGATCAAAAAAATAAGAGATGACATGCATTCTACCTAGTAATTGATTGCTCTTCTTTGAAGATCACAATGCAACAATAGATGTTGAGCATACTTCTCTTACAAATACTAAGCACATATTAGAAACATCGAAAAGCCGTATGACAATCAATTCTAAGAAGGTAGAATGTCAAATCACTCACCATTAAGATTACAAAAGAGTCGGAAAGTACAATGTCCTCATCCACTAACATCAGCAAATAACCAATAGGATTAAACTTCAAAAAGGGTAAATTCAAGAAAGGAGAAAAAATGTTATGAAGCATATTACAGAAAATCAATACCCTTAGAATAGACTTTATTAGAGGTTGCAGGCCCATTATAGGATTAGATGGGTGTTATCTAAAAGGAATCTATTGTGACTAATTGTTATGTGCACTTGGAAAAGATGGGAATAATAACTATTTTCCAATTTCATGGGCAGCTGTTAAGGCAGAGACTAAAGTTCTTGGGTCTGGTTTTTAAGGTAACTCATGGATTATATTGGTAGTACTGATGACATGGGATGAGTCTTCATTTTTTATAGACAAAAGAGATTGGTACTTGCATTTGAGGAGGTGATGCCAAATGTGGAACATAGGTTATGTATGAGGCATATTTACACAAATTCTAAAGTAAAGTTCAAAGGGATTGAATTAAGGCCCTATTGTAAAAGGCAACTGCAGCTAGAACTATGAGGGAATTTGAATATCACATAAACAACTTCAAGGAAATAGATCCAGAAGAAAAAGCATACAAGTGGCTAAGGAAGATAGATCATGCTCTATGGACTAGGTCCCATTTCAGTCCAAGAAGTAGGTATGATACATTAGTGAACAACATGTTGGAAAAATGGTTTGGAAGCCATTAATAGGTGAATGAGAAATTGCGTCAGGCCTCGGATTTTCGAGATCTGGCCTACATGAATAAACCACCCATAGACGGATAAAAAACAACAATATTATAAAGGATAGTACGACTCTCATGCAGATAGATACAATAATGTCATACATTATATGAATTCTTCTGATTACATACAACCTGCATACAAGTTCTAGGTTGAATAATTGTTCTTACATATAGATATGCCATAAGATCATACATAACTAATATGCCTGCAGGCTTACATTACATACAAGGGTATAACCTTTTACAAGAATGGCACACGGCCAATAAGAGAAAATGGCCCAAGGCCTACAAATAGTGGAGAAGTCTCACTCAGTCCACAAACACATCCAATGCCTTATCTTCACATCCGGCATGGTATTATACCTGAAAAATATTTCAGTCACGTAAGGTGAGCATAAAGCCCGATAGAGAACATTTCAAAAACTAAATACAACTTCACTAGCATAGATGATCATGATGCTATATATATAGTATGCCTAATGCCATTTTCAAACCCTTGCCTTTGCTTAGACAAACCACAAAACCAAACAACAAATGCATTGTTATATGTTTCCAAAGTTCAAATCATGATCCGTTATTCTTTTCTTTTAAAATAGAAAACATTGCGGTAAATACAAATACTGGCTCCAGGCAAGTGTACAAAAAGTAAGCTATAAAAGCATAACCAAGATTGCCATTTCACTAGAATTTTGCCAGCGAGATCGGCATCCATGTAAATGTAGGCTATACAAGCACTATAATTGTCATTTTGCCAGTACTATCCAGAAGGATCGGCACCTAACCACGCAGGTTTCTAGACTTTCACCAAAGACACACAGCTACCCAGATTCCACACGGTAGTCACCCCTTTTTCTCAACACATTATAAGTATTTCCAAAACATAAAGTTTCCAATTTCCAAATCCCTATTATGCATAATGAGATGTAAGGTTTAATAAACAATTCAATTACCTAGTCACATGCTTTTCTAACACATGGCAATGCTATCCTCCATCGATAGCCAAAATAGATATCTCTAATGCATTAATTAAGAGATAACAACACAGATATACTATGACGACCCTGACATATGTATTATTTTTATATATTATTTTAGTGAGCATAATTGCATGATTATATGTTTAATTTGTGCTTATCTGTTTGCTTATGAAATATCTATTAGAATACCGACTTAGAATTCAAAATTGATAGCCCAAACGGATTCAGAAACCAAAATTCACTAGTTCAATAAGCTAATTGGAGTATTTAGAATCATAAGATAACTTTGATTAAAATTTGATTCGAATCAAAATAATTAAAATATATCAATTAGAATTGATTAGGATTAATTAGACTTAAGCCTAATTACTTAAGCCTAATCACATTTTATTAGCCTAACCTATTAAGTATAAATATAGGTAGTATAAGCTTCTCTACTCATATATCTTCTACCCATTGAGTTGAAAATTAGAGAGTGAGTTTAGAGCTCAACACCTCTAGAGAGAAAGTAGAGACATTGTAGAGAATTTGAAGAAAATTTGAAAAGATTAGCTAGCACACCTTCAATTCAAGCTCTAGGTATGGAATTCACCTATAATTCTTGTAGAAATTGAATTCACTATGTTTGTGGGACCATTTGCATGAATTTGAGTAGAATATGCTAGAATCACCATGAATTTAGTAAAAATGGTTGAAATTGGACATGCATGCATAATTCCATTGCATTTGATCATTTTGAGTTTGAATTCTAGTGTTCTTGTTAAATTAAGAGTTGAATTTTGCATACATTAAAGAATTTTAAGTTTTCAAGAGTTCAATTTCATGTTTCAAGGTTTTGAAAAGACTTTGAAAACAATTCCATACATGCATGAAAGATTTGGTTTCAAACTTGACAATTCATGGCGTTTGTAAGCTCATGGTTTCAAATTAAGTATATGTGCATGTTTTCTATGAGTTTTCATGAGTTTGGTACAACCATGCAAGCTTTGAATTTAGATATCCATGTTTTGAACTTGAATTCTGTTATGGAAATTCCAGAATTCGTCCACTTCGCCCGAGCGATGAAGTCGTCGCTCAAGCGAACTTTGCATGCTCCTAGTATTTTTGAAGACATTTGCAGTTGGCTCGAGCAACCAAGTGTATGCTCAAGCAAACTCGACTTGGCATTGCACTTGGCTCAAGCGAACATCGAGCCTACTTTGACACCATCCAGTACTTTTGCAGTCAGGCCACACCGCTCGAGCAACCAAATGTGCGCTCAAGCGAAGACCCTGTTTTTAGCACATTTTAGTAAACATTCTTATGTACATATTTTCATCCTCATGCCCTTTTAGGCACTCTTAAACATCATTTAGACATCCTTAGCCATGGAATAAGCTAGGAACACATGTAACAGAATTGAATTAAGATACGATATTTGTTATGAACGATTGCTTCAATGTATATCTTTGTTATGGCCCTGTTTGGTACAGCTGTGGGAAAGTACTTATAGCTTATGCCCAAACAGCTTATAGCTTATAACTATGAACATAAGCTGATTTCCAGCTTATTCTTAAAGCATCTCCTGCCCCACTCAAAGAATAAGCTGATTTCTGACTTCCAAAAAGCTATAAGCTATAAGCTATAAGTTAAACCAAACACATCAAAATAGCTTAAATTAAGCTGAAAGCTGAAATAAGCTTATTATAATTTCTGCCAAACAGGTACTATGTGTTTTGTGTAGGTGGTCAACCAAGGTCCAACACCTATACCAGCCGACTGTGAGTAGTATCTTTGTAAAGATATGTTGAAGTGTATTTTTGAATTACTGCAAGAATGTTATTTTGAAATGCTATTTTGATAAGAATGAATGATTGTCTCATTTGAAAAGTAATTGTGGCATCCTTAGTGAAGCACTCACCTGAGGAAAACTATACCGTGGCCCTTTGATAATAAGGCCGTAATAAGGCCCTCGTCCGGGGGAAACAATATCATGGCCGTTTATTATATGTGCATAAAGATCTCTGATGTTGACCCAAGTAGTCCCTTTTCTTGACCTAATGGTCCCTTTGTTGACCTTAATGGTCCTTTTGATATGCCTTCGGGCCCTTTGCTTTGCACTATTAGATGTACCACATATGAGTATGATTTGTGAACTTTGATATGACAAGTACTTAATTATGCTTTGTTTTGAAACTCATAAAACATGATTTTGTATCATGGTAGACATCATTCATTTAACCTCTTTATATTGATAAAGCCCCCCCTTCCCCTATACATATATGTAGGTGAGCACTCAGAGCGTCTAGTTTAGAGCAACCTCGGGAGTCCACCTTCTTATGAAGTCGTTGTTGGAGTGCCTCCATGATGGGGCATTCTTGGACTCAAGAAGAGTTGAGTTGTGTCAACCCTTTTGTTTTATTTTCTTTTGTTATTTGGAAACTTTCTTTGTATGGATGTTTGTATAAGTGTCTAACAATGTTATGATGTATCTTTGTGCTTATATCTATGTAAGAAGGTTGAAGTTTTAAATACTTATAAACTTTGCATATACGCATCGCTCGATGGACATAGATATGTTTTAATATTGCTTCCATAGTGCCCCATTTACTATTCTTTATTATCGATTTTGTCTTTGAGGCTAGGTAATCTAGGATTACTAGCCGGTCACGGCCTAAACCTCTAGAGACGAGTTTAGGTCGTGACATATACAATCCAACATATAACCATAACTTGAACTCCTCTATGATTTCCTAACATCTGAATAACCAACATTCAATACTTAATATTTCAAATTCTCAAAACTTATATAATTTTCTTCCAACAAGCTCAACATTTGAAAATAGTAATAGATACTCAGTATTTCCAAAAGTGTTATATGCAATTCCAACTAACTCCTCAGCTTCAAAACAACTTCAAATCCCTCCCCAATTAATACAGTAATTCCCCCAAAATACCAACATTTAGGATTTGTTTTACAAATTGGGGCTTTCTCACTTTCAATTACCCACATAAAATGTCTTTTACAGAAAATAAATTTAGTAGCAAAAAAATAGCTAATCAACCCCCCAATTTCAAACCCTCAACCCACAATCCATGAATTTCAAAAATTAAACCCATAACAATAACGTAACACAATCACAACATGATTCTTTACACCTAAAAATACCACAAATACACTAACAAACCCATATTGAGTCAATAAAATAGAACCCTACCTCTTAAAGAGAAGAGGAGAAGGTAGAAGCAATACCCCATGCCCAAATCAAGATTTTATTGAGATTACAACAAAGCCCTCGCCAAGCTCTACAACACTCACAAAGGAGTCAGAGATCAAACCAAGGCTAAAGGCCTCAAAATCAAGACTTAAACCCAAGAATATTAGGGCAAAAGGCGCCAGAGGAGGGAGAGAAGAGAAAGTGGATCACAAATGAGATATTTTCACAGACTGCTCTGTTTTATAACAAACAGGACCGCGGATGCAATTAACACGACAAGGCAAATCACTGGCATGCTCAACCTTACCGCGAGTGCGACTATAAGGATCGCGAGCCCTCACCTCGGGCCACGCACCTAACTCCCCATACCTAGACCTAAAGGTGGGTTTTGGTCGCAGCCTGGTCATGGCCTTTCGCGAGCTCAACCACCACACTCATAGCCACGATGACTATGGTCACGGGCGCTACTGACTTGGTACAAGTTCTGCTCTTCAGTTCCTGGGACAAATTCTAAGGCAATAAAACCACTCCTAATAACTAACAAAATACCAAAAGAGATAAACAAGATAATAATGACGTCTCTACTCATTCACAAACCCAAAGGCTAAACGGAGCAACCAAACTAACGGGTTCAAATCGGGTCTAAGAACCTGGGACAATACAAATTGACTCCAAAGTGCACCATTTGAGAATGGTTTTAAGACATTTTATTTAATATAAAATTTGATTTTTATTTAAATAAATTCTTTCTTTCTTTTTGTTGTTGTCAAAATTGAATCGGATTCAATACAAAATTAGAACCCGTTTGTGAAAATAGTCATGTCTATTCAATTGCACCTATTTAATAGAAGTCGTGTGTCTTTTCATCAAAAAGTCAACATGACCATTCGAAGAGCCACTAATTCACTTATATAAACAGGTCCCCATAGCATTCATAAAGCATCGAATTCATCTTGTGTTTCTCTTTTTTGGCACTCTGTACTTCTTCTGTAAAAGAGAATTCTACATAGTAAGGTTTGCCAGACTTGCAATGGTAGTGTTGTTTTTGCAAGGTTCAATCGTTGTATCTTGAGAGATGAACATCTAATAAAAACTCGTGAGCACCTAGCAATGGATGAATTTGTCTTAAGGAAATTGTGTCCAACACAAGTCTCGATCAAATTGTTATCGATTCCAGATTTATACAATTTGTTTGTACGTATAGTTGATTCTCTATATATGGTTTTGTTTGGTTTTACCCAAACAATTTACATTGTTTTCAACTTATAATGTTTTTTTTTATAATTTGATAATATATTTAGTACAATTATATTACGTGTTTTACACAATACGCATAAGGAATAATTCCATCAATCTTAAGACAAATTCGAGTTCTTTTTTACAAATAATTGTTACTTTTTCCGTATTCTAGTTAAATATAGATTTTATATTCTGTATTTCAAATTAATTTTTGTATACTATTGTTTGTGAATTCATTGAATTTCTTTTCGAGTCCCCGTACAATGAATCGATTCGTATGTACAGTGGTTTTGTTGTTTTCTTAATCATTGCTTTGTTGTTTTCCTATGAATATTGTGACAAGGTCACTATATGTATATATATTATGTTCTATATGAATAGTTGTCTTACCTTAATAGGCATAGATTTCTCCTATTTGATCATAGTGTCAAAAACAATGAAGATGGTACCGATTGGTTTTGAAACGGTAAAGTGTGTGAATTGTATTTTCTATAGTATATGAATTAATTTTAAAATTGTTATAGTCTTGCTTCATAAATGGTACAAATCATAATTGTGATGTAGATGTTTACATCCATATTTTGTATTTACGAGTCCTTTGGTTTACATCTCATTAAAGGATATAAACTCATACAATATTTGATGTGGATGATATTTGATTTAGTCAAAATTGCTTTAATAGGTTTTTGGTTTATCTGTTTGATTGTATTGTTCTGAAATTTAAAATTATACAGTTTTAAATTTTAATGCCTTGTGTATTATATTTTTTAATGAGGAAGAGATTCAATCCATTTTGATTTATACAGAATTCTTAATTTCTATGTCATTATGAATTTTTGGTTCAGCTATATTTAATTGTGGTGAAAGGAAATCAATATTAGTATGCAACTTTTTGTAAGCACAGTATTTTTGTGGGTGTTTGGGAAGTGGATTTTTTTGTAAGTTTTTTTAGTTGTAGGATATTATTGGAGAAATTTTTTTTTGTATTTGGGAAGATAGTTAGGTTTTTTTGTAGTTGGATGTGATGTTTGTAAGAGAAAAAGTAAAATAATTATAGGGTTTGATATGATATTTTGTTTGGATTTATTTTTTTTTGATTTTGTAAAACATTTGTCTTGTAGTGAAAAAAAAACTCAAAAACCAAGTTCCCAAACACCCCCAAAGTCATCCAAATACATCACTTACTATTCAAAATTTGCATTTATATATATTCTTATATATGTTAATTTCCTCAAATGCCATAATATGGATCTCTCTAACTTTGTATGAACAGAGTGTTCTTTAAGAATTGATTTGCCTGTGAAGAAACAGTATACAGTATTTTGTCTTTATATAGAGACATGACTAGGATGAATGAATGCAACTATTCATTTGGATTTAAAAAATATTAGCGGTAAAACTAGTATATACCATTAATAGCTTTGAATGTTTATTTTATTGGATAAGATTATTTCCATTACAACTGTGTAGTTGAATTTGTGACTCGTGAACAATTACTAGATTTATATATCTATTTTTTGTACTATTTTGCCTGAATCTTTTTATTAAGATGATTAGTTTATGCCAGATTATTTTACAAACATGATAAATATAATGTCTGATTTTTGTTATGTTTCTTATAGTTTGTATAGAATTAATTCTTTTATGTAAATATTCATTTGATTAAATCTAGACATGTTTTGTCTTTCTTGGTTTTGAATCAAAATCAAGTATGTGGTACAATGCATGATAAATCTGTTTATGTTAATTTGTTCATGAGACTTATTTAAGTATAAATATTAGCTTATGTTATTTATGTTCAAAAGTAATTTCATGTCATTAGAAATGATAAATAGATTTGTTGACTTTGTTAGTAATTGTTTATCATATTATTGATGTCATTTACAGGAGCATATTAACTTTAGTTAATTTGAAATGAGTTTTTATGACATCATGTTGCCACAAAAATTTTTATGAAAAAATTGTATATATATGTTATTTTCTGACCGATTTAATTTCAATGATATGTTGAGAATTAAAAGTTTGTGAATTTTCAATTCATTTGTGGTGGTGATTATGACATCCATGCTACTACCAATGTATCTCTTTTGGAGTATTATATGAAAAAAACATATTTTATGTGTAAAGAATTTTTGGTTTGACTGTGGTAGTAGTATTCTTGAAATGTCAAAACAATCATTAACACTGAAGAAGTTTAAACATGATGATTTAAATAGGGGTGTCCTTCTATTTAATTGGAAGAAGATTGAGGAATCTTTTGTGTTAATTATTATTTTGTTAATAATCAATTTGAAAGTTAGTTTTAAAATAACTTTGAGTATTGTGACATAAGTTGTCATCAATTATTATGAAACTTGTGAAGTAAATAATGATCCAAAAATTAAACTTTTGTGAATTTTCGGAACATAGAGTACATTATTAAAAGTGAGTTCCTTCCCCAAGGTCATCTTTAGTACAATCTTCTCTTGTCCTTCTACAGTTGATTTGGAGGAATTTCCCATGAAAAGCTATTCGCCATTCTTCACCACTTTGCAGGTTGTGAACATCTTCTTATCTGCGCAAATATGGCAGGTTGCTCCAGTATCCACCCATCACTCCTTGGAGTTGCCCACCAAATTAGCCTCAAAGACTACTACAGAATGATTGATGTCCGTCATACCATAAGAAAGATCGTACATTTGGTTATGTTGGCTCGTGCTAGTTTCATGCTAGAACTTGTTCTATCCTTGCAGCGTCGACAATCCTTTGCTCTATGTCCATCACCGCCACGCACATAGCACTAACCTTTGAATCTTTTGTCGTCCTCACTTTTGAAGCCTTGCTTAGACCTTTTGCCATCATGATTTATCTTCCTGTTTGTTGCATTAAGCATTAACCATAAAAGAAAGAGTAAATAGTTACTCAAGTGGGAGTTTCACTATTGGTTAGATAATTTAATTATCTTTTGTTACAAATATTTGTTTGGAATGAATAAACGATGATTCTATCAAACATATGTCATTAGTTGTGACAGTGACACTTGTCTAACAATCAGTCATATTTTTGTGCTAATTTATGTATTACCACTAATGTGGGGAAGAGAAGTAGAGTTGTTTGTTAATCATAATTCATGACAAGTTACCCACAAAAACTCGACAAGAAGTATTCAAAATTAAGAGTTTGAATATTAATTTGGAGATACAAGTATTTTTACTTGATTGCATTGCAAGGATTTATACAATCAAATGAGGTTTTCAATTCTTTGGTTTTTAAGGAAAATCTTTATGATGATATAATTTTGTTTAAGCACTAATTTTGACGTGTGTAGTCATAATTATTCTGGGTTTTCTATTTTATAAATTTGATTTAGAGTTTTGTTACTCAAGCACGCTATAGTCAACAAGTGATGGATGTTATATTCTGGTTTATATCAGAATTGTAGGGGTGTATTCATAGGAAATTAATTTTCTTAGAATACTTCAAATGTGGGGGTGCTTGAAGGATTTTACTAAAGTAAGTGTAGTCATAATTATTCTGGGTTTTCTATTTCATAAAGTTGATTTAGAATTTCATTACTCAAGCATGCCATAGTCAACAAGTGATGGATGTTATATTCTAGTTTATATCAAAAATTGTGGGGTTGTATTGATGGGAAATTAATTTTTTCTTAAAATACTTAAATGTGGGGGTGCTTGAAGAATTTTTAGTAAGTGTAGTCATAATTATTCTAGGTTTACTATTTCATAAATTTGATTTAGAATTTTGTTACTCAAGCACACCATAGTCAACAAGTGACGGATATTATATTCGAATTTATATCAGAATTGTAGGAGTGTATTGATAGGAATTTAGTTTTTCTTAAAATGCTTAAAATGTGGGGGTGCTTGAAGGATTTTACTAAAGTAACGGTTCCGAGGGTAGGTCCACAAAGGATTTCATTTCTTTGTCTGAAACAAAGCTGGAGGAGAAACAAAAATTACTTTGTTAACTCCTAGGAACATCTCTATGTCTATTAATTAATTTTAGATATAGGAGTGATATAGAGTAACAGTAAGTCTCAACGTAGTCAAAAACTTAATACAGAAGGACATTTGCTTTCCATTGTGAATATTGTTTAAGGACAATATAGCGGATCCACTAATTACTCAATGATATATAACTGAGAAGGTCAAACGAAAAATAGTGGCCATTAAACAAAAGGTTTGACCAAAGAGCAAATGAGAGAAAGTTCATTGAGGGGAATGTAATTAAGCCTATTAATTTCGAGTTGCCATAATGGCAACCTAACTTAGTGTAGACACCAATTTTTGACCGCCCTTAAGACTTGGGTGCCTCAGGTTGATCACTTGATGATGAAAAGTTATGTTGTACGAACGTTCGATTTCTTCAGCAAGAAGATCTTCTAAATCCCAACCTTACACCCTATTTTTGACCAAAACTATTTTAGACCTTAAAACCCTCTTTTTCAAAATATTTTTTAAATGTTTCTACGATGTTCCGAGGCTCGTATCTCATTTAAAATATTGCACTTTCCGGTAAACCGAGTAAGGACAAAGTGGAAATAAATGGAAGGGAGGTGAAATCTTTGAAAAATCTTTAAAAACATCTTATTTATAGGTTTGGAGTTGAATAAAATAGGAGGGGATTGAAGAAAACTAGTTGGGGAAATGGTTGAGCATGAAACCGTTAAGAGAGAATTGGGCAGCCTTCACTAAAATAGGCATATCTTTTTTTACACTTAGACTTTAGTTATGAGGCCACCACCATTGGAAAGTGAACTTCCGGGGCTTCAATTTAGACCTAAGAATATCCTAAAGCCAAGTCCGGATGAGGAAGATATGGCCGTTTGAAGTTCGGCATCAATCCAGTTAAGATAGAAATGAGAAGTCTTCACTAAAATAGGCATATCTCTTTGCACACTTAGAATTTAGATATGAGGCCACTATCATTAGAAATTATACTTTTGGGGCTTCAATTTATACTCAAGAATGACCTAAAATCAAGTCCGGATGAAGGAGATATGCCCGTTTGAAGTCAGGCCTAGAAGCAGATTTTTGTGGCCAACAGTCCACTATTTGTGGACGGCCGCCCACTATTAGTGGCCGGCTGGCCACTGCTTCTAGCTTGCCAGCCACTTGTGTAAAACCCAGATATTTGTTGCCAGCTGTGTCCCAAAAGCTCCAGCTGTTCCTATACAGATATTTCCGACTTGAGAGGCTATTTTTCTATATATACCAGGCCAACCCTCTTGGTTTGAGGTTAGAAAAAATTCCTTAAGGACCAAAACTTGAAATTCTCTCTCTATCTCTATCTTGCAACACACACGCCTTACCCAAACACATCCTAAACCAATATTGGAGCTCTCCTTGCTAAGATTATTGAGTCCAAATTTCATTCATTGAGAGTGTAAGCTTTGTGGTTTGTGAACAAAAAAGTTACCTTGCTTCAAGAGGTATAATTTTGAGCATCTTTACACTACTTGTTTTCTATCTTTTCTTGTTAATTTTGAACTGTTTTTACACTATTTTTATGGGCTGAAACTTGTGGTTTAAAGCTACCAAAGGTGGAGGGGTTAACCACCATTCTTTGAACCTTGTTCTCTGAGCTTTTGCCCCTGTGTTTCCCATTCTTTTCTCAAATTTTTTTGAACTTTTTACCACTGGTTTTTAGAGTTTTCCAAAGGATAAAAATCATGTTTTGAAGTCCCAAAAATAGAGGGTTAGCCTCCCCTCCTTGTGTTTCTTTCCTAGCTTAATTGCTCCATGTTTTTAGCTTACTCTTTTAGCTGTTTTTCCTTTAATTCCAGCACTGTTTTAGTGTAAATTAGGACTTTTTTTTAAGAGTTAGCTTCATTTATGTTTTGTATTGCATACTTGTAGTGTAATGGTCCTCATAGATTTGGTGTTTTAGGCATTAGATACCAACCTATTTGAGTTGATAGCATTTATTTCAAGCTTTCTATACTTGTGATCACCTCTAATCATCTTTGCAACCTCTCTCTTTTCTTGGCATTTTATTTTTTTGAGAGTTGGTTCAACAGATTGATTGTTTAAGCTTGTGATTGAGATCATTGTGCTTAATGGTTTAATCTCTTTGGGGGTTCATTACTAACGGCATGACATCTCTCTCATGCTCAAAACAACTTTTTGTTTGACACTTCTTTCCATTAGTGGACTTAATGCTCATTTTTTGACTTAATTGACTAATGAATGGAAGGTAATTTAAAAGAGGTAATAAAATTGGGACTAAAAGTAATGTAAGATAAAATAAACTTGGGTTCAATCGGACGTTAATTGAACCCATTGAATTTTGAGTCGTTTCATACTCGTTAGTGATGTAAACGGTTCAAGAGTCAATGTCAACCACTTCCTTTGATCAATCCATGATAGGGAGGAGGTTTTGTTGGTCTTTAATTATGAATTTATTGAAATTGTGTCCCTTGATTCCTAAGTCATCACGCAATGAGATTGTATCGATTGATGACTTGCGAACCAAGCCTATCCCTCCTTTGAGCTGTTTGATGATAAGAAGAGGCAGGGTGGACAAACATACCTTGAGAATACCTTGTTTGTGCTCTGTATGCTTTCTGTTGCAGCAGAAAGAACCAAGCTTCAGTGGCCGGCATGCCACTTTTTCTGGACGGCAGGCTACTATTTGTGGCTGGCTGGCCACTACTTCTGGCTTGCCGGCCACTTTTGTCAAACTAAAGCAGTAACTTTTTGAAACAGAACAAAGCAGAGGCTGAGGTGAAAAACAGTACAAATGTTCTACCTGTGCAACAGAGGTATTCTGGTAGCAGAACAGTGGGTTTTTCGGGTGGAAATCTGTGTGCATGCATAAGCATTCCTCACTTCCCAAGGCTGAGTAGTTAGAGTAGTTAGCTTAGCTACTATTTCTTTTGGATTATAAATGTTGTAATTAATTAGTATAATTAATTAGCTAGTTCCAATTTGTAATAATTAGCTATAATAGTTAATTAATTGTGGTGTTGTAATAATTAGCTAGCATAGTTAGTTTATTTTATTTTTATTTGGTTTGTAATAGTTAGTTAATTCATAGTAATTAGTTAGCTAGTTAGTTTATTCAGACCCTCCTGTGCGAGGGTAAACTTGTAATAATGTGCATGTCTTCCAACCCCACATCTTTCTCCCTTTTATTTACTTGCTTATGATGGCTAATTTAGAACATCATGTTTCTTTTAGCATTTCACATGTTTGCATCCACTTGTCTTGCATGCATCAAGACTCGGTTCATCATTCTAACAAGTATTGTAGTTTACATACTTTGCTGAATACGTGTTTAAACCGCATGCTATCAAATCGATTTACACGTCATAATTAGTAGCCAAGTCTATTAATTGCATATCGCATGCGTTGCATTTGTTATGTTGCATTAGTTAGGAGCATGTATGTTTTCTAACTCTTTTGTTTCTTTTGGCTTGCCTTGGAGTACTAGGTGAACATTTTTGTGCTTTAGCATATTGCACGAATGTGATTGTTGCCATGTTTAGCATGCTTGCCATGAGGCTAAGTGCTTAATTGATATATCTGCTTGAATGCCTGTGGATGAAGGCTAATTTCTTGAATTGGAATAATTTGAGTGATGTACATAAGCAATCACTTTTTTAAGTGGTTCATATTCAAAACAATTTTCAAAAACAACATGAAATCAAAATGTTCCATTTTTTGCAAATTAGTCTATATTTGTGTGCGCATCACCTAGTAATGCTAGTCTAATAACCGGAACAAGAGCATATAATATAAATAAGATTCACATCATGATTAGTAGAGGCCGATCTTTGATCGGACGAGTGGGGTGCTCAATTCATGACATTTCCCTCTCATACCTAAGTTCCTGAGCCGAGACAATCTTGGTGATGACAGACACGTGGCCTTTGGCACGAGTCATGGATTTCCTAAATTTCCCAAAAATATTTAGGTGGCGACTTTGTATCTGGCAAAGCAGTCCATTTTTGGCATTTTTATTCAAAATTGATTTTTTAAAAGATTTGTCAAATTTGGACTCTTTTGTGTTTATCTATTTTACATTGCACTTGTGAGATCAGATTTAGAACCACAAGAGTCCGAACTGTAGGGCTAATCATCTTCCGAAAAGAGCACAAAAAATCAAGCTACACTTAGCTGATTGGAGATCCCAAGATTTAGCTTCAAGTGGACAACCGAATTATGGATGACTCACCAGAAAATCACTCAAGGAGTCTATCTCCTATACATTCCTATGATGAGAGTGATATCTGCAACATGTGTTGTATGCAGGGGACGTAGGATAAACTATGTTTTTAATGATCACTTATATCTTGAAAACCTATAGGGGTATCTTTCAACCAGAGTATTTAAGATACTCGAAATAAGGATCATCTATATGAGTGTGAATTGGCCACTTCTATGAGAATTGATAAGGTTAAATTTTCTAAACCACTCATGAAACACCAAGACATGCCCAAGGCCAAAACGGGTACAACCGTGAGAACTAAGTTGTGTCTGGAAATATTCTGTGGGAATTCTATTTCTTGGTTTACATAAACAGCTAAATAGTTCAAGGCATCACGTCCACTGATTAGCTAGTAAGTCCGATAGTCTTTCACTAAGAAAGGTTCAAAGCCAAAAGTTACCTATCCCCATGCAGCCAATTGAATTCTCTTTGAGTCTGCATTAAGTCTTGCATACTTTTTCTATGATTTCATTCATGTGGAGGATTGTTGGAAAAATTATTTGGAAACCATTAATAGGTGAATGAGAAATTGACTCCAAAGTGCACCATTTGATAATGGTTTTAAGAGAAAATTTATTTAATATAAAATTTAATTTTCATTTAAATAAATTCGTTATTTTTTGGGCCAAAATTGAATTAGATTTGAACCTGTTTGTAAGAACAGTCATGCTTGTTTAATTGCACCTATTCAATGGAAAAAGTGTGTCTCTTCATTAAAAAGTTGCCATGACTATTCAAAGGGCCACCAATGCACTTATATAAACAGCCCCCCATTGTAGTCATTAAGCATCAAATCCATCCTATGTTTTTCTCTTCTTTGGCACTCTGTACTTCTTCTGTAAAAGAGAATTCTGCATAACAAGGTTTGCTGGAGTTGTAGTGGTAGTACTATTTCTGTAAGGTTTGATCATTGTATCCTGGGAGACGAACGTCCAATAAAAACTCATGAGCACCGTAGCAAGGGACAAATTTGTCTTACGAAAATTGTGTCCAACACAAGCCTCGATCAAATTTTTAGCGATTCTAGATTTATACAATATGTCTGTAAGTATTGTTGATTCTCTATATATGGTTAGGTTTGGTTTGGTTTTACCCAAATAATTTACATTATTTTCAACATAGATTTTTTTATATAATTTGATTATGTAATTAGTTCAATTATATTACATGTTTCACACAATACACATAAGAAGTAATTCCATCACAACATTTGTGAGTCATTCAAAAATAGCATATTGGAAGCTAGAGACAAGCCCCTAATTAGTATGCTTGAATGGATTAGGAGGAGACTTAAGCACGTGATCCAAATTAAGAAGGAAGGGATGCAAAAGTACATTTGTCAAATATGTCCTAACATTTTGAAAGATCTTGAAGCACTAAAGGTGGAAACTTGGAATTGTTTTGCAACCTATTGTGGTGAATTTTTTTTTTTTTTGAAGTAGATTGTGGTGATACCAAACGTATTGTTGATTTGGAAGAAGGGACATGCAATTGTAGGATGTGGGATTTGGATGGAATACCTTGCAAACATGCAATCAACTCCATATATGTTCAAAGAGAGAAACTCGATGTAACACCCCCCACATTTTATTACTCGGATAACTTTACCAAAACCATTATTATAAATTTAGAGACAACGTACTGATATTCAAAACATTAACCATGATAAATAGATAAGGGGTTCTTTCATTCAAAATACATAATTGATGCAACATGTAACATAATTAATTAAATTGCCCGCAGGCTTACACCACTACATAAAAGAGAAAGGGTTCAACCCTTTTTACAACAACGGCATTCCACCAGCAGATATAAGGGCCCCGTGGCCAACTGATAAAAAAGATCCTTGAACTTGAAAACACTTCTCGACGTTCTCCTAAAAAAGGATTAGCAACGTGGGATGAACATAAAGTCTAGTAGGGATCCCAACATGATCCTAAACAATAATAACTTATAGATAGCTATGATCATGAATGATCCAACTCATACTATGTAAATAATGTGATGGTTTGTACTAAAGTATATTTACATAAGTATACTTTTCCCAAAAGCATCTAATTCGTTCAATAATACAGATAGTTCACATTTCCTTCACGTTTTCCATTTCAACAATATCACATAACAGCTGTTTTGTTTTTGAAATACATTAACAAAAGTTTTGATTTCCTCTTTTTACTTAGAAACTCAATACGTAACCTACGTGCATTTCCAACACGTTCATTACATTTTCCGGGCCTTAAGTCCAAATCTAAAAAGATACTTTCAACAATTTATTTGATCCACTCACATGTATACACAACATCCCATACTAAAAATGAAAACAACAAACACCCAACAACTACTTACTCAACATATAAGACAACACAGTCTTCCTAAACCTTAACCATCATAACACATGATATACCCAGATACACAGAGACAATAACGATAAATAAAACTCTGCTCTACATTCCTTAAGCACGGTAAGCCAAGGATATATCTTTCCATAACACAATCTAATTTACCAGTCACCAATTGAAAGGGAATGGAACTTCTACCAATTTACCAGACACCCGTTGGAAGCTCTGCCAATTTACCAAACACCCATTGAAAGGAAATGGTACCTCTACCAAGTGCTCCAGGCGCTAGCTGGAAGGTATTGGTATCTCTTATTCTAAGCGCAACCAATTTCTCCAGGCACTAGCTTGAAGGTAATGGTACCTTTCATTCTCAATGCATGTATAGTTCCAACCATCATAATATATCACAGCATAAATAACCCGAGTGTCCTACATACACAAAATCTGATCAACATCACAATGTTATCCTCCACCGATGACCAAGGACAAAACCTCTAAATATATGTATCAAATACACATGAAAAAATAATCTGATTCACACAAGACCTTAAGTCCCACAACAATTATAATAGCAATATTTAAAGGTTTCAAAATCCAACCTTAGGTTCATTCTTAATTAACGAAAGATTATAATTTCATTTTCATTCCACAACCAATTTCTACATTTCATTAAAATCCACATCCATGATGTCAAAGCCACAGATTTCACTCGACATAATCAATCCCAATTAGTCCCATGATCATGGTTAACTCTCCACTTTAGCAATTTACACACTTACACAAGCCATATTAAATAAAGCATAACCATTATTCAATTTTACCCTTTTCTAATTCATTAAGCTAATAATATTAAATTATGCCTTTTTCCCTTCTTCAACATAAACATGTAAAACTACTCTCCAATTAAGCAAAACAATTACCAATTGCCAATTAGAAACCCCACATTATCAAACCCTCGATCTCTCTTAGATGCTTTTTGAAAATTCATAATAAACATACTTTTTGTGCAATAAAATCTACCACATATCTATCTATAGATGAAGTATTGAAAAGGAGCAAAGAAATCCATACCACTTGAAGCAAAGAGAAGATGACCCAAAAATCACCGACGACAAAACAGCAATCTGCTCAGATTAAAAGAAAGCCCTCCCTGAGCTCTACGTTTTTCTCCAAAGGACTAGGGTGAGAAAACCAATGGATTGGGGGTATTTAGAGCTAGAAGGTAAGAACTTAGAGAGAGAGAGAGAGAGAGAGAGTGTGGACTTAGGGTTTTGAAATGTTTAGAGAGAGAATGAGAAGAAAAAGTGACTCAAAAAGGCCCTCTCTTGGATTGATATACGCACAAACTGCTCAAGCGACCAAAACACCGCTCGAGCGAACAGACACAAAAAGTGACATCGCTCGAGCGACCAAAACCACCGCTCGAGTGCACAATGACCCTCTGTAGACTCGCCTTTTTCTCGCGCCCCGCCTTTTGAAAAGGTTTGAAAAGAAAGGCCTCACAGTTCAGACTCCCGCGGTTCTGAATCTAGTCTCACAAGTGCAATGTGAAACTAATAAACACCAAAGAGTCCAAATCTGGCAAACCTTTTTGGAAAATCGATTTTAAATCAAATAATACCAAAATTGGACTTTTTTCCAGATACAGAGTTGCCACTTAAATATTTTGTTTTTGAGGAAATTTAAGAAACCCTGACTCGTGCCAAAGGCCACGTGTCCGTCATCACCAAAGTTGCCTCGGCTCGGGAACTTGGGTACGAGAGAGGAAGGTCCTGAAATAAGCACCCTCGCTCGCCCGATCAAAGATCGGCCTCTATTAATCATGATATGATGTTCTATAAACATTATGTGTTCTTGTTTTGATTATTAGCTAACATTACTATGTGACGCACACAAGCAAGTATAGACTAAAATTGCAAGAATTGAAACAACTCAACTCATGTTTGTTTGCGAAAATGATTTGAATTTGCCACCCTCAAGTGGGCTTAAAAGATGCGGTTTTGCCACCAAACATAGTGGGCTTAAAACATGATTTTGCCACAACAAAGTGGGCTTAAAACTTACATTCGTTGAATCGTTCCAATTCAAATAACAAGCCTTCATCCACAAGCATTCATGCAGTTTAGCAAATAAGCACATAGCCTCATGGCAAGCATGCGAATTATGGCAATATAACAATCACACTCATGCAAGTATGCTAAAGCATAAAACTCGCTGAGTACTTCGAGCCAAAACAGAAACTAGTTAGAAAAATGCACGATCCTAGTTATGTTAAGTGTCTAATGCAACGCATGCAATATGTAATTAATAGGCTTGGCTACTATATGGCATATGAATCGATTTGAATGACATGCGATTAAACACATATTTAAAGAAGATATTGCAATGACAATGCAGTTTGAATGATGCGCCGAGCCTCGGTGCATGCAAGACAAATGAATGGATGCAAGCATGCGATATGCTAATCAAAATATGATCCCCAATCTAACTGTCATGACCTGAACCCGCCCACATGGATTAAGGTCATAACCGGCTAGTAATCAAGGGATTGCCTACGGCCTCAAACAATTCTCAGACATATCTCAACAGAGTTAAGGGGCCAAAATGGAAGCAAGAATAAAAACTTTGTCCATAGAGCTGTGCTTACATGATATAACAAAATCATTCCAAAAATATTTCGTAATAACTCACACATACCTATAGAGTTAATCTATATCCAGGAACTTTCAGTCATACAGTCAGCCAAACAAAACATATATACAAAGGTGATTCAACATTTTCGCCCACATAGCAAAGATATAACAAAAGAACAAAAGGGCAAAAACAAGTCTCGTGTATGAGACATTAGGGCTGACTTCTCAAAACTTTGACTGTTTCTCACATACTTCACCGAGGCTGGGTTTGAACATCTCTTGGCTCACCTACATATACATGAATGAGAGTGAGCGAAAGCCTAGTGAATAATATCAAATAAAGAAGATACATGAATGAAGTTCGAAACAGATATACATATATTAGATGGTCATGGGCCCATTTATGGTTTTATCTAGTACATTAGACAGCTTCAAGCCCGAGCATATCAAATGGCCTCTAGCCCATTTCATTCATGTCCGACAGCCTTTGGCCCAGTCAATTATGTCCGACGGCCTTTGGCCCAATCATTTATGTCTGACGGCCTTTGGCCCAATCAATCGTGTTCGACAGCCTTTGGCCCAATCATTCATGTCCGACGGCCTTTGGCCCAATCATTTATATCCGATGGCCTTTGGCTCAATCAATCATATTCAATGGCCTTTGGCCCAATCAATTATGGAATGACGAATGTTCGTCCACAATTCAAATTAACAAACTTATGAACTCAAATAGGAGTAAGCAATTGGACAAATAACATACTTCCAATATCTTTACTAAGATATTACTCACAATGTTCTACCGGTGGATTCGCCCTTGTGCTCGACCCTACATAAATCATAACACACATCGGGTCACAAACAATTCAATCCGTTCTTAATTTATTCACCCCTCTTAAGCCTCTTTCTTATCTTCTTAATCCATTTACAATGCTCAATGCATGCCTAAGAGTGCTTAGAAATGAAAAAGAACGGAAAATGAAACACCAAACATCCTTTCAAAATTTTAGAAACAGGGCTCCCCGCTCGAGTGTATCTTTGGCCGCTCGAGCGGAACCCTTTTGTCTGCAAAAGTACTGGTTGCCTCATTTTTACGCTCGAGCGTGACTTCGGACACTCAAGTTGAGAGTCAAACGTGTGACTGGACGCTCGAGCGTAACTCTCCCCACTCGAGAAAACATCACGTCTGCAAAACTTTTGGGAACTAACATTTCATGCTTGAGCGGCCCTTCCCCCGCTCGAGCGAACATGCCAAATTCTGGAATTTCTAGAATTGTTCTTGAAGTTCAAACTTAGCATTCAAAGGGCCAAAACTCATGTTTTTGGTTCAATAACGTAGGAACACATTACATATCATGAGGACATAAGTAATATGAGGCCAATTGTTCAAAATCATGGTCCATTCACAAAATCATCTTGAGTTCCCTTCATAAGTTTCAAATCTCATGCATTCAACTTCATACAATTCATATCTCCATGGATCATTCATACATGTCAATTATTGACTCTAATTCCACTTTAAATGGCACAAATGATGTTCAAAAACATGGAATCTATTAGGAATATGCATGCATGTATGATTTGGTGCTCAATTCATCATATTCAATATGCCTCATGCTTGATTATGCAAAATCTTGGCAATTCATGGCAATTCTATGCATGCATGTGCATATAGACTTCAATCTCATCATGATCAATTCAATTCATGTCCTTGATTACTATTTAATCTTGAATTCACAAAATTATAAACTCAAACTTTTAAGTCTATGCTCAAATACTCACCTAGATGCTCAAATCTTCCAAATTATAGTTAATTCTTGAGTTAATCTTCAAGATCACCAAGCTCCTTGACCAATTCTCTATCTTGAGCTCCCTCTCTCTCTAAATTCGGCACTCTCTCTCCCTCTAGAGTGCATAACCAGATTTTTGAGTTCAAAATGAAGAGCTTAATTGTGTTTGGCCTTTATATACACACCCTTAATCAAGTCTCATTAACTCTAGTTAATTGAGCACAATTAAATCAATTTTAGTCTAATTAATTCGATCCGAATCAATTTCCAATTATATTTCATCATAGGCTCTAAAATTATGCCAATCACAATAGTGTAGTCAATTTCGGTTTCTGATGCCTCTACGGTGTTTAATTAAAATTCTAAAGCAGAAATTCAAACAGATTTTCCTGTGGTAAATAGATAGAAATACAAGCACACATATAATCATGTGATTATCACACAAAACCATATCAAGCATATAATCACAATCATAATTAAGATTAATTAGCATAATACGGAACAAGGTTATCACACTAACCATCAAAAGTGATTAAATAAAAGAGAGAAAGACGTGGGGTTGGAAGACATATACACACGCACGCACACTTATTATAACATTACGCCCTCGCGAAGGAGGGTCCGAATGAATAAGCTAACTAGCTACGCTAAGCTAAGCTAACTATTGCAACATGATATGAATTAACTAACTATTCTAAGCTAATTAAATATTACAAATCAAATTAATTAGCTAAACACTTAACTGACTAATTACAAAGCAATTATCCTAATTAATTACAACATGAATTAACTAGCTAATCTACTTGAATAATTACATCACTTGCAAGAATTAGCTACAACTATCTAAGCAAAGCAACTAAATGGCCTTGGGAAACAAGGGATGCATGCATGCTCGATTTCTCCACCCGAAAAAGCCATTGCCTTGCTGTTGTAGCCTCTGTTTGCACATATTTGAACACTGAAAAGGCTGCCCACTTCCAGAACACCTCCACTTCAACTTACCAACACAGTGTGCATTTTTCATTGGTGGCCGACAGGGAGGCTGTCGGCTACCAATGGTGGCCGGTCGGCCACTGATGCCATGAACTCCTCTTTTTGCTGTAACAAAGAGCAGACAGAGCAAAACAGTGTATTCTCACAGGTTTGTGTATACTGTTTACACTCCTTATCATCAAACAAGCTCAAAAGAGTGAAACTCTTGGCTCTTAAACCACCAATCAAGCAATTTCCATACATGATGGCCAAAGAACCAAGTTTGTACAAGTTTAATAAATGCAAAACAAGACTCAAAAAGAAGGCCACCACCCTATCATGCATGATCAAGGGTGTGGTGACCCAAGGAAAATGGCACATTTTGTCACTTTAAGTATGAAATGTCCCATTTTCCTCATGTTCGAATTAACGTCCGATTTGAACACATGCAATGCAACACGAAAGATGCTTATATTGCCTCTTTTACTTGTTCATTTTATTTACTCATTTTACATTACCGATTCATTCTTTAATCGAGTTGTCCAAAAGTGAGTGTCCTCTAATAGAAAGATGGCTCAAACCACGAGTTGCTTTGGGCATGATGAAAGAGGCATTACACTGTTGGTAATGAACCCCCTAAGGCATTAAACCATTAGGTGCAACACCATAATTTCACACTTAGGCAAACAAGTGGTTTGAAACCACTTTCAAAGCAAACAAAAGAGTGAAGAATGGAGGGAGATTGCAGAGATTTTAAGTGCTGAAATAAAGTGCACAACAATACTAAAACATGTTTTCAACTCAAAACAATGATGATCAAAGCATTAAAACACTAAGCTAGTGAAGGAATTAACACTATAACTATGCAATACAAGCCTCAACTGACTTAACCAGCCCAAAACAGAGCCAAAACAAGTCAAAACAAAAGCAAAAATATGCTAGACTTAAGCTAAAGTAAGCTAGAAAAACATGCTAACTCATGAAGCTAACTAGGCATGCAAACAAGACACAAGGATGGGAGGCTAACCCCTCCAATTTTGGACTTCAAAACAAGGTTTGTACCACTGAAAAACCTCTGAGATTCAGTGGTTAAAAGGCCCAAAAAAGTTGTTTTGAAAGTGATGAAAAGATGGCACAAAAGCTTAATAAGCTAAGAAGCGAAAATGATGGACCACCCCCTAACTCAAAAGGGCTCAAACCACTACTTTTAGGTCCCAAAAACAGAACTTTTTAATATGTCAAAACTAGCCCAAAATAGTAGAAAAAGATGGCAAAGCAAGTATTGAAAGCAAGCTTAAATAACAAGTGTTATACCTCTTGAAGCTAAGGCACAACATAGGCAACAATCCAAGCCCAAACCTCCTTCTAGAGCTCAAACATGGCTCCAAGATACCTCAGCTCAAAGGTGGTCAAGTTTGGTTAAGGTAGTGTATGTAAAAGTGTAGAGAAAACAAGCTACAAGGCACAAAATATCAAGAGAGAGAGAAATCTAGAGAGAGATATTTTTTGTCTAAATCTTTCAACCCTCAAAAATGGGGGAGGAACCCCCCTATTTATAGAAAAACACCCCTTGAGCTTAGATACATCCTACCATACAAGTGTATGAAGATGCATCTCAGTGTGCAACAGTTGGCATAGCTATCAATAAATATCTAGAAAAAGAGACTGGTGGCCGTCAGCCACCACTGGTGACCGACCAGCCACATCCATGGCCGACAGGTCACCAAGAGGTCTAGACACCAAGTTTTGGTCCAAAACAAGACACAGAAAGAACAAGGTTCAAAGGCTCAAAGACAAGGCATTCTGCCGAGGACTTCGGCCGCTCAAAACCAACACAAACACACAATCATCGAGTGCACAAACGATGACATCCAAGTCTTGATGACGGTCAAAAATGGGGTATCTACACCCTCTTCCAGAAGTTCAAACTGCAAAAGGCTGCTCGAGGGCAAGAAGTATCGCTCAAGCATAAATATCACATTTCTAGTAGTTTTACAAACTGTAAAAGATCACATGAGCGCAAGAAAGACCGCTCGAGCGAACAAGCAAAAATCTGGGCAACAACTCATTAAAAAACTGACTTCCCAACCTTTTCCAAACACAACTAACACTCCCAATAGCCAAATTCAACAAGCAACAAGGTGGAAATGAGATGAACAACAATTAAGTAGATGGGTCCTCAGATTCGAAATCATGAAGATGGGTTGGGTCTAAACTAGAATCGTTATACCCGAGGACTGTGTGCACCCCTTTATTATAATAAGGACTGTTATCTTGTGGCTTACAACTCAATGATTCACCATGTTCCAAGCCAGCATGATTAGGTTGAAACTGGATTACCAGTAATGGCTCTTCCATTTTACAGAAAAGCAGCTTGAAAGACCACCCAAAATGAGAAAGAAGATGGTAGATGAGCAAAAAAAAAACCCTGTCATAGTGTCAAGGAAGAATATGTTCATTATTTTTGCTAGATGCCTTGAGAAAGGCCACAGCCAGAGGCCTTGTAATGGTTCTGTCCATCCCAAATCCAGGCTTTTTAAGCCAAAAAAAAAAAGGCCAGCAACAACAACGAGCTTCATGAACAACATTAATATCAACAACATCAGCTTCAGGATCAACAAGAGGAACAACAATAACAACAACAACAACAACAACATCTCAAGAAGCTTTGTCTCAAATTTCATTTAATTTTGTAAGGTATTCTATAACAATTACTTAATAAAGATGTAAATCATTGCAAACTAGAAGGAAGCTCCCAACTATGAGGGCCAACATAGCATCATCTCAAGTAAGATCTCTCCACTTTGCAATTTCATTTGCTTTTGTATTATTTCACAACATTTAATTGCTTACTTGTGTATGTTGCTGTCCACTATAGTTGCCCATGCTTCTCCAGAATTTCTAACTATGAGGGGCAACACATCTTTATCTCAGGTAAGCTTTCTCTCTACTATGCAACTTCATTTGCTTTTCTACTATTCCACAAGATTTAATTGTATATTTGTAGGTCATTGCATCCCACTAGAGTTACCCACACTTCTCCACATTTCCCAACTAGGATGGGCAACACGTCTTCATCTCAGGTAAGTTTTCTTTCTACTTTGCAACTTCATTTTGCTTTTCTACTATTCCACAAGATTTAATTGAATATTTGTAAATCATTGCAGCCCACTAAAGTTGCCCACTCTTCTCCACATTTCCTAACTAGGATGGGTAATACATCATTATCTCAGGTAAGCGCTCTCTCTCTCTCTCTCTCTCTCTCTCTCTCTCTCTATTATGCAAACTTCATTTTCTTTTCTATTATTCCACAATATTGAATTGCATACTTGTGTGTGTTGCAACCCATTAGTTATGGCAGAGGACGGGGTAGGATAATTGGAAGTGGCAGAGTTATGTCCATATTTGCATTGGGAGATAGCTTCATAGCAAGCAGTAGAGGTGGAGGTAGGCCTACAAAAGCTACAACTAAAAGGGAAACCGACAAAAGCCAAAAGAAAAGCATGATTGAATAGACTAGTGGAATTGTGCAAGCATGCCTTTAATGTCTTTTGAGTACTTTTTTGAATATTAAATTAAGTGGGTAGTAAACAATTATTTTTTTGAATTTACAAGTGAGCAGTAAGCAAGGGTTTGAATAGTAATTTGTTGAATGGTTTGTTGATTATTTTGTTGAAGACATAAACAATAGATGTCTTAGTTTGGCGTGTTTTGAATTTTTTGTGTTAAGTGGGTAGTAAACAATGGTTGCATTTTGGCATTAAACAATGGTTTTTGTATGGTTGGTTGAATGGTTTGTTTACTTATTATTTTGACAGAACAACTACACCATTGTGTGTTTGAATTATGTTTTCTTATCAATTAATTAGGTCTATGTTGAATTATGGCTTGTATTAAAAAATTGTGAGTTGAATTATACAATTGTTTATGTGTTGTTTCTTGTCCATAAGTTTATTTGGGTTTTGTATTATGTGCTTGAATGGTTTGGGGAAGTGAGCTAACCAGCTACTACATAAAGCAAATATTGAAATATACTTTGTTTTTGTATATGCATAAAGCAAGTCAAAACAACAAAGGAAAATTATAAAACATATTTCATTTCCAAAACATTCTTTTAGTACAATAATTACTTCACATAGCATTTTACACCTCCTTCAATGTTCAAAACAACATCCTACAACAAACCATTTTTCTTGTCTCCAATCAACTTCAAGAATAAGATTGTTATGGTAAAGAAAAAAAACCCACGTCCCAAACAATGCTTTGCAATAGAATTTCTCCCTTCTATGACTTGTTGCTAGTTCCTTCTCCAACTGATTCATCTTTGCAACCATCATTGGCAACACCTGTAGACACCCCATTTTTGACGGCCTTTTAAGACTTAGATGATCTTGCAGGTACACCCGGTGGCGAGTTTGATTGCTTACTGAGTGCTTGAAGTTTGCAGCGAAAGGCCACAGGCTTGAGTTTTCCAAACCCTGCATCCTTTTTGCCTCATCTTCGGACCATGCTTAGGTCTTTTCAGATTGAGGTTGGTGATGGCCTGCCGGGCATTTTTGAGGGGTGCCGGCCATGGCTTTTGGCTTGCCAACCATTGATGTGCCTGGCCGGCCACCAATGAACCCTTGCTGGCCATCATTGATGGCCGACCGGCCAGCAGTGTTTCAGCAGATATTTTGTGATATTTTGTGCCAGCTGTTTGCACAAATTGATGCATCTACCAACACGTGTGTGGTTGGATCTTTGTGAAGGGAATTTGCATCTTCTATATATATGACCCCTCTTTTGCATGTGGAGGGGTTAAAAAATTTTGAAGACAAAAATTCTCTCTCTCTCGCTCTCTTGTTATTTTGTGCCTTAAGTCTAATTTCTCTACACTTTTGCACATCAACCCTAAACCAAACACTCTCACCTTGGAGCTGAGGTCTCTTGAGGTCCTTTTTGAGCTCTAGAAGTGGATTTTGGCTTGATTTAGCTTGTTTTGTTGCTCTAAATTACATCTTGTCTTCAAGAGGTATAACACTTGTATTTTAAGCTTCTTTTAAATACTTGTTTTGCCATCTTTACATGTTGTTTTTGAGCCAGTTTTGACCTCCAAAAATCTTTGTTTTTATGGTTTAAAAATGGTAGTTTAAGGCCCTTTTTGAGTTAGGAGTGGTTCACCCTTTTGTTACTTTGTTTGTTAAGCTTTTGTGCCTGTTTTCAAAGCTTTTAAATCAAATTTTTTTGGCCTTTTAACCACTGAATTTCAGAGGATTTTCAGTGGTAAAAACCTTGTTTTGAATTCTAAAATTAGAGGGGTCAGCCTCCCCCCCTTGTGTCTTGTTTGCATGCCTAGATAGCTTTACATGTTAGCATGTTTTTCTAGCAATTTGTAGCTTAAGTCCAGCATGTTTTTGCCTCTGTTTTGACCTATTTTGGCTCTATTTTGGGCTGGTCAATTCAGTTGAGGCTTGTATTGCATAGTTGTAGGGCTAATTTCCTTCACTAGCATATTGTTTTAGGCCTTTAAACATGAGTTGCTTGAGTTGGTTGCATGTTATAGTGTCATTTTGCATGTAATTCCAGCATACATAGCTCTGTCACATTCTCATTTGTTTCACTCTTTCAATTGCTTTTGAGAGCTGCTTCAAGTTTGGGATTCTTTAAGCTTGAGATAGAGTTTATGCTTATTGGTTTAATCCTCTTTGAGGATTCATTATCAACGGCATGAACTCTTTCTTGCCTTACATCATCCTTTGGTTGACGCTTCTTTCTCTTTAGAGGACTCTCACCAATGGACTAAATCAAATAAAGAATGAGTTGGTAATTTAAAATGAGTAAACAAAAGTGATAAGTAAAACTTGAGCAAGATAAACATATTGTGTTGCATTGCATGTGTTCAATCGGACATTATATTAAACACAAGGAAGATTGGAGCATTTCATACTCAAAGTGATGAAATGAGCTAATCTCCTTGGTCTCCAGTGCCCTTGATCACACATGATAGGGTGATGGTCTTGAGTCTTGTTTTTGCATACAATGAAATTGTATTTCTTGGTTCTTTGGCCATCATGCATTGAAAATTCTTGGTTGGTGATTTTGGAGCCAAGAGTACCACTCATTGGAGATGTTTTGATGATAAGGAGTGGTACACCGTACATACAACCTATGAAATTACTTCTTTCCTGCTTTGTGTTGTGCTTTGTTGCAGCAGAATGAAGTTGTTCATCAGTGGCCGGCAGGCCATACACTGATGGCCGGCAGCCGTTCATTGATGGCCGGCAGTGCCCTTTTGTAGTTAGCACATGGCCAGCAACCTCCATTAGTGGCCGACCAGCCACTGATGTACTCTCAGAACAGTGCCCTTTCAGCATACCAGAATTCAACTGTGCAAACAGAGGCAGTCAACAGTAAAGCAATGGTATTTCGGGTGGAAGTCGAGCGCGTGCATGTGCACTTGATGCGTCTCAAGTTTAACCAAGTAGAACAACATGCCTATTGTTATTTTTGAGCTGGTTTTGTACTTAATTAATTTAGTTTAATTAATTAGCGCAATATGTATTTGATTAGCTTAGATCAGTTAATTGATTGTTGTAATAATTAAGTAGCTTAGCTTTAGCTATTTCTTTATTTTGTTTTGTATTAATTAGCTTAGCTTAGATTAGCTTCATTCGGACCCTCCTTTGTGAAGGCACAATGTTGTAATAAGGTTGTGTGCGTGTGTGTATGTTTTCCAACCTCACATCTTTCTCCTTTTTATTTACCCACTTTTGATGGTTAGATTAGGGGCATTTTCAATTAGCATACCTTATACTTGCATGTTTGCATCCATTCATTTGTCTTGCATGCACCGAGGCTCGACGCATCATTCAAACTGTATTGCAATTTCAATAATTCTTTGAATACGTGTTTAATTGCATATTGTTCAAATCGATTCATATGCCATATTAGTAGCCGAGCCTATTAATTGCATTATTGCATGTGTTACATTAGGCATTTTAACATAGTTAAGATCATGCATTTTTTCTAACTAGTTTTTGTTTTGGCTTGGAGTACTCGGTAAGTTTTTTAAGCTTTAGCATATTGCATGAGTGTGATTTCCATATTGCCAATGTTTAGCATGCTTGCCATGAGGCTATGTGCTTACTTGTTAACTGCATGAATGCCTGTGGATGAAGGCTTGTTGTTTGAATTAGAACGATTCAACGAATGTAAGTTTTAAGCCCACTTGATTGTGGCAAAATCATGTTTTAAGCCCACTATATTTGGTGGCAAATCCGCATTTTTAAGCCCACTTGAGGGTGGCAACTTCAAACCATTTTCGCAAAACAAACATGACTTGAAATATTCCAATTCTTGCAATTTTAGTCTATACTTGCTTGTGCGCGTCACATAGTAATGTTAGCTAATAACCGGAATAAGAACACATAAGGTTTGTAAAACATTATATCATGATTAGTAGAGGCCGATCTTTGATCGGGCGGGCAGGGGTGCTCATTTCATGACCTTCCCCCTTCATACCCAAGTTTCCTAATTGAGACAACTTTGGTGATGACGGACACATGGCCTTTGGCACGAGTCAGGGTTTCCTAAATTTTTCCAAAAAACAAAATATGTAGGCGGCGATTCCATATCTGGCAAAGCAGTCCAATTTTTGGCATTATTTGATTTAAAATCAATTTTTCAAAAAGGTTTGCCGGATTTGGACTCTTTGGTGATGAGACTAGATTCAGAACCACAAGTAGAGTCCAAACTGTGAGGCCTTCTTTTCAAACCATTTCCGAAAGGCGGGGGCGCGGAAAAAGGTGAGTCCACAACACCTCCCTCACATATTGGTACATGGATAGATCAACCCATTAAAAGTAGCCACAGGTTGCATCAACCTGCAATAAAAAATATGAACCCTCAAATTCCTTTTCCAAAAAAATTCAACCTTTATTTCAAAAAAACAAAATATAATTTTAGCTTATCCCATATCTTGCACAATCATAAAACCTTCTGCCCATATTTTCAGTTGTCATTGAAGTCTTCACAGGAGTCTCTCTCCACAATAGCATAATCTTAGAGCATTTGTCGTTGGAGGTCCAGTTTGAAAAGAAAATAAAGAAGCCATCCAACAATTTCTTCAACTTTTGGGAAATTTGGGAAGTTTGGAAAGGAAATTAGAATTTTTTTTTTGGAGCAATTTTGGGTAGTCTTGTGTATATAGCAATATAATAAGGAATATAGAGTGTTTTGGTCATGTCTTATATGATTTTGGTGGGAAAAATTGATGCACTCAACCATTATGGTCAAGCAACACACACTCTGTTGAAACAAACGATTCCTTTTGAAATTACAATATGGTATGAAGTCGAGGGGATTTAAGTGTTACAAATGAAAATACAGTAGGCTCCATGTTTTTTCGACAAACAACAAGCGGTTAAAAGTGTAATTTATCGAAAAAAAATATTTATGCCAACTACAACGTCGTTGTATTCCCAAATTACAAGTTGTTCTGATAAATCTAATTTATCCAAGCACATAAGAAAAATATGCCCTAACATATTTTAAGTTTTATATTTAAGTGTCCTGATATATATATATATATATATATATATTTGAAGCACTTAATAAGTTTTACCCTAATAAGCCCATCTAATTTGATTATATTTGACATGTGAAGCCCAACTGCCTCATTAAACCCAATCAAATAAGGCACTTAAAAGTTTCCACCCCATTAATCTTTTTATGAGACATCTTTTAAAAAAGTGCCCCAAAAGCTCAATTTTGTTGTAGTGACGGATTGTGAATGTGGTTGGTAATGTTTGTTTGATAGTGATTGTTTTGATATTTTTTGTGTTGTAATAATGTCTTTCTTCATAGATATTTCTTCCTTTTGTAGAGGTTTTTTTTTTTCTCTACGTTGAGGCTCTATTTATCCATTTTAAGATCTATTTTGTATTTCATATTTAAGTTGGATGTGCAATATATGATCTTTCATACAAAAATAAAAAATTATTTATTAAATGATAAATTTTTTATTTTATATATCTATATATATATATAAGAATTTCTTTCATTTTGATGGGGTTTTTTTTTTTTTTTTTTTGGTTACCCATTTTGCGCTTTTATTTATTTTAGCTATTTTATTCTTGCTTTAGACCTTCTAAATAATTTAGTTATATTTTGTTGGATTTATTAGTAAATTCACATTATTCTTTATTTAATGGACTTTAGCTCTCATGTATGGGAAATTCTATTTCCATACACATGCTTATCTCAGTACACATAATTTCTCAATGTACACACTTATGAATTTGATTAGGTATTATTTATCTCATTTCACATACCACATATTCCAATTATAACCCTTAATTCAAATACTGTACCCACACTTTTCACCCAAACATACACCCAATTCAACTTGACCTACGAATCTGTATTTTTTTAATATCCATAGCCCTAATTTTCTCCATCTTTGGAGCTTCAAGCATCGGAACCCCAAAATTTACGGCTTCTGAGATCATAAGCTAAGAGCTTTCCACTTCTTTACCATCATCATCGTGAAAACTGGGCCAACTTAATTACAGTGATTTTGCTAGTATAAGATTGTTGATATCTATAACCTACTATTCTATGGATACGAACATGCCACAGTTTTGGATGAACAATGTCAGTGTGTTCACACTTTTTCAGCAGTAAAAGCAACCTAAAAAGTTGCAGGGAAGAGATGAATAAAGTAAAAGGAAAATCTAAGTAAGAAAAAGTGTACAACAATGTTAACAAAACTTGTTTTCGTGTTACGAAAAGACCGCCCTTCGATTTGGATTCGTTTGGTGCACCATTCCCTGAAAATGATGGAGATTTCTGCAACATCCATAACCTACTGTTCTTTGGGGCTTGCTTGAGTGGTGTGGTTTCGGCAAGATGAGAATAAGTTGGTTAGGGTTTTGATGTCCATTATGGTCATTTATTTTAGGGTATTATTGTCATTAAAATGAAGTTTTATTAAGTGTGTGCATTGAGGTAAGTAGGTTTGTAGAAATAGAATTTTCCCTCATGTATGGATTGATAATGATTAATTTGGTGGCTTGTAATTTTTTTTCCAATTTTGCCCTTTTGCCATTTTGCTTGATTTTATTTACCAATGGTGGCTTGTACTTTAGTTTTCTCATTTTGTCATTTTTTTTAATTATTTACCAATATTGGTGGGACTAATTTCGATGAAGGGTTTTTCGTAATTATGCAAAGAATTTTGGTAAATTATGAAACATGAATATTTTATTTTTGGATAAACTATAAATACACCTCTAAAATTTGTTTAAAATATGAATTGGTCATATAATTTAAGAAATTACAACTACCCCTTGTTAGTTTTTTTAAATTAATAGAAATAACAGGGAAAATAAAAAAATTTATTACTCTCCTATGTAAAAATAAAATTATCAAAATTATTTATTGAAAAATATTTCTCATATTATTAAAAACTATTAATTGACTTAATAATTTATTTATTAATAATATGGATAATTTTTTATGTGTTCATGATTTATTTCTTAATCAAATAGATAAAAAAAAAAAATCATATTTTAGTCTCTCTCTCTTTTTTTTCCCTTCATATTTTATCTTATTTATCTTTATATGTTCATACCATCTATATTAGTTCTGATCACTTTAGTTTTACTGGAAAAAAAAATATAATTATATTTAAATTATAAGATTTATTATATTTTCTTCAATTTCCTATTATTTATACTACAATCTATATAATTCTATATAATATCAACTACAAAATACGTAACCTTGCCTGAAATTAACATAACAAAAAATGTGTAATCAAGCTACAAACTTTTGTTACATAAATCACAATCTTTTGGACATTTGGTTACGTTAATTTGTAATGAGGTTATGCATTTTGTGGTTAATGTTACAAAATTTAGTAAGATTATACTATTTATAATAAGGTACATACGGTACACTTACATTTGATGATTGTATTCAATTTCATTAAAGAATATTCTTCTTTTTTAAATTACTATCAAAATAAAAAATTTAAATGGGACAATTACTTATCAGTGAAGGTTGAGAACTTATATTACAAATCAGTGGGAATCTTTTTATAATTACAAGATAAATGAATAAAATAATTTGGGGAATTGTCATACCACGCACCAAGTCATCACTCTCCACTATCTCTTTCTTGTTTGTCTTCTGTCTTGTAAGTCCATCCTCTCTCTCTCTCTCTCTCTCTCTCTCTCTCTCTCTTCCTTCCTTCTCCAACCGTAACCGTTCTTTCTCACTTTCTCTTTCTTTCTTCTTTTTTTCTTTTTTATTTTGTTTTCATTTATTTAAAAAAAAAAACATGTATAATTTTTAATATATAAATTTAATTTTTATACAATTAATTTCATTGAAAAGATATTAATGATATTTTTAAAATGAGGCTTATATTAAATATATAATTTTGAAATTTAAATACATAAAAAATAAATTATTTTTAAAAATTACATAACTAAAATATAATTAAAATTGGTATGAATAAAAATTACATAACTAAAATATAATTAAAATTGGTATGAATAATGAGAGTATCTAAACTTACTTAAATAAAAAATATTATTTAAGTTTCTAAGTAAAAATGTAAAAATTAAAACAACACAATTATGTTGAGTGCAAATGATAAAAAAAAAAAAAAAAATTAAAACAACACACGCTATTTTGTTATACGTAAACTAATTATACATTTAAAAATAGAAATAAAAATATTCAAGCACACAAATATTAAAAAAATTATTTTTGTTCAAAAAAAGATAGAATCATATGCAAATGGAAATGATTTTTTTTAGCAAACTATTTTTAAATTTTTTTAAAAAAAAAAGGCAAAATTTAAAAATTCACCCAAATATTTAATATTTCAACTTTAAAAATAGTTACAAAAATTAGTTTTATAAAATTAATCGCACAGTATATTTCAACTTTATAAATAGTTATAAAAATAGCAAAATTAGTCACAAAAAAGAAGAATTCACTTAGTATATTTGAACTTTAAAAATATTTGTGCGGGATACAAGTCCAATTTGTATTCGAGTGCAAATTTAATTTGTATGAGTGTAAGTTCAATTTGTATATAGTGCAAGTCGAGTCTGTGTGGGGAGCAAGTCCCTACATATAATGGACTTGCACCATACACAGACTCGATTTGAACTCCACACAAAATGGATTTTCGCCCATATAGACTCAACTTGCGCCCCACACAGATTCAACTTGCACCCCACACAAAATAGACTTTCACACCATACAAACTCAATTTACACCACACATAGAATGGACTTGCACCCCCGACTTGATTTGCACCCCCACACAAACTAAACTTGCACCTCACATAAATTGGACTCGCATCACTACCCCACATAGATTCGACTTGCATCTCACACAAAATAGACTTTCACACCACACAAATTCAACTTGCACCCTATATAGAATGGACTTACATCCTACACGGATTCGATTTGCACTCCACACGGATTGTAACGCCCGAAATAATAGCTACAACCCACCTCATGATATCCGATAGAAAACATAGACATGTGAAATATTAACCTTTCATTTATATTTCTTTACCGTACAAAAGATGACTTATGCAAATATACATTCATAAATTCTAGATCCTGAATCTATAACTGTAATAAAAGGTAATACAGAAATGTTTATGCCCTAATGGCTACATTTTTCCAAGACATTGCTTGGTTACAGCAAGATGGATCAAGTCCAAAACAATTAAAAAGCCTGAGACTTGTACAAAAGATAATTACAACAAAAAAAACAAAAATGAGCCTTCAGCTCCATGGTCATCCCAGGTTAAGTCCTTGGTGAAGGCCTATCATCTGCACCTGAAAGTTGTTTTCCATATAAGGTGAGTTAAAACTCAGTAGAGATACTTTAACACTATGTATGAAACTTAACGAAATCATAAGGTGAATGCATATGCATGTCATTTATCAAACATTATACTTTTCCACCTCAAAACAATGCAATGCCAATCATTATTATATTTCAATTCATGAAAATACACTTCTATATCAGAAAAATAGGGTAGTGGAATACTAGGAATCTCCAGGTACGTGTCTGCCAGTAGACTATTCAAGTACTATCAAAGTCATTTTACTGGTACTAACCGGAAAGGTCGACACCTAACTGTGCGGGTTTTCGGACTTTTACCATGGACACATAGACTAACAATATAAACCACAACCACACCCCTTAACTAGATTTACCAAGGCATACACCATTTTTTCTCAAAACAATGCATTTTCAATGTTCAAGTATGAGACAATGTTCAATGTAAGATGAATGAGGAATTAGTTTCAATTTAACCTAATCCTCATGCAATTTATACAACAATCAAAGCTATCTTTCACTGATAGTCCAAAACAGATATTTCTACTCAATAGATAATTTTCCAACAATAGATAAAATCTCATAAATTTCAAAATAGGATCGATAATATATATGCAAATCTACTCTTATCATCAATGGATACATTCTCCATATCTTTTCAAAACCCAACATCATTTCATTTTCTTTCATAAATCAAACATCGATGATTTTTCAAACAAATCCTCTTTCATTTTCTAAATCACATTTAAGGAAGAAATTTCCAACAGAACCCAGCAATATACACATTTCCACAACCATTCTCAAGAATTTATTTGGAAAACCTCTCTTTTACATTTCAAAATCAAACCTTAGATTTAACTCAAAATCCCTATATCACTAAACCATTTCAAAAAGCAAATAACTAAGCTAAGAATCATACTAAAGGTTGAAGAAATCTCTACCTCAAAGGTAGAAGATAAATGGAGCAAGGGTGGAAGTTTGACATGACCAAAAACGAGATCCACTCAGATTAAAATGAAGCTTCCCGATGAGATCTACCTTTTTCTCCAAGGAACTATGGTGCAGAAATCAATGAGTGATGGTATATTTGAGGTTTTATGCAAGAACTAGAGAGAGAAGGGGAATAAATTAGGGTTAGGGGTGTTTTAGAGAGAGAGAGAGAGAGGAAGTGAAAAAGTGATTAAAAATCCCCTTTTCTCGATCTGATTTATGCACAGACCACTCGAGCGCACAATGACCCCCTTGCAGAAGTTTTGCAGACAGCAGAAGACTACTTGAATGCAAAAAAGACTGCTTGAGCAAAGATACCCCACTCCTAGAAGTTTTTGCAAACCTGCAAAAATACTGGGAGATTGTAAAGACCGCTCTAGTGACCAAAACATCGCTCGGGCGAACAAGAAGGAAATTGGACAACGACTCTTTTGAAAAACTAACACTCAACCTATTTCAAACATAATCAACAACTCAACTCAACTACTAACAAGATGATAAAAGGGCATGAACAACATTAAAGACACGGAATCTCGGATCTAAAAGTATGAAATGGGTCGGGTTTAAACCAGAACCGTTATAATTTTCCCCTTATGAAATTTCGTTCCCGAAATTTAAATCAAACCAATAACCACTGGATTGTAATTCCATTGGCCATCTACTTTAGTAATAATGGTAAAACAGTGTCCTTCAACACAAAATATTACAATTCAAATTTCCAAAACATTTATAATGTTTACATATTACAACATGAATAAAATTTTCAATTCAAGTCTCAAATATCAACAAATAGTTCTAGATACTTCTCATGGACTTCCGTCTCACACTCTCAAGTCGCTTCCTCAACTCCATGGTTTCGCCACAATTCCTTAACCAATGGTATAGTCTTGCCCCTCAAGACTTGATCCCGAGTATCTAACACCCAAACTGGTATCTCTTCGTATGAGGCATCTTCATCTACCTCTAACTTGGTCCAATCTAGCATGTATGAAGGATCAGGCTCGTATTTTCGAAGAATACAAACATGAAACATGTCATGAATTCTGAAAAGTTGGGGCAGTAGGCCAATCAATAACCTATTTCCCCAATTCGCTTGAGAATCTCAAAAGGCCCAATAAATCTAGGAGACAACTTCTTGCTCTTCCTGAATCTCATCGAATCCCGTTTCAGCAATATTTTCAAAAACACATAATCCCCCACCTTAAAAGATAATAGCATTGTCCTATGGTCGGCATAGCTTTTTTAGAAACTCTGAGCAGAAACCAACCTCTTACAAATAAGCGCAATCTTCCCCCATTGTTTCTTAGACTAACTCTGGATATAATATAGGTGCATCACCCATCTTGGCCCAACACACAGGAGATTTACATGGTCGGCCATATAAGGCTTCAAAAGGTTATACCAATACTCACCTGAAAACTATTATTGTAGGCAAATTCCACCAAAGGCAAGTACCTCTCCCTTGACCCCTTAAAATTGAGAACGTAAAGTCAAAGCATGTCCTTTAAAATCTAAATGGTGCACTTAGATTGCCTGTTAGTCTGAGGATGATAGGCGGTAATAAAGGTCAACTTAGTGCCTAAGGGTCCTTGTAGGCTCTGCCACAACCGAACTGTAAAACATGGATCTCTATCTGAAGTAATAGTCACTGGGACCCTGTAAAGTCGCACTATATCTCTAATATACAGATCGGAAAGGTAGTCTACCGAGTCAGTTGTGCGCATAGGTATAAAGTGTGCAGATTTGGTTAACCGGTCGACTACTAACCATATGACGTCATTACCTTGTCGTGTCCTCGGAAGACTCATAACAAAATCCATCGTAACATGCTTCCACTTCTACTCTGCTATAGGTAAAGGTTGCAACAAACCCGCTGGTCGTTGATATTCGACCGTCACTTATTGACAAGTAAGAAACCTCAAAAAAAACAATGCTACATCTCTCTTCATCTCCTTTCACCAAAATTGGTGACTAAGGTCGTGGTAAATCTTTGTGCCTCCTCGGTATATTGCAATGTGTGAATGGTGGAACTCTCGAAGTACCTTCTCTCTACAAGATTCTGGCACATAAAGTCGGTCTAGATGTCTCACATTTAAATCTGAATGAACGATCAAACCCTTCTCCACCTTTCCATTGGATATCGTCTCTCGGATAGCCTCTGCTTCATGATTACACTGTTGTGTCTCTTACCCTTAAAGTTGAAATATAAAATATTTGGTTCCATTTTTAAATTTTATCTTCTAATTTTTAAAAACAAAAAAAAATAGTTCAGTAAAAAAATCATTTTCATTTTCATATGATTTTATCTTTTTTGAACAAAAATATTTTTTTTAATATTTGCATGTTTAAATATTTTTATTTTTATTTTCAATTATATAATTTGAGTTAATATTTTTTGGGTAAATTACAAATACACCTCCTGAGATTTGATTAAAATACGAATCGCCTCCTGTGGTTTTGGAAATTACATTCTACCCCTTGAAGTTTTAATTTCATAACAAATCGCCCATTTTATTAATAAATCATCAAGTCAATTAACAATTTTTAATGATGTTGGAAATATGTTTCAATTAATAATTTAGATAATTTTATTATTGTATAGGAAAACAATTATGAATTTCATGTTTTTAGCTAATTCTGTTAAATAAAAAAATTCTAATAAGGGGATATTTGTAATTTCCAAATCACAAGAGGCAATATGTACTTTTAGCAAATCTCAAGAGTTGTATTTGTAATTTACCCATATTTTTTATTTATTTATTTTCGTCGAACCAGTTTATATATAATAAAACAGAGTGTGTTATTTTTATTATTTTTATTTTTATCATTTGTACTCAACATAACTGTGTTGCTTTAAGTTATATATTTTTACTTAGAGACTTAAATAATAGGGGTTTTTTTTTTAAGCTCCCTAATAATAACAATTTTCTGAATAAAGGACATTAAAAAATGTAATACTGCCTTAGGTCCCTAACCAAAATACTCGCGCATTTTATCAATTTCTTGGACCAAAATACCCTTCAACTCAAACGACTGAGAAAACTCTCTCCATTCCTTCCGATCGAATTTCTCTGACACCAAGTTCCACAACTCACATTAGGGTTTCAATATCAACTTCACAATTGACATTAGGGTTTCATCATCAACAATCACTTAGAGAATTGGTCTCCATTGATTCAAATCAAATTTCTTTGACTCATATTCACTGTTCGTCGTCATCTAGTTGCGTCTTCATCACTGCTGGGTAAACAAACATAGTGGAGTGGAGTTGATAGATGTATATATATATATATGATACATACATATATATATACAATCTGTTGCTTACTGTCTTGACTAGTATATATATGATAATTAATCAATTAAGACCATTTGCAACCATAATCAAACAGTCACTCTTAGTTATCTTATCTATGGTTGCAAACATATATATATATGATACATACATATATATATACAATGTCAGCACATATATATATATATCCAGTGTTGAATATAACATCTTCAGGTTCAAAATTTCTCTGAGTGTTGAATATAACGTCTTTTGATTTTTTGGGTTTAGTAGAATTGGAGTTGTTTCTGGAAAAGCAATATTTGGACCCCTGCTTGAAGAATATTGGAAAAAGAAGCTTGAGGAAGAGGCAGCAGTAGAGGAAGGCTTAAAGTGATCTAGAGAAATTTGAATTTTCTCTGGATTCAACCCAGAGAAATTCATAGCATTAAGTTTAAAGAAAATCTATCACAAACTCATAGAAGAACTATTAATATGTTTATGTTGCTACCTTGTAATTTTCTCTGTTGTGTAATCATTGCTACCTTTTAATTTTCTCTGGGATTTAATGTTTATGTTTTCATTCTATAGAAATGGCAAAGCGCAGAAGCAGCACAACTCCACAAACCCCGAAAAAGAAACCAAAAGTCTCTGTGAACAAAAAAACCTGCAATTTTCTCTGCACTACAAAAAAAATGCAATTTTCTCTGCACTACAAACCTGCAATTTTATAGTAACAAACCTGCAATTTTCTCTGCACTACCCCACAAACCCCGAAAAAGAAACCAAAAGTCTCTGTGAACAAAAAAACCTGCAATTTTCTCTGCACTACACAAAAAATGTAATTTTCTCTGCACTACAAACCTGCAAATTTATAGTAACAAACCTGTAATTTTCTCTGTACTACCCCACAAACCCCGAAAAAGAAACCAAAAGTCTCTGTGAACAAAAAACCTGCAATTTTCTCTGCACTACACAAAAAATGCAATTTTCTCTGCACTTTTCTCTGCACTACAAACCTGCAATTTTATAGTAACAAACCTGCAATTTTCTCTACACTACCCCACAAACCCCGAAAAAGAAACCAAAAGTCTCTGTGAACAAAAAACCTACAATTTTCTCTGCACTACACAAAAAATATCATATATATATACAATGTCAGCACATATATATATATCCAGTGTTGAATATAACATCTTCAGGTTCAAAATTTCTCTGAGTGTTGAATATAACGTCTTTTGATTTTTTGGGTTTAGTAGAATTGGAGTTGTTTATGGAAAAGCAATATTTGGACCCCTACTTGAAGAATATTGGAAAAAGAAGCTTGAGGAAGAGGCAGCAGTAGAGGAAGGCTTAAAGTGATCCAGAGAAATTTGAATTTTCTCTGGATTCAACCCAGAGAAATTCATAGTATTAAGTTTAAAGAAAATCTATCACAAACTCATAGAAGAACTATTAATTTGTTTGTGCAGGAAATTGTGATTGAATCAGCAGCAGCAAAACCAAAGACAAATTGATCAAATCAGAGTTTTATCGTTCCAGAGAAATTTGAATTTTCTCTGGGTTGAATCCAGAGAAATTCTTTGGAAGTCCAGAATTTCTTTACTTCCAACTGATGATGGGTTGCTTTCCTTCCAACTGTCAAAATTGAACTACTTTCTGTGCATTTGGGGCTTCTTATTGAAGCTTCTTGTGTTCTTGTTTTTGTAAATTTCTTTGGCTTGCTACATTTGTGTTTCTCTATCGTGTAATTTTATCTGGCATGTTTATGTTTCTTCATTATTTTCTCAAGCAAATTATCTGTGGCTTACTACTCTATTGGTGTGTCTAATTTTCTCTGGCATTTATAATTTTCTCTTGCCAAATTACTTTTCTTACTTGTGTGTCTAATTTTCTCTGGCAGCATTTATAATTTTCTCTGGACACATTATGTTTATGTCTTGTGTCTAATTTTCTCTGGCATGTTTATTTTGTTCAATGCTCCATTTCCTGAAAATTTCTCTGTTGTGTAATTTTCTCGGTCATGTTTATGTTGCTACCTTTTTAATTTTCTCTGTTGTGTAATCATTGCTACCTTGTAATTTTCTCTGGGATTTAATGTTTATGTTTTCATTCTATAGCAATGGCAAAGCGCAGAAGCAGCACAACTCCACAAACCCCGAAAAAGAAACCAAAAGTCTCTGTGAACAAAAAACCTGCAATTTTCTCTGCACTACACAAAAAATGCAATTTTCTCTGCACTTTTCTCTGCACTACAAACCTGCAATTTTCTCTGCACTACCCCACAAACCCCAAAAAAGAAACCAAAAGTCTTTGTGAACAAAAAACCTGCAATTTTCTCTGCACTACACAAAAAATGTAATTTTCTCTGCACTTTTCTCTGCACTACAAACCTGTAATTTTATAGTAACAAACCTTCAATTTTCTCTGCAATTTTATGTTTTCATTCTATAGTAACAAACCTGCAAATTTCTCTGCACTACACAAAAAATGCAAAGTGAACAAAAAACAGAGCACAAAAACCCAAAAAAACAGAGCACCAAAAAGTAACTCATAAGCATGTTGACAGAGAATGAAAAAGCAACTACAAAAATCAAAATCAACTCCATCGAAAATTTATCAATAACAGATAATGAAAAATTAACTTAAAAAATCAAAAACAACTACACTAAGTTCGTCTCTCTCACATTGATCAAAACAAAAAACAAAAACCTAATTCAACACCTACACGATCAAATCAAATCAAAAATTGAAAAATTATCTAATTCAACTCCACATGAAATCAAATCAAACACAATGAACCAGATTTCAACTCCTACACGATCAATCAACACTTACAAACAACGAACATGATTTCAACTCGTACAGGATTTCAACACCTACAAACAACGAACAGGATTTCAACACCTACAAAAACCCTAGAAAATCTCCACAAAAATCTGAATCGTCAAGTTTATCCTCACGTAATCTCCCACAAAATATCAATATGATCTTTAGCTGCCAAATTCAAAACAACGTATATTATAAATAAGGGTAAGACAGGTATTTTACACTCTAAAATAACATTGAGGGACCTTAGGCTACAAAAGAACATATTGTGGACCTAATCCATTACTAAAAGTTGGATAGGGACCTTAAACCGATTTTCCCTAAATAATATTTGTTATTTAAATAAATTTAGATAGTTATTACTCATATCAACTTTAATTATATTTTAATTATGTAATTTTAAAAAATAATATATATTTTTTATACTTATTTTTAATTTTAAAACTATATATTTAATATTAGTCTCATTTTAAAAATATCATTAATATTTTATTAATTTTATAAAAATTAAATTTATATATTAAAAACTATATACGTTTTTTTTAAATAAATGAAAATAAAATAAAAAAGGAAAAAGTGGAAAGAAAGAGAAAGTGAGAAAGGACGGTTGGGAAAAGGGGAGAGTTAGAGAAGCAAGACAGAAGAAAAGAAGGAAAATGTTATAGATCTTAAATAATTTATTAAATTTTTTATATGAGTGTGAAATTTACATAAGTTTATATATGTGTGGATCTTACACTTATGTGAGAGGTTTGATAGAAAATTTGATAAATTATTTGGAGTTTTTAATATAATTCAAAGAAGAAAGAGGGTGGTGAGTGATGAATTGGTGTGTGGTAGGGCAATTCCCAACCTTTGTAATTAAAGTTATTCTATTCATTTATCTTGTAATTATAAAAAGATTCCCAATGATTTGTAGTAGAGTATTGCTATTAGCACCCCATAAATTATTTTAGACCTCTCAATTTTTAGTTTTTTTTTAATTACAATAATAACCTCAAATAAAATTACTACAAAAAACATTATTAATTTTTGGACACCCCATCTCAAAATTAAACCTACACACTTACTACATCTTGAATTAAGGTTTATGAGAGCACCTACCTCCATCACCACCCATCCATCTTTCTCAAATCGCACATTCAAAACCTACACACCCTCAAAATCTTGAAAACCCTTTGGCAGCAATATTTCGACGGTAACGATGGCAACCATTTGATTATCTATACTTCTTTGGCAATGACAATGAGTGGAAGTTTGTCTGGTAACCACTACTTCATAAGACGAGAGGAGTACAACAATAAAAGCTTGGAGGAGATTCCTAACTTTGATATTGTTCTTAACTTAGAGGAGATTGGCCTTGTAAGGGTAAGTTTCTTGAAAAAAATAGTAAAAATAATAAAATTTGTTCGTCATTTTTTCGAGACTGAACTCCCAAATATATGACCGAAATTCGAGAACACAGGCCTGAACATTATTTATTTGTTCGAGAACCGGTAACCGAACATTTATTATTTGTTCAGAAACAGGTAACCGAACATTATTCATAGGTTCAGACCTATTTTACTGAGAAAACTAAACCAATTATTATAATTTTTTTCTGCAATAGAAGAAATTATTATGAGAAAACTAAGAAATTATGTGTGTATATATAAAGAGAGAGAGCATACCAACTATAACAATGGTGGATGAGGCAGTAGAGACAATAATTACATTGCCTCTTCTTCTTCTTCTTCTTCATGGGCTTTGTTAGGGTTTTTTTGGAAGTGGAGGTTTTTTGGGGTGTGGGGGGTGTGCATTCAATGAATGAAATATTTTCACAAGAATAATTATGGTATTATCTAGGGGGAAAAAAGAAATTTTAAGGGTTTCAAAATTTATAAGTGGTAGTCCAGAGAAATGAGAGGTCCAAAATAATTCATGGGGTGCTAATAGTACCACTATATGTAGTATAGTTTTTCAAACCCATTTGATAAGTAAATTGTCTTAATTAAGGGGTGGTTTGGGATGTCCTGAAGGAGAATTAAGAGGTGATTTGGGATGGAGTGCTGCTATTAGCACCTACCAAAATTCTTTGGACCCCCCATTTTATAATTTTTTTTTAATTACAATTATATCCTAAAGTAAAATTACATTAAAAGATATTATTAAATGGAACATCCACCTATCAATAAGAACTAATACTCTATAATATTGGACACCCACCCCCAACCCCACCTCCACTCCCACCTCCAACTCCAACTCCAACTATACGTATTCCATATTTGTAAACCATAAACCTATTACTTTTCATAACTAACTAACATAAACCATAAATCTATTATTTTTCATAATCATCTTAAATCTTGAATATGTTATCTTCATCACCATCATCAACGCTATTGAACTTGAAAGTTTTGTTTCAAGTATAACGTATACTTCATCACTTATTTCATTGTGTAAAGCAATGGAGGACGAGGACAACATTCTCGGTCGTTTTATCTGTCTTGTATTAACATTCTCGGTTGCTTTCGGTCGTTCTTGTTTCGTTCGAGCTGTTCGATACTGGTTTGCTGACTGTTAGAATTATGTTTGGTAATATAGTACTGAACATAATCCTTTCGTTCAATACATATGTTCCAAGCATTAATGCAGATAGTCAGTTATGTAATTTTTTTTGTTAAACTAACTTAGAATGGAAAAGAGTGAATTTGAATGGATTTAAGTTATGTATTTTGAATGGATTTAATTCATGTTATTTTAAGTTGTGAATTAGAATGGATTCAAGTTACACAGTAATGAACAAATTTGGTTCGGACATACAGTATTGACATGATCATTATTGTTCGACAAAACAGTTCTGAACAAAATAGATTTTTTCGGCTACATAGTGGTGAACAAATTGTTTTGGGCTACATTCAGAATTCTGATGACGATTCAGACTATGATTCTGATGGCGATTCAGACGATGATTCTGTTTTTTCTCATCTTGCAAACGGTTATGCAAATCCTTTAGAAATTAGAGTATCTTTGATCAATCTCAGCGATGACGAAGATACAAAAAGCAACGAAGAAGATGATGATGAGAGGATGAGAGAGGTTATTGATTCGGCGATATGGAGAGCGTTCAAAGAAGATGAGAGTCGTCGGAATGCTCCGTTGACGGCTGAGACGGCGACGAGAGTGACGGAGGGTTGGGGTCCAAGAATTCTATACTGGACCAAAGCTCCAAACTCTGAAGATTGAGTGAGTCAGAGAAGGAGATAGATGAAAAATTAGATGTGTGTGCATTTCATTGTGAAAATATTATGAATATAGGTAGATTTGGTAATAAGTGGGGTGTCTAAAAAAATATTATTAAAATTTAGGGTTTAGGGTTGGGGTCCAAAGAAATGGGGAGTCTAAAGAATTTTGGTAGCTGCTAATAGCAGCACTCTTTGGGATGTCCTAAACACCAGCCTTGTGCATGTTTTTTTTTTTTTTTTTTTTTTTTTTTTTTTTTCTTCTTAGGCCTCGTTTGGTATGTCATAATTTTAGTTTAAAAATTAAAAAGTTTAAAATTCTCTCTTTTTTTTTCTTCTACTTTTTGCACATTTTTCTTAAAAAATCAAAAAATATTTCCAAACATATTAATTTTTTTACTTCATATTTTAATTAAAAAATTTTAAAAATATTAAAATAACCTATTCTCAGACAAGACCTTAGTATATATATTTGTTTTGCTATCAACATTATCCCACGTCAAAAAGTCCAAAGCTAACACATTTTTTCCTACAAAAATCAATAAATATATTTATTTATTTAGATATTTTTTTTAAAAAAAATATATAAAAAAAAAAAAAAAAGTCCTCTTCTTCCTCCCATTAAAAAAAAAAAATATAAAAAATAAAAATAAAAGTCCTCTTCTTCCTCCCATTTGGAATCGCAAAATGTCGAAAAACCCACTCTTCGTTGCATACACGATATCTCCCTCTGCCTTTCGATCACTGTAATAATTTACGACACTTTCTTTCTTCTTCTTCTTCTTCTTCTCTCTCTCTAGATATATCGTGTGTGGGTGGCTTATTGCAGTAGAAATTAGCCCTAATAAGAAGGAAAAAAAAACAGAACCAGGGGCGTTGAAAAATAAATGTCGTCGTGGTTGAGATCTGCGGTGAGCAAAGCGGTGGAGGTTGGGAACAAGAACAACCTCACTCGCACCGTCAAAAACTATGCCGACACCGTCGTCCAACACGCCGGTCAAGCTGTTGCCGGAGGCGCCAAAATCATCCAAGATCGCATTGTATATTCCATTTCTTTCTTCCTTCCTCCCTTCCATGCTTGTTTGTAGCATTGCAATTTGCGACGCTATTTTAGTATTTTCTCCCAAAAATATGATTGTGTTTCCGTAGAATTTCTCGTTCATCATCACTCTATGCTAGGTTACTACTATTATAATTGTTAGGGATCAATCTTAATGCAATCTTTCTTCTTTTACCTATCATTCTAATATAAATTTAGTGTTATTGCTAATTAATTGCTGCCTAAACCATAAAACAATTATTGACATTGTGCAAATATCAGCTGAAATTTGGGCTCTGTACTTCCACTGTTATATAAAATCTAATCTATGACATGTATTCATTTGAAAATTAATGTACCAGAATGATACTTGTCTAGTTTCTAGTGATAGTTACTGCAAGTGTAGGTCATTTTGGGAACTTTTATAGGGCACATGAAAAGTAAACTAGGTGTTTTGTGAAACAAGGGGGATTTTATTATGATGATGAGATTGTTGGGAAAGTGGGAAGAGAGAGATTTGACTTCTATAGTTGGAACTTAAAGTCATGTTTCTTGATAAGAAGACGACTCAATCTTCATTTGCTAATTTACTTGTAAAATAAGTACAAAAAAAGGAGGAAACTTCACTTGATAATTTGCAAAAGCACATTGCATCAATTTGTACTATCTTCCCTTGAAAGGATATATTGGCCTTAATCTACATTTTGTTATGTTGTTACGAGTGTAGGAAACATATATTTTGATGTTACTCCGCTTGGTGTTGTTTTAAGCCTTCTTCTTTATTTATTGGGTATCTTGTTTTACTAGTTATTTGACATTTCTAAGTTGCATTCACATGCAGGGTGCTCGGAATTTCAAAAGCTTTAGGCAGACTCTTAAAAGATTAGAAGAAGCTGCTGTTTCTTGTAGGGGCCCGGAGAGAGCCCAGTTGATGAAAAGATGGTTGGTTGTGCTTAAAGAAATTGAAAAATTATCTGGGGTTTCCTTGGAGGATAAAGAAAAGAATCCAGAGCAGAATCATCCCTCTGAAGAACCAAAGGAGAATATGAAAAAACCTTCTATGGTGAGTATAATCCTATTTTGTAAAAACTGGATTTTCATCTTGTCAAATTGGTATTAATGATTATGATACTTTTTTTGGCTCTATAATCCTGTAACTCCAGTCTGATTTCATTTGCTTAGTCTCTTTTACAGGCTCTAGGTTAGGCATGCCCTTTGTATTGCTAATAATAATCTTATAAAATTCTTTCTAGGGAATTTAGGATATGAAAATAAGCCACCATTTGTGTTGGGTGGGAGCTTTTCTGTTAATACCATTGTGTAGAAATCTTCATAAAGCCTTTATACTGTGGAAACTATGTAAAAGTTGTATGAGTTGCTCCACAACCATATTCATGACTTCTGGCAGGCTTAATATTAGGATCAACACATTAGGGTGTGGTGACCTAGTTTGGCCTTCTTGAATAATATACCCATGGATGTGAACCTGAACTATAACGATGCCCCAGGAATAGTAATACATTTTGAATGCCATACAAAGCAAAGAGAGAAAAGGAAGAAACTGAATGAAAGTTCTGGCAAGCTTGGGTAGGATCGACACTGATGAATGCAGGGTGTGCTGGCATAGTTTTATTTAAATTGAGCCCTCTATTGTCAGCTTTTGGTTCAAAGACAAATTTTGTGATCCTTGCTTTGGGATATCATGTTACACATCTTACTCTTTTTTCTTTTGTTTCATATTCTTCTAGTGGTGCAACTATATTTGTGCTTGTTCTTTTAAACAATTGAAGAGATTATAGTTTGACTGATTGGAATTTCTTCAGGTCCTTGCTTTCTTTTGTTGAGCCATGATATGCCTTTCAACATGTGAAGTATTGTGGAAATATTCCTGAAGGGTGGATTATTTATATATATATAAAAGAAGACGAAAATAGTAAAAATGCTGGAGAGTGCTTGTAGTTTGTAACTGTTGTTTAGTTGCCATTTCCTCAATGTGAGGAAACCACTCAGCTTCGATGTTGTAATTTGTATTCAGAACACACCAATATTATATGGCCCCAACTTTCATGACATTTTGTTGGAAAAGGAATATTGATATCGTAATACATTTTGCACTTTCTTGTATCCTTAGATAAGAGAATAAGATAGGAATATTCACCCAAAAAAAAAGAAAGAAAAAAGAATAAGATAGGATTGCATATCATTGGCTTACAATTTTTTTTTGTTGATTACTGGTGAAATGTTGGTCTCTCGCATAAAAAAATATTGACACATGCCATCCTTTGATAAGTTTCTAACTCTTGTTAATTGTGGTTAGGTTTTGTATTATGATCCAGATCTGGGAGGTGAACCAATGAATTTTCTGGATGTTTTTCTGTACAGCCAAGCTTTGGAGGGAATAGCAATATCTATGGTACGTGAAATTAGTTTCTGTCATTTCTACTTGTTAATTAAAAGTAAAATTAGCTAAAGAGAAACACGATGGTCTCCTGCAATTTTAGTAATTTGTATATATATAATGTATGTACTCTCTAGGATTGATCCACATGATTTGCTCTTATTGTATCTTAAAGTGTTTTGCTTGGTGTAAGCACACCACAAGGAATTTGCATGGTCATTGAGAGTGGTGTGAGCCTTAAGAACTTATGAATTATTTTTTCTTTTCTTTAGTCAACTTATCAAAACGACTCACATAAATGAAGAATGATTGATATTGTTTCACTTGCTTGGGATCTATGTAGTTTTGGTGGTTGTTGTTGAGGTTTTTACATCATAATGGTCATGGGGGTTAACTTGGTTTTTTATTTTTATTTTTATTTTTTTTGTTCAGATTCTTGAAGCACCAAATGAAGAGGAAGTTTCTCTACTCCTGGAATTGTTTGGGTGAGTTTTTCACTATTTTCATTTTAGATAATGTATATTTCTGGCTCAACCCAAGTACGAGGAAAGTATATTTTCTTTGTGAGGGCAGGCTGCATTTTGATTATCTGATCCTTGGAGTCAGCTTCAATTGTGTTGAACATTTTTTATTTTTATTTTTTATGTTTGATCACATGCAGGTTTTGTCTTACTGGAGGGAAAGAAGTTCATAATGCTATAGTGAGCAGTATACAGGATCTTGCAAAAGCTTTTTCAGGATACCAAGATGAAGTACTAGTAAGGGCCTGGAATGTTTTGGTACACGTTGGGGATTTAACTGTTAAATGTGCAAGTTTGAGAAAACCCTATGGATGTAAATCAGTACAATAGTTTTTTGGCGGGTGGGTCGGTGGGTGGGTGGGTGAATTAAACATTTTTCTTATGTGAATAAGTAAGGCATGTACCTTAAACGTTTTCCTTTCTCGCTTTGGAGGCAGTGAGTTTCCTTGTCGGCTAAGCAAATTCCACCATCTTTGCGGGCCGGGTGCCAAAAAGTTTTTATGTGAATCTATATGGTAAAGTGCTGCTTGAATTTGCAATGGATGCAGAGTTAGAATGAGAGGCGAGAGACATGAAGGAGGAGTTCAGGGGACCCTGAGTGCTAAAATGGAGATAGTGGTCTCTTAGAAGTGACCCAAGCTCGACCATGCGTGATTGAGGAAGCTTTTATTTTCAGAAGAAAGCCCTATGCTACTTCACAATCAACAAGGAATTTCTAGAAGTCACATTCGTATAACCTGGTCTCATTTAGCTTTCAATCTGCCTGCCTTATTAGGTTTGAGTCCCAATCGCAGGTCCTTTCTTATGTTCACTTGTTTCCTAGTCTAGATCAACCGAAACCCTTGTGCAAGCTGTTTGGTTAGTAGTGACATATTATGCTCTAGGATGCTTTGAAGGTTGTTTAGGATGCTTTTGAGGTTGTTTAGGATGTTTTTATGGTTGTTTAGGGGTTCAAATGATTTGTGCCACCAAGGGATTTATATTTGTTTTGCATAGAAACTCATTTGTTTCTAACCGTCTCAGATGAACTTCCAGAATCTGGATTAAAATGAATACCAGCTGGGGAAGATCAAATTACTCTATACAAATGAAAAGGACTTCGAGGATAATCCTTGATTGTCAATATTAGTGCTACACCAGTGATCTGGAGCGATGACAAGTGCTATCTGCTCCTAGTGCTATGGCATGGGTTCAGTCATGGGAAGCAGTCAGTATCACTAATGAATTTAAGATGCAATGCCTTCACCTTCAATTTGTCTACAGTGAAACTTTGTTTCCTTTACACTTTTGGCCTGTGAATAATGAAGGCCAAGAGATGGGAGGGTCCTAGAAAATGCCTTAAAATACCTCAAAGCGGCCTCTAGGTGTTGTGGAATGCTTTAATAGGACCTGCGCAAACAACCATAAATAGTTCAAGAAAGGTCTGGTGATGATGAACCGATCATGGTGCTGAATGCAAAATTCAATTCTGGAAAATATTTAAATAGAAGTGGACTCCTGTACCTGCTGTGGAACTAGGGGAGAGAGACTATGATCAATAAACATGAGAAAATTTTTGGATGGTTGTAGCATTATTTTGATAAGTATATTAAAGTGGGCATTAAAAAGGGATGCCATCCATTTACAAAAGGGAAAGCTATACCAAAACAGCCGATACATCTTCCTTTACTCGGAAGACTGTCGGACTGTTTTATAAGTAATATTCACATGTTTTTTTTTTATATATATATATATATTTTTAATGTATGGATTGAGTTCTGGAGTCACTTGGAACTCTCTGCTATTTTTAATGTTGCCTTCTTTGCATGGCTGCTCCCCCTCCTAAACTTGTTTCTAAATTATGTATTACATTCTTAGACACAAATTCTTCTTTATTACTATGTTTAAAGCATAGGATGTTGGCTTATAAGTTTATTGGCACTTTTTTATGTTAGGTGAAGCGGGAGGAATTGCTCCAGTTTGCACAAGGTGCCATCACAGGGTTGAAAATTAATGCTGATCTTGAAAGGTAACTAATGTAACCATGCTTTTCTTCTCTTCTTCCCTATGCATGTGTGCACTTGGCTTTAAAGTAGAAACTTTTTCTTTTTCTTTTTTTTTCTTTTTTTTTTTTTTTTCTAGTATGAGAAGTGGACATAATTTTGTGTGATGTTTGCCATGTTTAATTTTTTGCTACATTCTAATGTTTATAAAGATGATGACATTAACTTCCTTCCCTATGCTGTATTTCATTTCACCTTTTTTACAATAATATATATGTATATACTCGTTGGTTTAGCATTTTAAAATTCTCTTTTTTTCCACAAAAAAGTCCTGCTGATTTTCTTTATTTTTCTTTGTACATAGGTGTCTGTTTGTAAGAGGAAGGCTTTTGACACGATACATCTGAACACCCAAATTGCCAATTTCTATGGTCATGCTGACTTGTGTCCAATATGCATGATTATAGATAAATTTGCATCTAATGGGATCATTCATTCAATAGTTATATTGACTCAATTGTGAAAATATACTCCCTTTCCCTCGTTAATTGAGGGGTTCCTTGGTCACATGATGAATTTGGAATTCCAGTTATTGATCAATAAACATATGAATTCTCTGAGTAATTTGTCGTTTCTTCATGGTACTTCTCCCACTTGTAAAAAGTGAAAACCCCACAACAGTTGTGTTTATCAAGTTCTTGCTCTCTGGAAAGGCCTTGGGCTTGCTTGGTGCTGTTTTAAAAAACTAGTTCTCTGAAGTGTGTATTGATTTGATCAAGCTAAATTTAAGAGTGCTATCTAAAAAAAAAAGGTTAAATTTAAGGGTAGAAGCTATTTTTCTCAGATTCGGTTTGTGCTTCCAGCCTGAAAATGTTCAGTTACCTGCCACCAATTTTTGGTTTAACTGCAGTTGCTAATGCGTAAATCAGAGCTTATATATGTCTGCTTTCTTCTTGCAGAATAGATGCTGAAGTCTCTTCTCTAAAGAGAAAACTTGGTGAAATGACAGCAACCAGGGATTTTATAGGTGAAGGTCATGAAGCAGCCTCTAAAGAAACAACTGTTGCAACAATAGAGGTGATTCTAGTTGCTGTGATCTTGTTCTTTCTCTTTTTACTAAATTTCTGTTTATGATCTTAATGAATTATCACTCAGATGTTAAGCATGTGATTATAATCTTTAAATAGAATATTAAACAGTCTGTGGTGCGTTGATTAGTAATTGCATTTAATGTGAACTAAAAAAACATTATCTGGAACCATAGTTGCTAAAATTGTGATCCGATCATAGCATCTTATGATCCTAAAAGTCAAAATTTGAGATCGTGATAGAGATAGGATTGTATTGGGATTGCGGATTGAGTCATAGGATCCTACAATCCTACTATTTTTGTGAATTGATCTGTTCCTTTTGAATTTTTCTTGCACTTTCCAATTTGTTACATCTTCCGGTTCAAATAACAATAGTAAATAAGGTTCACAACTTGGTAAATGTTGTGATTCAATCAACTAATTTTGATTTACGTTCCGATTTTGCAACAAAATCCTACATAGTTGAGGAGGTGATTGTTAAGGACAATTTGCATTTAGTGCTCCAAGAAGGTGTCTTCTATTTTTGAAATGTACGAGTTTGATGCTTGTCACCTTGCTTATAATTATTTTTATTTAATTTTTTGGTTATTTGACTTGAGATGTTTCAAGGTAATTTATTCCACACCAAGCCTTCCTCCCCCGTTTATTATTGATTTATGTATCATTTATTCTATTTTATGGTTTTGAGGGCTATTGAAATTGAGGATATTACCAAGAAAGTTTCTCATCACATTTTTTTCTTATTATCATATGTATCTAGTAACCAAATGTGACCTAATTGTAATTATTTTTAATTGTTCCTCTCAAAACAAATTTTGTTTTGTGAAAGAGGTACACCGTTGTTTTATTATTTATTAAATTCAATTCATTTTATGGCTTCATGCTATTGTTTGATCTGTATGATTAGTGTAAGTTTATTTGGGAATAAAGATGTCCTAATTTTAAAAATGCCACATACTTGATAACTTAATTTGAGGGTTTTATTGTTTTACTCATCCATGAATTGTGCGTTGATTATAAAACCCTAGGCAAAAACAGTAAAGTCTATGTTTTGAAGGATATACATGAATTTTGCAGCAATAATGGTTTCTTTTCCTTCCTACCTAAATGTGTTAAATCTTTGTTAACTGCGTTGTCTATTATTTTAAGGTGGTAAAGTGTGTTGTGCAGAACACTACAAATGAGAAAGTTGACTTTTTCTATTTTTTTATTTAACTTGTTCTGCACGCTCTTCATGTGCTTCTAGTTTTAGACAGTTCATGCATGCTGACTTCTGTAGTGTTGAATTGATTATCAGAACTGTTATAATTTAGGTGTATTATTATTGGCATTGGTTCTCCAAGCTTTCAAAGGCTATGAAATGTTTTCTTCTAACCCAACAAGAAGGATGGTTAGGAAAACAAAATCACCATGGAAGCGACTCATAGTTCTGATACATTTAATTTAGCACCCACATTTAGTCTAAAACTTACCAATGAAGAAAAAGGAAATGATTTCAACATATTAATTTTTATATAAAAATTTATTGTTATTTTTTGAGGCTTGAGTTAATTAGAAAATAATGATGAGAAATTCCACAATCATCCGTCTGTTTCTTAACGCTATGATGAGTGTAGATTTATGGGCTAGAGAACTAATCATTATATTCTTCTAGTAGGCTCTGAAAGAAGCTCTTGCACATATTCGAGTTTGTTCCAAATTAGAAGGGCTTCTACTGAAGAAAAAATCTGTCAATGGTGGGGACTCTCCAGAGATTCATGCTCAAAAGGTACATCTCTTTCTTGCTTTAGGGTTGTTTTTCTGGAAGCATACATTTATGTTGGTACTGCCTTGTGTCCTGTGTCTGAGACAATAGTTGTGTGGGAGTCACTTACCCAACTTTGGATGCTTTTGAATCTTGCCATAAATGGTTTGTATTCAATACATGTTTCAGATTTCATTGTAATGCTGTATATATATAGTGTGAATAGGACATTGTTTGGTTGATGTTGTTGGTGCCTGTGCTAATGTCTAGTCTAGTGACTAGACAACAGCAGGGAGTAGGTTCACCATTCACGTAATTGTATGGGGAGTAAATCGTCAAGTTATGATCGACATTTTTGACTTGCTTAACAAGGAAGCAAAGGTTTAATTCGCCTAAGATATACTGGTACTGCACTTAATTGGCGGACGCAGAAACTTTTTGATATTTCCAGTGGATGCTGGAAACTTTTTTTGTGGCAGGAATAACCTTGTTTCAGATAAACTTTAATTTGCTTACCTTTTACAGTTTTGTTTATACAACCTGTTACTGTATCACAATGAACACTTATTTACTTCATGGTAATGTCTTACTAGTACTACTACTACCATGTAACTTTGTAAGTCAGTCATAGTATTTTTTTGAGTGGCATATGCTAAGGTCCCTTTGGAGCTGTAAAAGTTTGTATGACTGAAGTTATCTGTTTACAATATTGAGCAGATTGATAAGTTGAAAGTCTTATCTGAATCTCTTGCTAGCTCCAGCACAAAAGCCGAGAAGCGCATATCAGATCACAGGTACAAAATTGCATATAAGAATTGTGTTTGCGTATTCTTTAAAATGAGAAATTCTCAAAGCATTTTGCTAAATACTGTGCTACACCATCTATTACTGTAGAAAACATGCCATGTAATCTTGTTACCAGTACAATTTATAGTTATACCTATTTAGTTACAACTTTCTTTTTTCCTTTGTGCTTTGTTGCCGCATAGGGCATTTTGATGTCATGCTAACTTGTCATCCTTGTACAAGAATTAAACTGTTTCTTCTTTCAATCTTACAACTATTTTCGTTAAAAATTGCAATCTGAAGTCGTTTTTATGTCTGGGGATAAGTGGGCAGGACCCTCATGTTTCTTACCTTTTGGACCCTGTTTGTTTGCTTTTCATACTTAGATATGAGGGACAGTGATGGTTTTTGTCTCTAGTTTTAAATGGAAACTGGTTTTGTGTCATCCAATGGTAAAACTATTAGTAGCAAACAAATGATTGATGCTTGCTTTCAATTTTTTTTAGAAGTATTTTGGTTAAAATTACAATCTAAAGTTAAACTGGACTTCAAAAGGTACATGGACTTTCTATAGCTAGGGATAAGTGGGCAAGACTCATGTTTCTTACCTTTTGGACCCTGCTTTGCTTTCTTTCAATAATTAGATATGAGAGACACAGTGATGGTTGTTGTCTCCAGTTTTAAACGGGAACTGGCTTTGTGTCATCCAATGGTAAAATTACATGCTTAATCTTAAGTAACGAGCAAATGGATGATGCTTGGTTTCAAATTTTTAGTTGAGATCATAAGAAACTAGAATTGGCATTATTGAATACAAAAGAAAGAATACCTACACTGAAAAGGATGAGAAGAAAGGTTGAACAACAGAAACCAATGGAAAAAGATAAAACAAACAGCATGCTGTTAGCTTGAGTGGTATTTCTATCACCCCAAAGAGGGAGCTGTAGGATTCAAGTCCCATTTGGGACATGGGCATATACATTGAAGAATTGACAGTTTTATTTCCTTACCTAGTTAGGCATTTAGTTTGCACTGAATATGTGCTCACTCGAATTCATGTCTTCTCAAATAGAATTTTCTTGTTTTTTCCACATTTCTGCAGATCTCAGAAAGAGGAAGCGGTAAAATTTCGCGTGGCCAAAGAAAGTGAAGTCAGTGAAATAGAGAAGGTACTGTTCTATGTATAATCTCTTTGCCTGTTGGGCACCACAAAATTGCAGAAGACAAAATAACTGTAGGATATTCTTTCAATCATGGATTCTAAGTAGTATGGGTACTTCCACAAAGAAGATCTGCTTATGAGATTCTGTTGGATGCTCAACACTTCGCAGATCCTGAAATGTGTATCATTGTCTTCGACACAACCATGATTTGAAAAAGAAAAAAAAAAAGAAAGAAAAGAAATTAGAAGGAAGGAAAAAAAAAAAAAAAAAAAAAACCAAGCTCTAAGCACATGCCTGGATGTGTTGTTTGACACGTCTCTGGCATTAAGGTTTTACACTTTCAAGTGTACAACCTAAAACATTACATAACAGCCCCGTCCCCCTGTCAAAGTAGGATGAGTCGAGTTGTCATGATTATACATTAATCCACACACATTCTCATTTGCTCCCTGTGTCCATTTTCTACCTTTTTCAGAATTTATTATGTTATATCTGTTTCTGCATGCCACAGTATAGATTGAAACGCCAAGTCTGGGTATCATTAATTTTCATTGATGATAAATGATAAAAATAATGCAATTGGCTTGGTAAGAAAGCTTGCATTTCTTGTGTCTTGTTAATTATGTACTTATAACTCTGCATCATTGTATCAAACTAAATTACTTTTTCTGTTTCGTTTGGAATTCTTTTCTCAATTGGACCACATTGGCTCACTGTCCAAGCAATCAGAACATTTCCTTCACGTGCATGTGTTTATTCATAAATGTGACTCTTTGGTCATATTTAAAACAGCTTTGCTTGTTTGATAGCTTTTAACTGATTCAGCCTGTATATTTGAGAAACATATTAGGAAAATCTCTTGTAGCACCGTGGTGCACTTGTGGAAAACTCCTTGCCCCCCTGTATACCCTTTGGGATTAGTTTGGCTTTGATCCGGACACCCTAGTGCCAATAAAGTTTAAAAAAAAAAAATCTCTTTTAGCACCATAAATGAGGTGAAGCCATGCTTGCTTCAAGCATGCAAGATTTATGTATTTGGTGATCCATTTATTTATGAGGTGAATTGAAAGTTGTTTCTGTGTCAATTTCCAGGAATTAGCAACTGAGGTTTCAGGACTCGAGAAACAAAGAGATGAACTTGAAGCTGAATTGAAAAAGGTATCCCCATCATCTCTCTTTTTCTCTCTCTCAATCATTTGGAAATGAGAGTTACAAGGATAGACTTCTCTTGACATATATTGTTCGCATGAAATCTGTGGTTGTGTTTATTTATTTAGTTATTTCTTTATAGGTAAAATTAAATTATATTAGAGAAAGTGTCAACGGGGCAACAATCCTTGTGCAAAATAGAATTAATAAAAACTCGTCTCTCATCCAAGAAGAAAAACAAAGCACAACAACAATCACTTCTCTACATGCCTCTTCTTTATAACCCGGTTCTTTATGTCACTCTCACTTCTTCCTGTGCTTCCTTGCCAAATTTTCATCCAAAGTAGATTTCTTTTTTGCTTCATTTTTTACTCATATTCAAAAGTGGAAATTTCCATATCAGTAAAGCTAAAAAAATAATTACTAATAAGTGGTAAAGTGTATAAATATTAATAATTAAAATCATAAACTTTTCCATAAATATGTAATAATTTTTTCAAATTACCACTGATGGGTAATTTTCCCTATTCAAAATGCATCTCTCAAATTATTTTAAAGGAAACCAACTCATTTTTTCGGACCTTCCTTCGTTTTCCTCCTTCAAGCTTCTTCCTCCATCACCATAAGCACAACAATGGGTTTTCCCACTGGCCATCACCACCAAATCTGAAAGATCCTGCCCCCTTACAACATCATTCCCGACTGAACCTGCATTTTCCTCACATTCATCCTGTCTAACATCAAGTTCTCCCTTCGATGCTCATACAATCTCTTAATTCCTGGGCTCTTGGGTTTGCTCCAGTACAACAGAGAACAGCCCTTCTCAATGACACACCATTTTCTCCCTCTGCCAGAGATGGAGAACCTCAAACTTGCTTGACCCTTGGGGTTGTCATTAAAAGAAGGCTCAATCTGCCTGAGAAAAACCGATGCCCCTCTATTTGGAACAACTGGACTTTGGGCTGCAGCTCCCCAATTAAAATCTGATTGGACCACTTTCCTTTGCTTCGAGCCTAGTCCAATTTCCCGCCTTATTGACTTAGTTCCCTATCAGTTTAAATTACACTAATGAAAGGTTCAGTTGACCTTATTTCTTTAAAGTCCTTTTGATTTTAGTTTTTTTTATCCTTTGTTTTGTATTTTGCATTCCAGTTGTGTGCTTATAACTGGGTTACTGGTTTAGGTTAATATCTCCTTGGCCGCTGCCCAAGCACGCCTTCGTAATGCCAGGGAAGAGAGGGATCAGTTTTATGAAGCTAATGACCAGATTGTTGCGCATTTGAAAACAAAGGTATCCAATTGTGTAGTAGTGTGTTTATCTTCTGTTTCTTTCCAAGCTTGTTTCAGTAAAAATGTTTAAAATTTTCTTCTTTTTGCATGTCATTGTCATTTCTAATATTTCTTTCTTTGTTAAATATATAGGAGGATGAGCTTTTGAGATCCATTTCCTCAAGTAGGGTAGAAGCAGATGTTCTGAAAACTTGGATAAACTTTTTGGAAGATACTTGGGTTCTCCAATCCTCATATGTGGAGACTAAGGAGAAGCAGGTCAAGTATGTATATTAACTTAATAGTTTCTCATCCTGTTATATCTTGTCTTACCACTTGTTGGATGGTTCTTAACATTCTTCAGGCCTGGCGGAATAACTTTTAACAAATTTTGTCACTGTTATTTCTATTGTACCATCATTTCATGTGGATATGTATTATAATTCATAACTGAAATACCTGGAGGCTTTCGTTGTTACTTATTTCCTGTTTTTCATTTTCAAGTGATGAATTGTGGAGACATGAGAGCTATTATGTCAACTTGGTCGTTGGTTTCCTCTCTGCTTACGAGGTATTTGTTAAGTTACTTCTTTAAAATATTGTACTCCTTTAATATATAATGCCTTTTTTTTATAAGCCTTTTAATGCTATGAATTAAAATTTTCTTCCTCGAATTCTTTGATGTGACCTTGTATTTATTTCACAGAAAGAGCTGAAGCCTTCCATTGAGCACATCAGGAAATTTGTGGATCACTTGAAGAATTTGAGGGAAGGGTAATGTCGTTTGTCACAACAGAGATAATTCTGATCTATTTTGGCTGCATTTCTGAAGTTCCTCGTGTCATTGGACAGGTCAGGAATGGCATCTGGTGTTGGTAAAGAAGATTCCAAAGAACTAAACCCTGGAGAAACTCTTGAGGAGCAATATGTGGACTGTGAAGCAAAGGTACAAATGTGACCATCTTCACACATTGAGTTCATTATTGCTTGAATACAAGTGCCATTGTTCTTCAGTTTTATTGAATACATAGAAAAGTTTGCTTAGATAAAGTTATTTCTTTCCTTTTAGTTTTCTTTATTTGTTATCCCTCCTAGCTAGCAGTTATCAGTTTAGGGCATCCACAATGGGATGGCTAAAAAAGTGTATTAAGGTGTGTTATATGACAAAAAGTAATAAAAGTGGGGCCCAAAAATGTTTGTTAAGATGTGTTAAGAGTTTATTAATTTTAGAGAGTGAGTGGTGGTGCAATGGATGTGTTAAGAGGTGTGTTAAATATATATATATGTATATAATAAATAAAATAAATAAATAATTTAGTTTAATCAAAAATTTCAAGTCCAAAATTAAATTTCAAGTCCAAAAAAAAAATCCCAACAAGTTGAAAAAAAAAAAAAAAAAAAAAAAATTGCCGTTGACCGGTCAACCGGCCGGACGTCTGGCCGGTCAACCGGTAAGACCAAAAAACCGGTCTCCTTCCCTAGCTAAAACGCTCGCTGCAGATAACAAACAACTGACACTAACACACACCACTAACACACACGTTAACAGATCCACTGTAGCACCAAACAACAAACGTTGGTAGCTAAAACTTAACAACTGACACTAACACTATCGTTGGCAGCTCCACTGTGGATGCTCTTATGGTGCACAATTTTATAATCAATTTATTATTTATTTATTTACTTGTTTAAAATAGTCTCATGTCTTTGGAAGTACATATTTTTACATACAGCACCATATCATTTTGCATGATTATTTCTCAAGTTCCAAGAATAACTTGAACACAGTAATCCTCATTGCAAGTTGTGCTGCTTTCTAATTAGTAGCATATGCTTTATATACGTGAGTGCATTTATATTCAGGAGCATTTTCTGCAATGTTTTCACATTTTAAGGTTATTCAGAAGCATTTTCTACAATGTTCTCTCTTGTGCAAGTTTTCAAACTAATTACATCGTTATGTTTCATTATCGAATATTAATTTGTATCTGCATGCTCTGTAATGAAAATTCTTGTGATGGAACACTTTGGTCTAATTAGAATAAAGAAAGAGAAGGCATTACCGAGCACTGACTGGTGGCAGTGTGTGTTTTGTGTTCTATTGTTTTTCTTTTACAGATTATAACCACTTTCAGTGTAGTAGATAATATGAAAGAGCAGTTCTATACTCAGCAAGGGAAAGTTTCAAGGTGCTTTATACTTACGATATTGCTTAGTTCTTTTATGGTAACCTTATTATAATATAACATCATACTCCTGAAAATAAACTGTTTTCTCCCCCATCCTCCAGGGAAGATGATGCAAGGGTCAAAGAACTGTTTGATAGTATTGAAAAATTAAGGGAGGAATTTGAATCTATTGAGAGACCAGTTCTAGAACTGGAGAATCCCTCAGAGGCGGACACTCCTCGGGAGAAACAACCGGACAGTCCGAGACACCCTCCGATGCAGGCAACAGAATCACCAAAAGCAGCGAAGGATAAGCGCCCCAAGTCACCTAAAGTCGAGGCTGAGCAGGGGCTCGATACTGAGGCAGAATTGGCAAAACTGGAATCTGAATTTGGGAAGGTCAGTCAAGACTACTCAACCGAAGAGGTTGGTGACTGGGAATTTGATGAGCTTGAAAGAGAGTTGAGATCTGGTGACTCAGCAGCAACAAAGTAGAGATGAAAACAGTTGTGCCGATGATGAGAAATCGTTGTGTTGTATTCTAATAAACAAACCGATAATTGTATACGATTTGCTTGGAAGCTTTCTTTGTAATGTTGGGTTCTTGTTCTTTTATTCATGTGTAAATTCTGAAACTTGTATTGGGAGTTCTTGTAACAAGTGTACAACTTCAGTATACTGTAAAATATAACCCTTTAGCATAAGTTTTATTTTATTTTATTTGCAACCTATAAATTTACAATGTGCAGGAAATGTTTTTTTTATGCTTGGTGATCTTCAAATAAGAGCCGAGTTCACAGCGTCTCCCTATTTGTAATGGCTAATTCAACAATGGCTGAATGAAAAATTTAAGGTTGAGTCTTATTGGGGAGCTTTTATTTGCACATCATAGTTTACCTTAGTAAACACCATTGCTCAGGTCACATACCCACATCATTTTTATTTTTTATTATTTTCTCAAAACGCCACCTTATGCTAAAAAAAATCCTAGCCCCACCCTTCTAACCCAGCCACCACTAGCTTCGGTGATATACTTCCCCGCCTTTGCCAGCTTTAGCAACCCATTTCCATCTTTGCCCTTGTTCGCCCCTTGACAGCCCATCTCGGTTGCTGCCGTCCCTTTCTTCCCTGGACTCCTTCAGCACTTTCCTACTTTAACCCCTCTACACTTCGACACCCCCTCAACCTCTTCCTGCCATCACTGCAACCCTAGCATCCATCATTCTCAACCACTGTGAGTGTCACCCCAACCCTCATGATCGACTGAGATTGATTGAGAGAAAAGGGAAGAAGAAGAATTGGTAGAGGGATGGGAGCTGTGGTGGTTTTGGGGGAATGGGAACGATGGCCAGTTGAGGGAGGTGTTGCGAGGGCTGGTTCGAGGGAAGGGCTAGGGGGTTGCGTTGGTGTAATGGAAGGGTTGTTGGAGAGTTGTTGCAGAGTGGAGGTGGTGCCGAATGTGGGGGCAACAGCGGAGGAAGCGGAAGTAAGTTTTCAGAGGTAGGGGTGGCGGGAGAGGGGTGGGGTGGGTGGGAAATGGAGTTATCGGAGCTGAGGGGTGGCAACTGGCAATGGTGAGTTAAGAAGGAAATATGAAGAGAGAGAGAGAGAAAGAGAGGTGTGTATAGATAATTTGATTGAATATAATAGTAATTAAAAAAAAATGGAATAATAGTGTGAGTTGAGACAATTAGTGGTGTGCAAATAAAAACTCTCCTCTTGTTGTGTAAAAAAAAAGGGCAAAATACATGGACATCCCTTGAACTTTGCCTAAATTATACTTAGGCCCATTGGTATAGAAAAATGGCACCAACCTCCCCTATTGGGCTTCAAAACTCTACTCCTTTAATAGAAAAGGTAAAATGACATAAATAACCTTGTGTAAAAATGGGTCAATTAGTGAGAAATGGGTCAATTGGTTTAGAGACATCAATCATCTCTATTTCCCTTGAGAAAAAAAATCCTAGCTTCCTAGTTTCATCAGTAGAGTTCAATCTTCTTTCTAAATTTCTCATCAATTCTAAGCCTTAAATCCAAGACTTAATTGACCATCTAGATCAACAACCCGAAGTTTTGAGTTGCTCTTTCTCTCTAATCCAAGAAGAACCTAGAACACTCCAATACTTTCGAGACCCTTATAACCTCTTGAGCGCTGCCACAACCACAAGAATCTCCTCCAGCGTCGTCCTGACCCCTAACAGCCTCACATCCAAAGACAACCCATCCTAGTGCATCGTCACTAGTTACAACTGCCATCGTAATGCAATGTATCTGTAAAAGCTATGGCAAATCTAGGGTTGTTAAGGTGGTGACCATGGGTCACGAAGTTGGAGGGTGATGACAGTGGACTTTGTAGTTGTAACTATTGTGGCGTCATGGTGGGAGGGAGACAACGATTGCATGGGGGTGCGGAGATTGTAGATCCAAGAGAAGGAAAGGAAGATTTGTGGTGTAATGGTTAAAGGAACTCGTTGTCATAGGATCTTGGTTTGCGATTGTCACACTGAAAAGAAGAAGGTGATAGGAGTGGGGTGAGGTAGAGGTAAGGGTGAGGGCAAGGGTAACGGTAGGTAAAGGTAGATGGAAAGGAGAAAATGAGGCAGGGGTGCACCTGGGTTGATTTGGTTTGGGCTGACACTAAATTTAGAACTAATCTAATCATAATTGGTTCTAAGTTTTTGTATTCATTATCCACGCACCAAAAAAAAAAAAAAAAAAAAAAGTTTTTGCACTTAGAACCAAGCAAATCATATATTAGAACCAAACTAACCCGACCCAATGCAACTTGGGTTGGTCATTGTTTTGGTTCGGATTGGAACTACAGTTTCACTATACTAAAAATAAGTGAATTAATCAAAATAAACAAAATTTAAACATTTAAACGTAGCACAAATAAAAAATAAATATTGTTTAATACAATCCAACAACTGGAAATAGTAGAGCGTAATCAATTATGTTATAATAGACTAATTAATTGAAAACATGTCAATATAAATAAAATTTTATATAATACATATTATTTTGGTCTTTAGGAACCAAGCCAATTCTATGGGAAATTCTATTTCCACACACCAAATTATCTTTGTGTATATCTTTTCTCAATCCACATATTTAGTAATTTGATTTTTACTTCTTTATCTCAGTTCACACACTTCACATTCGAAATATACACTTCACATTCGAAATATCCCCTCATCTTCTCTGTGCACATCCTCTCCTTCCATCCTTTAATGCCCCTTTGCCTTTTTCTTCTTTCACTTGGCCTTTTCTCTCCTCCTTCCCTCTTCAAAATATTCAAAGCTGCTAGGTTGGCTTCAATGGCGGACCAAACCCACTTCGAATCTTAGAAATCCTAGTTACAAAATGAGACATGGACAGTAGATAGAAGCATGCGACACCATAGCATGCCTGAGCAACAAAGAAACATAGCTAAATTACTAGTTACCTAAGTTATTTCCTCAAGTTTCCTCAAGCACTCCAATCAAACATGTTATGCACAATTGAGTACTTAAATATATACAAGAACAAATGTTATGTACAAATACAGATTATAAGAAAAAAGATTATACTCAAATTTTTTTTGTGCCTAACTGTACCTACATTATGTATACTCTGATCTTCTGGAGCAAACATAAACACAACAGAACAGAACAATGAAATCAGACACTCTTTACAATTTTACACAAAACCAACAGCCTGATTCCAATTCCTACACGCTGTCATCTTACAATTGGTGAACACAAGAATTAAATGACGCATTTGGTTTAGGAGAACAACCATCATATGTACCCCATAGTAGAAGAAAATATGTAATGTCAGAACAATTCTACAAGATCGATCATTTTGGTGTTGTTTGGTAACATTTACAGTCTACTCTTTTTTGTTTTGTTTACAAGATCGATCAATCTGGTGTTGTTCCCCACTTTGTATGGTTGAGGTTTGGGCATGGGAGGTGATGGCCGGCAGTGGCCGAAGGTGAAGTGGCTGGTGAGATGGTGGTGGGTGAGATATGTATGGAGAAATTGTGAAATGTGTAGGTGAGATGGTGGTGGGTGAGATGGTAATTTTATTAAAGGATAAAATTGTAATTTTGAAAAAATTCATTAAGTGTGTGGAGTAAGGAAACTTAGTGAGTGGAAATAGAATTTCCCCAATTCTATTGGGTTGATGATTTGAAAATCCAAAACTGACCCAATGTACTAAAAATCTGAACTAACCCCACTTAAAGTAGTCGGGTTGATTCAATTCTTCGATTTACTGGGTCATTTGTGCACAGCTAGAGAGAGGGGCAAGTTGGCCAGTGGAGATAGAGAGGTGAGGTGGCCGAACATTGGAGTGGGACACTAAGAGAGAGAGAGAGAGAGAGAGAGAGAGAGAGAGAGAAGAGGGGAGAGATATATATATATTGGTTATAGAGAAGGATGGGAACATAACACAATTTCTCTTTTGAATTTTTAAAAAAAAATAAACAAGAGTAAAATTGGTATTTCATAATTTTTTTTTTTTTTGATGACCTTAGGATTCCATGCTCGTATCGATGAGTCATGGAGGTTTCAATGCCAAATGGTGCCATCCCATTCTTCATATCGATGAGTCACGGGGTTTAATAAATGCCAAGTGGTGCCGTCCCATGTTTCGTATCGACGAGTCATGTGGTTTAATAAATGCCATACTATGCTTGCATCGGCAAGACATGGGATTTATTGGGTGCCAAGTGGTGCCTTTCCATGCTTATGTCGACCAGACATGGGGGTTTATCGAGTGCCATTACATACTCGCATTGGCAAGACGTGGGGTTTATTGTATGCCTAGTGGTGCCTTTCCATGCTAGTGTCAACGAGAGATGGGGGTTTATTAGATGATATTCCACGATCGCATGGTAAAGACATGGGGTTTATTGGGTTCCATGTGGTGCCTTTCCATGCTCGTGTCAACGAGACATGGGGGTTTATTGAGTGCCGTTCCACACTCACATCGGCAAGACATGGGGTTTATTTCATGCCTAGTGGTGCCTTTCCATGCTCGTGTCAACGAGACATGGGGGTTTATTAGATGCCATTCCATGCTCGCATTGGCAAGACGTAGGGTATATTGGGTACCAAGTGGTGCCTTTTCATGCTCGTATTGATGAGACATGCAAGTTTATTAGATGCCTTTTCTATGCTCTCATCAGCAGGAGGTGGGGTTTATTTAAATACCAAGTGGTGCCTTCTCATGCTCATATCAATGAGACATAAGGGTTTATTGGGTACTATTCCATGTTTGCATTGGCAAGACGTAGGGTTTATTAGATGCCAAGTGATGCCTAGTGGTTCCAACTTTGACAAAGATTTACTAAGTGGTATGGAATGTTTTACCAAAATGCATTAAATGGTGCCAAGTATTTTTGCCAAAATTTACTGAGTGGTGCCAAGTATTTGCCAAGATTTACCAAATGATTGCAAGTGTTTTGTCAAAATTTATTAGATGCGTGCCGGGATTTTCCAAGTGTGCCATGATGCCAAATGTGATTTTGAGAAATATTTTTGCAATGCCAAATGATTTGTGTGCCAATGTTGTATAGTGCCAATGCCATAGATGATGTGCCTCGAAAGGCGTGCTAATGCTTGAGATGATAAAATGATGTGTTTCGGAAGGTGTGTCAATGCCTGAGATGACAAAATGATATGCCTCGAAAGGCGTGCTAATGCTTGAGTTTGAGTTTAGAACGTACTTGTGCCTTGAGGATGTCAAAAAAGGTGCCATAGGTTGGCCACACACGTGAGGCATATGGGCCACATGTATGCCAGCATAGGGTGTGCGCGTGCATAACTGGTCGATGTGTGTGCATGCATACCAAGCTTGTGTGCACGCATAATCGACATGGCTTGGGACAATTTGCACAACCTGAAGGGTTTAAAATTATTTTGTGGCCTCATTTCTTACTCCACTACCTTCCTCCCTAAGTTCTCCCTTTTTCTCTTTGGTGCTTCTTTATTGCTTGGTGACTCGGGTTTTCATTTGACTTTTCAGATTCCTTGTTCCATAATCTTCGTTTCTACCAAATGATTCTTGATTTTGGTCACTCTTTGCTCATTCTCAGGTATTTTCATTGTTCTTTCTACTTCTTTGGATTTTCTTTCATCGTTGCATGCTTTTATGGCTTTACACGAGCCTTTAGAGTGATATTTTGATTATTTCTATGAATGTCGAGAGTTTTCTCGCATGTTTCCTATTTGTCTATGAATATTTGCATGCAAGTCATTCTATCATCACCATTACCTCATATAGCCCATAAACACGCATGCTCTTCAGCTTTTGTCCTATTTTTTGTACTTTTTTACTATATTTGCCACCTTTTTGCTATGCTTCTCACTGTATTGGCCATTGTGTTTACTTGTGGTAAACTATCTCATGGCTCGGCAATTCCCATCCTTCGACCTTGCCACTTATATGCCTCCCGTCCATATGCCACGGATCGGGATGGATTGGTTCTTCGAGATGGACGGGTAGAGTCCTCGTTCGGCGGTTCTCAATGAGCTTGAGCAGCATTTATCCTATACGGGCTTCAAGGTATGATTCCATCTTTACTTACACACTTTTTGTTGTGTTTCCTTCCTCTTTTCCATTGGTTTTACTTATCTCCATATTCTCTTTGCAGGAGCGCTCCCATTATGTTCGTGGCTTCAGTTCTACATTTGGTGTAGCTAAATGGTACTTGGCCTTTCTTGTGATCGTTAGGACTCTAGTGGATAGGTACGACTTCGGCCCCCTATGCATGTCCTTGGGAGATACTTGGGTTGGTCACGGCCTACTTGCAGCCATTGTGGAGAGATGGTGGGACACCATGGACACCTTTCACTTTTCCAGCTTCGGTGAGATAACTATAACGCTGAAGGACTTTATGATGCTATCGGGTCTTCCAGTTGGTGTCCTCTCCATACTACTTAATCCTGACCTTGCTTACCGGGATAATGCGTTGAGTCACTTCCTGGGTGTTGCCCCACCTCATGATAGTGGATTGGTTCCATACTAGTGTATCTATACCTACTTCCGACACCATCAACTGATCTCTCATGTTCAGATTGCCCATTACACCAGAGGATTCTTGTTATACCTATTCGAGAGTGTTCTGTTTGCAAATAGGTCTAACAGGGTCCACGTTCGCCTGTTGGTCTCTATGGTGGATATGGACAAGATTGGAGATTACGACTGGAGTGGTGCAACTTTAGCCACCATGTGCGGTTATGCGGGTGCTGTCTCGTATAACCATGGTATTAGATTAGGCGGATACTGGCAACTATGAGAGGTACATTGCTTCCTTTCTTCTTTCGTTTTAATTGGAGAAGTTCATGTTTTCGGCTACATCGAGTTCTACCCATCTTTCCTTTGTGTGGGTCTTCTTCTTAAGGTAGGGATTACATTGACTCTTTTTATGATTTTTAACTTAGTTATGTCTTTTAAAAAGGATATTGTGACTTCGGGGTTTTTGGGTGAAATCTAGGGTTTTGGCTTTGAGATCAAACTATGAGGTTTTCAAAATGGGTTGTTGTATATGATTGTGGCTTTGTAAAAATGGTTGGGTGTGATAAATGGTAGATTTTATCCATGGAGATTGATTTTGAAAGAAAATGGGTTTTGCCCTAAATTGTATACATTTGATTTTTGTAAAGAGAAAATGGAATTGATGTTGGTTTTGATGGAATTGGAACAATGATTATGATGGTGGTGGAGTTGGATATAAATTATCACTCCTAATTGGAAATGTTGGAAAGCATATCTGTGTTGAAAATTAAATATTTGTTAAGAGATATCTGTTTTGGGCTATTGGTGAAGGATAACTATGATTGTTGTAGAAATTGCATGAGAAATTAGGTGAATTGAAACTAATTTCTCATCCATTGCATTGAGCATTGTAAGATGTTTAACACATTGAAAATGTTTATTGTTTAAAAAAAAAAGGGTGATTACCTTGGTGAATTTGGGTAGAGAGTGTAGTTGTGGTTATAAGTTGGCATGTGTGTCCTTGGTGAAAATCCAAAAACTCGTACGGATAGGTGCCAAGACTTCCGATTAATACCGGTAAAAATGGCAATTAGTAGTGCTTGTAGCCAACTTACAGACACATCTTAAAGATTCCCAGTGTTACATCCACCACCCTGTTTTCTATTATGACGTAAATGATTTCATGAACTGTAATATAAACTTGGCATGGTATGGTTTTGGAAAGAGATATAAAATGTTTTGACATTAGCATTGCATATGCATTCAACTTATAACTCTGTTAAGATTTATACATTATGTCAGATTATCTTTATTGGGCTTTGGCTTACTCTATGTGGAAAACCATTTTCATATGTTGATACTATGATTCCACCAAGGCAATAGCTTGGGAGGATTTGGAGCCAAGAGCTTCTATTTTTGGTTGTTGTTGTATTTATTTTGTACAAGCCTACTGCTTTATTTGTATTGAGTTTAAACTCACTTTTGTTGTAACCAAGTATCATCTTGGAAAATTGTAGCCAATAGGGCACTATCATATCTGTTTATTCTTATTTCATATCTTTTACTGATGACACATGCTATAGATTCAGGGTTAGGACTTGCAAATGTATTACTGCATGTGTTACACTTTTGTAAAGAGATGAAACCTTATGAATGGAAGAACATTATACTCAGATCTCTATTATTATTTAATACTTGTCGTGGGATGATCTTATTGTTATATTTTCGGGACATTACATTTATATGATTAAATAAAGCCTAAAACGTGTTGTTCTAATAAAGTAAGAAGAATATACAAGAGAAAGGTAAAAAAGATAGAAAAACCTATAAACTACATGATGGGATGATGAGTTAACACCTTAACACGAATGAACAATGAAAATTACAATAAACAACTATTGAAATATATAGAAAAGAAGGAGTTTACCTTCTGGTTTCAATACACCGAAGAGATCACGAAGAAAATGCAAAGAAAGCTCAGTTCTTTGCTTGCAAACCTCCTTTAAGCTTAGGTTCTAATTAGAGTTCTTTTCTTCAAGCCTTAGAACGTTTTCAAAAGTTTAGAGTTGCCTTGGGGTGTGTTATTTTTGGAGCTAATATCAAAGGAAGGGAGGAGAAGGTGTTTAGCTCTCAAAAAACTCACAAAAGCTTTCAATTTCTTCACTTCCTCAGAAGAAGGGGGGACATGTACTATTTATAGAGCTAGGGGGAGGCTCTGGAACCTTTCTAGGGTTTCATTGCTTTTTCCTCCACCGTTCTCTCAAAAAATGCACCAAGATTTAGTTTCCATACCTAAATCTACGACACTTCGATGTACGCACACACCAATTCCCTTGGTACAGGCGCCATGCATGCATACATAAATGTGGGGTCTTATGCCTTTGGCTTGCTTGTAGCACAAGTAAACCCGAATTGCATTCTAATCAATGTTTTTGATAAAATTGGCCACTAATTTTGAAAAATATGATTAATCGAAGCACAACTGGACTTCTCTCTCTCTCTCTCTCTCTCTCTCTGTGGGTTAAAATGTTAGTTTTCGGCTAAAAATGGGCCCAAGGGTAAAATGGTCATTTTTGCAAAAAGTCAGTTTTTGGCCAAAACGGGCTTATATAGCAACTCCAAATTTTTTTAAACATTTATAAAGATGAAGTAGTTTGCCATTTCATCATCGGGAAGACTTGGAAGAACTTGAAGTCTTAGAGATTGTCTATAGAGATCTGCTGGAAAACTTCACGATTTCCTCTAATGAGACAGTTTCTGAGTTCTTCTGTGGTATTTTGCAATTCCTAGGATAGGACCTTCTATGTTGTAGAAGTGTGATGTGCAGTCATGGCAAAACTATCTGGTGATGCCTCACCAAGTTGTTGGCCTTCTGTAGGATTTTTTCCTCTTCCTTTTCCTGACATTTTCCCTTACTAACTCCATGGGTCCCACCGGGCATACCAAAAGATGTTAGTGCAAAAAATACAAATATATACTTTTGACCAAAACATAAGTTTTTGCTAAAACGAGGAGGTTTTGCGTGATTTGCGGGCGTGCCAAGGCAACAGTGCCTAAGTTGTGGAAATGTGCTTGGAAAAAATCTGACTTCTGAAAATAGGAGGTTATGTGAGGCTCAAAGGGACAAAAGACCTCCTGATTCTTGTTTTGTCTTAATTGAGAAGATGTAAAATCTCCATGGAGTTTTAATGTCAGAAAGAGAGGTACATAAAGGGAAATGAACACCAAAACACATACTTTTATAAATTAACGGATTGAAAATTACAAAAGTATATGAACAAGTTTGAAATATGAGATTGAACTACAAAATGGACTTACAACACAATTTAAGTTCCAAAACAATGCCTATAAAGGCCAAAAAGCGACTAATTTGACACGGATGTCATGGTCTAAAACTATGGCAAAAATTCCTTTCAAGTCTACTCCTAAATTGAATTATAGCTAAACTAAGGATAAATAGCACTGGATTATGTAAAAAGTTGTGTTGAATGTTGATTTATTGGGTTTGCTCTATCTTCATTTCTTGTATTTTATAGCAATCAAGTCCTCCTGAAAATCTCCATAAAATCTTGAAAGTGGGGTGCTGGACAACCTCTTAAGCCGACACCTGTCCCAATAGCCTCTTCCTTCCATGTAAGTGGTTGGTTTGTTCCTCAAAGATAGGGCTGCCCAGATCCTCCTGAAAACATGAGCCGTTGGATGGTGGGTGGGGATCTTAAAGGGATGATAAGTGTCCTTGTTTGGTTAACACATGCCTCCTTTGTAGGAGCTATTGAGCACATTTAAACTCTCACTGTTGGATTGCTCTAGGTAGTGGATATGGAACCTCCTGGATTGCTCTACCACATGTCCTTTTCATTTATTATCCAGCAACATATATTAATTAAGATATATATAAATAAGAAGAAATAGAAATGGGGCCCATGTGAATCCCAATTCCCTAGAGATTTGACCACCAAATCACACCATGATTGTAACACCTCGAAATAAATACAATAATCCATCCACAACATTAACAAATAACAACAATGATAAAATAATTATCTTCCACTAATTCCAATCTCTTGTACATAAGAGTAACATATGCAGATATACATTCACAAAACATATGCAGATATACATTAACAAGTCTAATCCTGAACCTATAGCATATATTACATAGTAGAAGGAAAGATAAACGATTAAGGTAATACCCTAAACGTTTACAACTTTTCAAGATAGTTTTTGGTTACAACAAAATGGATTTAAATCCAACAGAGTTTAAGCCCTTGGCTTGTTCAAAAATAAATACAACATATATGCAAAATAAAGCTCTTGCTTCAAGTCCCCCCAAGCTATTGCTTTGGCGAAAGTATATCATCAGCACCTAAAAATATTTTTCCACATAAGGTGAGCCAAAACCTAGTATAAATAATCAAATACAGTATATGAGTCTTAACAGAGTTATAAAGTGAATGCATATGCAATGATTACGCCCAAAACATTTTATATCTCTTTCAAACCATGCAATGACAGGTTTATATCACAATTCCTAAAATATTTCATTTTCAATAGAAAATAGGGTACTGAATCATAACTCTGGGAATCCCAAAAAAATACAATCTTTCACGAAAATTTCGTCCGTAGGAAATTGTAAACTGGCACCCATGTAAACGTAGGCTATACAAGCACTACTATTTCCATTTCACGAGCATTTTGTCCGCAGGATCGGCACCTATGTACACATGTGGTTTTTAGGACTTTCACCATGGACACACATGCCAACTTATTTCAACGAGACAACAATTACTTCCCAGATTCACCATTTTTTCTCAAAACAATAACATTTACAATGTGTTAAATATGCAACAATACTCAATCCAAATGAATGAGAAATTGGTTTTAATTCACATAGTCCTCATGGAATTTCTGTAACAATCAAAACTATCCTCCACTAATAGTCCAAAATAGATATTTCTAATCAATAGAAAATTCCAATAACAGTAAACATTTTCATCATTTCCAAAATGTGAGTAATATTACATATCTAACTCCACCATCATCATTAATATCTGCATTCTTCCTAATCTTACAAAACCAACATCATCTTTCAATGTTTTCCAACACAATTCAAAACCCATAGTTTTGGAACAAAACCTCATTTTCTTTCAAAATCACTTTTGAGTGAAGAAGACCATTACTTCAATATATAACAACCATCATCACATCCACACAACCTTTATCCATGGTTTCATTTGAAAATCACTCTTTTGATTTCAAACCAAAACCCTAGATTTTTGTTCAGAATCTCCAAACCACAATCTTGTTTTAAAAAAGCAAATAACTAAGTTAAAAACCATACAAAAATGTGGAGAAATCCATACCTCAAGCATTGAAGGGGAATAGGAGAACTCGGAGAAAACTCGACGCCGATGAAACCAAGAACTTTTCGGATCAAAAGGAGGCCCTTGACAAGATTTACAATCTATCCCAAAGGACCAATATAAGAAGACACCTCTAGGTGAGTAGATCTGAAGATCTGAAGTAGGAAAAAGTTAAGCTTAGAGAAAGAAGAGTGGAATCACGATTTGAGAGGAAAAGAAGAAGGAAATAATAAGAGGAAAGTGTGTTTAGAGCCTATTTATAATGGCTAGGTATTGATAGAATAATAGCCTCAAAGTCAAATGAAAAGAACAAGTCAAAATCCACAACAAGTAAGGCCCAAAACGACCCAAAATTTGGAAATAACTCACAAGGGTCGACCCACAAGTCGGTGGTGTTAACCCTCAGGAAGAAATGCCAAAAACACCAATGTGTATAGCGGACAAGGTGTCGACCCCAGAACTCGTGGTGTCGACACCAAATTTTAGTAGCAAAATCTAGACTTAGTAGCAGACAAGTGTCGACTCTACCCAAACTGGTGTCGACCCCAGAGGCCAATAACAAAAGACAAGTGTCAACCCCAAATTTCAGTAGCTACACCAAGAGCACAACAACAAGGCGGTGTTGACACCACCAAGACTCGTGTCGACCCTAGGAGCAGAATAGAAAGGGAAGGCAGTGTCAACACCACCAATAATGGTGTCGTAAACATGAAGAGAAAAAGAAAGACTGTCACAGATAAGGTTTTCCGGATTCAAAGGCAATAAACGAGTTGGGTCTAACTCAGGATCGCTATAATGATTGCATCACACTCATTCCAGAACCCCAAATCTGTCACCATTTGGGGCTTGCTAAAATTACAAGCTTTGGGTCACCAAATGGACACGTGGCGCCATCCGGTTGGCGGTCATTTTCAATACAAACAAAATTACATATATACAATAACTCACATGTTAAACAAGAAGGTTTACCCAAGGTAAAAATAAACAAGAACCAAAAGACTAATATTCAATAAAACTCAATTACAAAATTTTGTCACTTTAATAAGTTTGGGGTTCAAGTTTATAATTTTGGAGGTGCGGAAAGTTACATTTTTGGGACTTTTTTAGTAATTACTAGTATAATATGATTATTAATTTTTTTCAAATTTTTGGAGGTGTTATCCCTTTGGATCCATCCTTGGGTTGGGTGGGGAAGAGAGCTGAGTGGTTGTCGAAGTTGGTGGTTCGGACCCAAAACGAAGATAGAATTTTATTATTGGAGGGGTCAAAAGATGAATAAATATTTTGGTGTAAATTACAAATACACCGTTTGAAATTTGCTTAAAATATAAATTGTCCCTTATGATTTTAGAAATTACATCACGCTCTTTCAAGTTTCTGATCACATAACAAATTGCCCATTTTATTAATAAATCATCAAGTCAATAAATAGTTTTTAATGTTATGAGAAATATATTTTAATTAATAATTCAGGTAATTTTATTTTTATATGGAATGCTTAAAATATAGATTGCCCCTTGTGGTTTTAGAAATTACATCACGCTCCTTAAAGTTTCTAATCACATAACAAATTGCCCATTTTATTAATAAATCATCAATTCAATAAATAGTTTTTAATGTGATGAGAAATATATTTCAATTAATAATTTAGGTAATTTTATTGTTATATAGAAGAGTAGTTAGAAATTTCTTTTTTTCTATTAATTTTGTTAAATAAAAAATTCTAACAAAGAAGTATTTGTAATTTCTAAAACTACAAGGACTAATTCACATTTTAAACAAATCTTAAGAGATGTATTTATAATTTACCTTTTTTTTTTTTTTTTGTTCACCATATACAGAAGCACACGTATATGCATAATATGATATATAAATTATATAGGGTAAATTACACTAACACCCTCTGAGGTTTTTGTTTAATACAGATTCTCCTTCACATTTGAAAAATTACATTCCCCTTCCTAAGGTTTGTAATCTCATTACAAATTGCTCCTTGGATTGCTGATGTCATGCCCTAAAATTTTTAAATGACCATCTTACCCTTTTTCCTACCATTTTTTCTTCCTATCATCATGACTACATTCTACAACTTTTCATCATTAAATTCTACCTGAACATATTCTTATTGAGTGATGATATACAAACATAAATTTTATATAGGAATTTCAAACACAATGATATAGTTTAATGGTGACATTTCACTTTAAAACAAGACACCCATAAACATGATTTATGTTTACAACAATATCACTATCATAATATTTTTATGATTTTTTTTGTATAAATTTTTATATATGAATATAATTTTTCATTTTTATTTCTACCATTATATTTAGATTATATCAATTTAATCTAAATGATTATATCAATTTAATCTAAATATATTTAAAAAGTATGAAATTTGTACAAAAAAAACTTTTAAAAAATTCATCGAATACAACAAAATAAGATAATGTATTGAATTTTTATATTTTTTATATTTTTTTGTATTTGGTGAATTTAAAAAAAAAAATACAAAATATTATACTTCTTAAGTATATCTACATTAGGTGTATCTAAAAAATAAAAATAAAAAATTACTTAAAACATTAAAAAAAATCAATAAAAATTAAAAAAAAATGAAAAAACTTCATTTTTTATGTGAGTTAAACTAAAGAAGATGATTGTTATTTCCTTTGAAATGATATGAACAAAAATTCTACAATATTTTATTATTTTATATGTATAAAGGCTAAAGGACAAATATGTCATTTTAATCTGATAAGGGTTGAGTGTAATTTTTCCAATGTAAAGGGAGATCTGTATTAAATAAAAATCTCAAGGGGTATTAGTGTAATTTACCCAATTATACATACATACATACATACACACAACAAAATAAAATAAAATAAAATAAAGAAAAAAAATTCAAACACTACGGAAGCAATTGTGCAAAATAAAAAGAGAATGTAAGATGAGAGAAGAATGAAATATATATATTTTATACTGATATCATTTTATGTGTAAAATGAGATATATATTTTTTAAAATACTGTGACAAACAATATTGTTACCCAAAAGATAACCTAAGAGGGGGGTGAATTAGGTTTTTACAATTAAAAATTAATAATACCCTAATAAAAATTATGACTAGCACAATAGATAAATATAGTTAATGAAATAAAAATAATTAAAACAAGTGTTCTAACAACTATGTCAGTTAATGATTTTAGTACAATGAAAATGTGAAATATAGCTACAGTAATTTAAATAAAATAAAGAGATAAGGGAGAGAGAGGGCAAAAAATTTATAGTGGTTCGGTTTCAACTCGGCCTACATTCACTCCTCAAGCTTCACTTGAGATTTTTCACTATGCTTTAGCTTCACGGGGGTGCTAGCAACCTCTTTACAAATGGAGCAATCCTCCACGGATTTTACACAAATTTTCTAAGTCAAGAACACTGAGTGTACTACACTCTTACAAAATTGAAAAGAAGGTGTTTTTGCTTTAACAGAAAGCTACAAAAATTATTTCTTAAAGATAGATATATAAAATGAAGCTTTGATTTTTTTGTAAATTTCACACAGGAAAGATGAGCTTAATGCTATAAGGCTCAGTATATAATTTTTGAAAGATGATGTAAACAAAAATTGAAGAACACTTCTCAGAGAATTTTTCAGAGAATAGATATGAGTGATTATAGATCAAAGAATATTTTCTGGGTTTTTTTTTTTTTTTTGTAACTTGTTTATATTAAAGGCTTTAGTATATATAATAAAACTTATAACTGTTTATAGCCGTTGTATTCAATTAAATTTATAGTCGTTTATAGTCGTTGCACTCCATCATTATTAATTTGAATATTTTCCACTCCATCATTACAAATTTGAATATCTTCCACTTGAATCTTTTGAACTTTTTGAACTGCTGCCGTGCTAGGCTATTTGAACCTCTGTTTTGGGCTATTTGAACCCTTGATTTAATTAAATATTAAATACATTCTAACAACATTTAGGATAAATGTTTAGGTGAGAAACAATGGGACAAAATAAATTTTGATTCTATTTTTCTCTTTCAAATAAATTAAAACATAATTAAATAAATTATCAAAATAAATTTTGAATTTAAAACATAATTAAATAAATCATTAAAATAAATTTTGGATTCTATTTTTTTTTCAAATAAATTAAAATATAATTAAATAAATCATCAAAATAAATTTTGGATTCTATTATTTTTTCAAATAAATTAAAACATAATTAAATAAATCATCAAAATAAATAAATCTAACAAATATCTTTTACAAAAATATAGGGACGTCAAAGTTTTTTCCTAATTTCGTCCCTAGTGGTGACGAAAGTAGCGACTGACTGATTACAGAATTTTAAGATTTTGTCTTTATTGATGATTTGAATAGGATAATATTTTTGAGATGCACAATATATTTGAGACTTATTAGTGTTTCGCTAATGTGGTGTTGGATGGAGTTGGAGTCACTGCTTTGTGGCTTGTACAACAGTGACTGTGACTGTTGTATGGTTCATGAGAATTATTTCAGACTTTATTTTCATCATTCAAACCGTTAAGTTGATTGGATATTGATAGACCCTTCATCAACTCACATTTGTATTCAGTTTAATATTTATATATATTTATTTTTTATATATACAAATTCAAGTTGATGAAGGGTCTCGATATCCGATCAATTTGACTTTTTATAAATATGTTCTACTTGATATTCATTAAAAATTGAACGATTCGGATGATGAAAATAAAATTCAAAATAATTTCCATAAACCGCATAACAGCATAACAGTCACTACTAAGCAAGCCGCCCAGTGACCCCTGATTCGTGTTGTGGATGACTTGGAAGTGGTGATGGATCTGCCTTCAAGTCTCACCATAATGTTGAATATCACTTTAAAGTGGGGTGGATCCGCTTGATTTTGATGGTTAGATATACCCGTAAATGGTGTTTGGACAGGCTGCGAAGTAGTATCGTTTATGTTTCAAAGTAATGATTTTAGTTAATTATGCTATGAAAGTGAATGTGCACATGAATATGCATGCAAAATAAGAATGCCATGTAGCAAGACCCAAAAACAAAACACGCCATTTTCATATCCTTTGATCGAAATGTTTTTGAAAATTTAAAATTAACTTTTGGGTGTTTGATAGAATGTGGGTTCTTTTAACAAAAATTCTTAAAAACAATTTTCACAACCAGCCGCCAAACAAATTTTGTGTGTTTTCCGAATGAAAAAAAAAAAACAGGTTTTTTGATCAGTTTTCACCTGTCAACACAGAAAGATTGTGACAGAACCATCCAAACTCCTTTTCCCTCTATCAAGATACAAATATGTAATTTTGATGATGGGATGTCAAAGTTAATTCACATAAATGTTCTCCAAAAGAGTTTGTGGAATGATGGCATATTTGTACCCATAATCTACAGTACACCAACCTTTGGAGTTGCATTGTCGGTTGATGATGACAACCAGTCAGAAGATTTATAGACATAATTAGCCTTCAGTGGGCTCTGAAGAATACATATGAATGCTTAAAACAGTAGAAAAAAACCGACTACTCAAGACGTTCAAATATCGCCCCTCTAATCCCAACGTCGGGCAATTCCCGAAAGCATAGCTTCACATGACCAACAACCCATGTTCTTGTAGCCAAAAAATGACAGTAAAGACGAGTCATTTCACGCACAAGTTATTTTGGTTTCTCTAGTATTTGGGTCAAGAGATTAACTAATTCACCAACTAATAAGAGACTTTGAAACTCGGACCACAACCATTGGCAGCTTCTGAAAAAATTTCAAACTTCATAGTCCTCTCTAACCTCTTCGCAGATATTGGGAAACTTAATAGGGCTTCAAACTCTAGAAATAAAGCACAAAATGAAAGTAACCACAGTTTTTGCTTTTTTCCTTTTAGCCCAAAATACATGAACAATCTCCTCTTCAAACTTACAATAGCAGAATGTAGACAACAACACTACCTCCATTAGTGGTCTTTTAGGAAGGCCACTACAAACAACACTTGCCGGCTTTGCTCCACACAATTTTCCATTTGATGCTTAAAATGCTCACATCAAAGGGCATAAATCCGATCATTTTCAGAATTGGAGAACTCAGAGTGTTGCCACGAGGTTGATCCACTCCTTGCAACCCTCCTCCTTATTGATCGGCTCCTTTTTGATTTAACTACATAATAAGTCATGGTGCCAAGAACCCCGGCCATTATCACCCCCCCAACAACTGTAACCAAAATTGCAGCCCACTCATGCTTCCGACCAACCACTATATAAGACGAGGCCATGAACGCCACAGAAGTGCAAACAGAAGCCAACCACATCAACTTGTTAATCACCTCGACTACCCTTCTCTCGGCTTTTGTTTCACCTCTAACCAATGTAATCTGAACGACCACAACAGCCAAGGATGTAAATAGTGCAATGGCATTAAAGATGAAGAAAATTTGGAAAGAAATACTGCTTGCCACCACAGCCATCCCATTATCATTGTCACCACCAGGTACGGTGAAAATAGCTGCAAAGGCAACTGTAGCGAAAAGCACGGCCACCACAGTTACTGAGTTGGTAGCATTATTGATCCCTTCTCTATGGAGTTTTCTGAGCTTTTTAGCAATCCCATGAACATTTTTGTTGGTCCTCATGGTTTGTTCAAGCTGCGTGTGGACGTCGTTCTTAATCTGAGTCACGGTATTCCTCAACTCGTCCCTTGGTTGGTTCAATTCATTAGCTCTAACAGCACCAGCGCGATAAAGGCAGTCTTTTATCGCAGAAGATTCCTCTGAGAGGGGAAGCTCTTCGGCTATGTCAATAGCAGTTTTGTGATCTCTGGTCAGTGCATTAACATTGGTGTCTCGGAGGCGTAACAATTCATTCACGATCTGCAAGAGAAAAAAAATAAAAAATAAAAATCATTATTGAGCCAGGCAGTTGTTTAATTTGGAGTTCAAATCCTCAAATATATATTATTCTGTCGAGATTGAAGGTGGGAAAATAAAAATAGGGGAGAACAAATAATCAGGTAACTTGAGAAACAAACATAAAACATGCACGACAAGCTAGAGAGTGAGGATGCATGAAGTTAGAACTATTGGAAGTCCACTTTACACAACATTTTTGTTACAGAACTATTTGAAGTCCACCTTTCACAATGTTTTTGTGGCTTCATACAAATTACAAATTGAACAACCGAAATCACAGCCTGTTCAAATTTGGTGGTGGAAAACAAAGTTTAAGCAGAAATTAAGATCACAATATACACACAAGACACAATATTTACATCAGCTGGGAAAATTCCATGAAGCTTATGTAATCTCCTTCTGACAGTCCTTTTCTTGAATAAAGGGTGAAAAGTTTGCTAATTCAATTTACAAAATTTAGGCCAACTCCATAACAAGATGAAAAATTGAGAATTTGAGAAAAAGAATCAAATGAATTTGCATCAATAGTTCATAGTAAGGAGAAATTGGATTATCGGAAGTTCGGAATAAATTAGATTTAAAAAACAATAATAATCAGCACCACCAAAATTTACCTCTGCTCGCTTTTTCCTGGTGGCTACATGTAATGCTGTGTTGCCAAACTTGTCTGGAAGCATCACAATGGCTGCATCAGCCTCAAGTAGCAATTTCACCACCTCACAACTAACCCCTTTTACAGCCATATGCAATGCAGTCTGCCCTTTCTTGTCTGTCCTCCTTGCCAATTGTGGATCTTTGTCGAGCAATGCCTTCACAATATCCGCATGGCCTTGTCTGGCAGCTAAATGCAATGCATTTTTGCCATTGGACCTAGAAATCTCTAACAAGCTACAATCCTTTGATAGAAGTTCATGAACTACGGCTGTATGCCCTCTTGTTGCAGCAGATATAAGAGGGGTTGCATTTGATGGGCCCATTGTTTTACATAGCTCTGGCTCATGATCAAGCAGCACCTGGACAATGGCTGCAATAAAATGAGTCGCTATAAGTGTGCACTTGTCAGGTGTTGTTGCACAGAATATACATAACTTAGGAACATAAATCTAGCACAAACCAACATGTTTATTTAAGTGAATAAATGTAACCCTCCAAAACTTTAGATGTGGTGAATTTTGAAAGAGGAAATTCAACATCATGTCAATCCTTTCGAGAAGAAAAAAGTTTTCTGATGAATTCAAAAACAATACAAATTTTGGGATATCATTTAAAATTTAATCGGGGAGAAAAGGATAGAATAAATCAATTGCAGAGGTACCATTTGCGATTGAAATTCCACCATTTGCTCACAGCTTCAGTAACCCACTTTTATGTTTGACATTTGATATTTATAACCCAATATTTGTTCAAGAATTTTTACCTTTTTTTCCTTTTGAAATCACATTTACAAAACCAGGCAATGAAAATGAGAAAAGTCAGAAAGAAAAAGAATAAAACAAATCAAACAATTAATCACTACCATGGTGTCCTTGAGTTGCGGATATATGCAGAGGATCGAAACCAGACCGATTCTTCTTCGAAATACTTTCCTTATTTGCATACTTGAGCAACTCCTTCACAACATCAAGATGACCTCTATCTGCCGCGGTAAACAACACGGTCTCTCCCAATTCATTCACTTCATTCACAACCGAGGCCTGAATTTCTGCAACCTCAGAATCAAAATCTGCTCCGCTCAGAGTCCCCACCATCTGCAAATCGATACCGCCAAGAATCTGTTTCACCGCGGCCAGATCACCACGCTGCGCCGCCAAATGTAGCTCGGTGTCGTTGTGGCGGCCGGTGACCTGCTTCACGTACTTCTTCTTCCCGGCCTGATCGATCCGCTTGCCAGAATTTGACAAAACCAGAGCCGGAGCAGTCGCCGATGACGGTGACGGCGATGGCGACGGCGACGGCTCCCCCAGAGGGTTTTGGTTCTGATTCGGCGGCGGAGGAGTCATCAGCCCCTTCTCTAAATCCCTTTCCCCTCCTAATCATTTACTCAAGAGTTAACATACAAAAATCGAGGCCAAACATACATATATATATGTATATAGATGATTGAATTTTGATCGGTTTGATTGACCAAACCAGAAGTTTTAGTTTATGGAATCTGAAATTGTGGTTGGGAGAAGAATATCAATTTACAGTTCAGCACCTGTGTAGTAGTTTGAATTATATATTTTCTTGGAAAAGTTTTAGTCGGAAGTAATATTTTCCGAGAAAGTTAAACAAAAAGCAAATACATACAGTAAAGAACAAAAATGATCTGGGTAGATGTCCGGGGGTACACTGGACTGGAGAATCAAAGAGAATCGAGTAAAGAGAAAGGAGAGTGAGAGATAGTACCTTCCTCGATAGATGAAGCCATGTTGAGACTTTGGAGTGCGAGGTGCGAACCCTAGAACGTGAATTACAGAGGTGAGGAAAGACAAGTCAAGGTGTGAGAGAGAGAGAGAAAAAGGAGGGGTTGAGTTGAACGATGACCATAAGAGGACAAGACGACGGAAGAGAGGAAAGTGTAGAGAAATGTCTGGGATTTTGCACATGGTTTTGTATTGCGATACCTTTTTCACCTTTTTTTTTTCACTTTTTTTTATTATTTATTATTTATTTTAATTTATTAAATTGGAATCATTTCTTTATTTTAATTTATTAAATTGGAATCATTTCAAAATTAATAATTATAATTTTATAAATAAAATTAATGGAAGAATTAGAGATCAGTGGGAAGTAGAAAAAATATTTATAAAAAAGTGAGAAAATTTATAAGGTTGTTATAATGTTTTTTATTTTTTATAGTCTTCGCTTATATGTAATTCTTTAATTCTTTAATTATTAATTTTTTAAAATTTACCATTAATTTAAGATTTATTTTGTACAATTAAGTGTTAAAGACTAATCTCAAATAGTGATCTTATGAATTATGTAGTCTTTTTTTTAGACCCAAAAGTCTCATTTTAGTACGAATTATATAATTGCCAGGGTATAAATGTAAGTGTGTTATGTATTGTGGTTGTGGGTTTTCTCATAATATTGAAATTACTAAACGGAACACTTAAAAAAAAATTCATAGTGTACTTTTCTCAAACGTAACACTGTAGGCTTGCCTTTTTCCGCGCCCCTGCCTTTGGGAAAAGGGTTTGAAAAGAAAGGTCCTCACAGTTTGGACTCTACCTGTGGTTCTGAATCTAGTCTCACAAGTGCAATGTGAGAGTGATAAACACCAAAGAGTCCAATCCGGCAAATCGTTTTGGAAAATCAAATTTTGAATCAAATAATGTCAAAATTGGACTGCTTTGCCAGATTACAGAGTCGCCACTTAAATATTTTGTTTTTGGGAAAATTTAGGAAACCCTGACTCGTGCTAAAGGCCATGTGTCCGTCATCTCCAAAGTTGTCTCGGTTCGGGAACTTGGGTACGAGGGGGGAAGGTCATGAAATGAGCACCCCCGTTCGCCCGATCAAAAGATCGGCCTCTACTAATCATGATATGTTGTTTTATAAATCTCATGTGTTCTTATTCCCGTTATTAGACTAACTTTACTATGTGATGCACACAAGCAAGTATAGACTAAAATCGCAAGAATTGGAACAATTCAACTCATATTTGTTTTCAAAAATGGTTTGAATTTGCCACCCTCAAGTGGGCTTAAAACATGATTTCGCCATTTCGCAAAGTGGGCTTAAAACACACATTTGATGAATTGTTCCAATTCAAGCAACAAGCCTTCATCCACAGGCATTCATGCAGTTTAACATTTAAGCACATAGTCTCATGGCAAGCATGCGAAACATGGTAATATGACAATCACACTCATGCAAGCATGCTAAAGCGTAAAAGCTCACCGAGTACTCCAAGCCAAAACAAAAGCTAGTTAGAAACAATGCATGATCCTAACTATACAAGATGCCTAATGCAACACATGCAACATGAAACTAATAGGCTCGGCTACTAATATGGCATTTGCAACACTTTGATAGCATGTTTTGAAACACATATTTAAAGAAGTATCGAATTGACAATGCAGTTGGAATGATGCGCCGAGCCTCGATGTATGCAAGACAAATGAATGATGCAAACATGCAAGCATAAGGTATGCTAATAAAAAATAATCCCTAATCTAACCATCGAAAGCGATTAAATGAAAAGGAGAAAGAAGTGGGGTTGGAAGACATACACACACGCATGCACACTTATTACAACATTATGCCCTCGTGAAGGAGGGTTTGAATGAATCAGAGCTAAGTTAACTAGCTACGCTAATTAGGCTAATCTATTACAACACAATTAATTAACTATTCTAGCTAATCAAATATTACAAACCGAATTAAGCTAATTAATTACAACACTAGTATGAATGAATTAGTAACGGCTAACTAATTCAACAAAGCAAGTAAATGGCCTCGAGGGGCGAGGGATGCATGTATGCTTGGATGGTTTCCTCCCGAAAATCCACCACTTTGCCTTTGCAGTCTCTGTTTGCACTTGCTTAAACACCAACAGTGCTGCCAACTTCCAGAACATCTTTGCTTCAACTCAGGAACACACTTGTACAAAATTTCATTTTTGGCCGGTCAGCTACCAATGGTGGCTATCGGCTACCATTGGTGGCCGGTCGGCTGCTTCTGGTGGCCGGTCGGCCACCCTTTCCCTGAACTTCCTTTTTTACTGCAACAGAGAGCAAACAGAGGCAAAGCAGTGTATTCTCAAGGGGTGTATGTACTGCTACCCTCCTTATCATTACACAAGCTCGAAGGAGTGTTGCTCTTGGCTCTCAAGCCATCAACCAAGCATTTTCATGCATGATGGCCAAAGAACCAAGCTTGTACAAGCTTAATGAGTGCAAAACAAGACTTAACAAAACCACTACCCTATCATGCATGATCAAGGGTGATGGTGACCAAGAAAAGTGGCACATTTCATCACTTTGAGTATGAAATGTCCTATTTTTCTCGTGTTCGAATTAACGTCTGATCCGAACACATGCAATGCAACATGAAAGATGCTTAATCTTGCCTCTTTTACTTTGTTTATTTTGTTTACACATGTTAACTTACCAATCCATTTTTTAATTGATTAGTCCAAAAGGTGAGTGTCCTCTAATGGAAAGAGGGCTTAAACCACAAGTACCTTGATCATGAAAGAGGCCTCATGCTGTTGGTAATGAACTCCCGAAGGAATTAAACCATTAGGCATGAGGGTCTCAATTCCACACTCAAGCCAACAAGGGGTTCAAAGCCACTTTCAAAACAAATGAAAGAGTGAAGAATAGAGGGAGATTGCAGAGATTTCAATGCTGAAATGGAGTGCAAAATGACACTAAAACATGAAAACAACTCATGCAATTTATGTTTGACAGCCTAAAACATTAAGCTAGTGAAGGAGATTGCACTACAACTACATAATACAAGCCTCAAAGGATTAAACCAGCTCAAAACATAGCTAAAACTGGTCAAAATAGTAGCAAAAACAAACTGAGATTAAGGTACAAAATGCTAGAGAATCATGCTCACATGTTAAGCTATCTAGGCTTGCAAACAAGACACAAGGAGGAGAGGCTATCCCCTCCAATTTTGGACTTCAAAATTAAGTTTTTACCACTGAAATAACTCTGAATTTCACTGGTTTAAAGGGCCAAAATTTTTGATGTGAATATGCTAAAATATGGTACAAAAGCTTACACAATAACGCAACAAGAAGGGTGGACTACCCCTTTACACAAAATGACCTCAAACCATCATGTTAAGGCTTAAAAATTAGAGTTTTTTGTAGTTGAAAATCAGGCCAAAACAGTATGAAAGGATGGTAAAACAAGTAGTCAAAACAAAGCCTACAAGGTAAGTCTTATACCTCTTGAAGCACAACACAAAACAGCTGCAATTTCAGGCTCAAACCTCCTTCCAAATGCTCAAACTAGGCTCCAAGGGACTTCAGCTCCAAGGTGGTCAAGTTTGATTAAGGGTTAGTGTGCAAAGGTGTAGAAAAAACTAACTACCAAGCACAAAACAAGAAGAGAGAGAGAGAATTCTAGAGAGAGAAAATTTTGATTCAAAATGTCTAACCCTCCAAAATGGGAGAGGACACCCCCTATATATAGAAAATCAAGATTCAAGCTTGTATTCATCCCTCTATACACGTGTATGGAGATGCACTTCAGTGAACAACAGTGGGCACAACTAGCAAACAAATATCTGAAAAAGGAGAAAAATGGCCGCCGGCCATCAATGTGGCCGACCGGCCACTACTGATGGCCGGCAGGCACAAGCCATGGCTGATGGACTGTGGGGATGGCCGATGGGTCACCATCTCCTCCAGACTTGAAACCACAAGCTCTTGGTCCACAACCAAGCAAAAAATAGACAGGTTTAGAGGCTCAAAAACAAGGCGCTCGGCCAAGATCTTCGGGCACTCAAAATGAATACGAGCATACAAAACCATCAAGTGTTCAAATGATGACGTTCAAGTCTTGAGGACGGTAAAAAATGGAGTCAGAGAGGAGACATGGGTGTCGATTGGGGTTGGGGTTAGGAGATCTGAAAATTAAGGACCTGCTCAACAATCATATATATATATATAAATATGTGTATTTATATGTATATGCATGTTAGAGAGAGCACAAGTTATGGATCCTATTCTCTCTCTCTCTCTCTCTCTCTATATATATATATGTATAAACACTGTTTTATATATACATATATGCGCTTAATATATGTGTGTGTGTGTGTGTGTGTGTAGATAAGGAAGAGGAGGAGAATAGAGGTTGGGCTTAGGTGAGGAAGAGGAACAAGCTTAGGTATAGGTACATTTCTCTGTAGTCACATTTAGTAAGTGAGTTACTAAAATGAATTTCAAGCAAAAGATTTACTTAAAAACATATTTTACCCCATTATACATAAACAAACACTGAAAATTTAGGATATTTAACATGGAAACAAACAAAGCCTTAGTTACATTACATTTCCTATCACGACCGACCGAAACCTGTCCCTAAAAGTTTGGATCATGGTTAGCCAGTAACCTTAGATTACCTTCTGCCTTAAAAACAAAATTCAAAATATTCACATCATATCGGGGCCTAAAGCGGAAGCAAAATCAAATAAGAATGTCCATTGAGCCTGTGCATACATGATAACAGGAATAATTAAAACATTTAGTCACACTAGTACTTTATATTCATATACAAATTTTACATATCTCACACACACATGCAATAAAATACAAAATTCTAACAATACAAAATTAAAGCCTCGACACAGAGGAGCATCTTAGGTGGCTTGACAAAAGGACAAATTTTACATAGAGAATCTCAAAAGGGGAAAAGCTCCATCTTGGAGACTGACATAATAGGTCCACAAAAGGACTCCAGAAGCTGACCTAAGGTTGGTCTCCAGATTGAGCACCTACATACATATAAAATATGGAGTGAGCGAAGCTCAATGAGTAATAATACAGTAAAGAGGTTTAAATGAATGAGCCTAACATCATGGTAAGCATAATAACATAAAGTCATACTTTTCTTAAATCACATTTATAGAATGACCTCGGGTCCATAGAATGGCCTCAGGCCTAACATTGATTAGAATGGCCTCAGGCCCACATATGATACAGAACGGCCTCGGGCCCGCACTTAGTACAGAATAGCTTCGGGCCCAATCACAAGATAACGGCTGTTTGGAACTACTTTAGGTCCAAACGTATCTTATCATAGAGTAGATAGAACATTGACATATTTCCATCTCTCCTTGGGAATTCACATTTCATATCCACATTCCATATCACAATTCTTGTAACTCATTCATTCGAATAAAACATAATTTCAGAAATCATAACATTTACGTGTCAAAATAAATACAAGTGAACATATCTTTACAATATTATTACTCACAGTGGTTTTCAGAAATGGTTGATCGGTCCTCGAATCTTGACCTGCAATCACAATACGCATAGCACAACATATCAAAACATAGAATTACTCTCAATCAAATTTACTTCTCTTAATCTTTTCTTAATCAAATAAACCGATCCCTTACTTTGCTCATTAACCAATTATTTATGGTGGTTCAAAACTCATTAGCCCTCAATGGGTCATAATGCGTGTCTAGGAAAATAGGAAGAAATGAAAGGAAACTGGGTTAGGAGAGGAAATAGCATGAAACGGTTAGAAATAAAGTGAATAGCCTTCACTAATTTGAACGTATTTATTTTTTTACTTAGAATTTGAATGTGAGACCACCACCATCGGAAATTATACTTCCTAGGCTTGAATTTAGGCTCAAGAATCACTTAAAATGAAGTTCAGATAAGGGAGATATGCCTATCTGAAGTTGGGTTGAAACAGGGGAGTTTCGCATGTGAGGGGCCGAAACCACACATGCGGGAAAGCCAGGGCACGTGCGGGGGCACGTGTAATTATTTCAGAAGCAAAATAGTTGCTGGAATTAGACTTGTGCACATATGGGAAGCCCCACCGCACTTGCAGTTCTGGGCAAAATCCTGCTGCTGAAAATATCTGTTGGTTCTATCACTTGTTCTTCAATTTTCCAAGCTAGGTTTGAACTCAAATCTCTTAAAAACATGTAAAACTAATAGAAAACATGAGATTATGATTGTTTTCTAAATCAAAACATCAAAAATGCAATGAATCTTCAAGCAAGAAAGAACAAAATCCTTGTTTTAGTTCTTTTTCAAACCTTTTCAAAACTTCTTCTTCCAAATTCACATAGATCTTCATTTCATATGTAATTTTATGAGTTCAAACCACACAAAACCTCAAGATTAAGGCTCAACTTCTCACAATCAACTTCAAGATAAGCAAATATAAGGGAATTAACTTTCAAATCTAACAAATGCAAGGCATCCATGCTTAATTTCAAGAGTACAATTTGCTGAAGCTTACAAGTTACAAACCCTAACTCATTTGAGTGTGAAATCTCTAATTTAAGTCTTGATTTTACACAATTGAAGAGGTATTCTAAGAGTTTTAGTTGATTTACACATACCTTGAATTAAATTATTAAATTCCCATACAATTCCTTCAATTTCCCCATGTTTTTTCTTCAATCTTGAGCTTTTTCCTCTTTTTCTGTTTTGTTGAGTCTATCTCAACTAAGATTCGTATACTTATATAAATAGAAGATATAATATTTAATAAAATCAATTTAATTCATTTTGAATCAGATTTTTACAAAACTTCATACTAGGCTTTAAAATTCATGCTGATCATAAATATTTAATCGGTTTTGTTTTCTGGCACCTCTAAGGTCTTCAATTTTCAATTTAAAGCTATAAATTCGACAGATTTTTCTACAATCAATAGATATAGCTTCAAATCCTTATAATTCACATCTTTAGACATGCAATTCCACATCAACAACATATTTACCATAATCTTGACTAATCACAAGTCCCACAGAATTTAATTAACCTAATTTGACTTCCATTATAGCCCAATTAATTATATTTAATTTATCAGTCTAAATCAGATTTTTTAAATAAACTCTCAAAAGGTTCCAAACATCAAATTAAGCTTATTTCCATCATCAATTGTGATTTCTCACATCACTAAGGCCCTCAATTTTAGGTCAAAATTAAGGTCTCCATCAATAAATTACATACTCAAGTTGAATACCTCATAAATAAATTTAATTCGCAATAATCTTGATACTTACTCCTCATAACGTAATAACCCCAATTTGAATCCAATTAATCAAATCTCAATTTTACAAATCTGAATCGAATATTCAATTAAACTCCTACATGGTCCGATACTCGAAATTAAAAGGATTCGACTCACTATTTATCCTTTCTTGAGCCAATCGGGCTTTCAATTTCTAATTCCAAATAAATCTTCAATAGAATCGCATACGAATTAGTCTCCATAATTTTTATAATTCCCAAATTAAATCAAAATAGTAGGCAATTAAAATTCAAATCTCCGTCATTAATTAAATATAAAGTATTACATGATGGGGTTATCACATTCTTCCCCCCTTAGGAAGTTTGGTCCACCAAACTTGTGCCACTTGTACTGCAACTAATTTACCAACTTTGTCTCATTCCATTTCTGTGCTCAAGTAACTTCCTTACTATTTGATTTTCGCATCACATTATTTATAGGTTACTAACCCAAATTGGTTTAGTCACCAAAAATTATTCTGCAATGGAATGATGGATCTCAAAGTCAACTTCATAGCATCAAAACACAAAACACATCGTCCATAACACTCATATATTCTCCAAATAATTGAAGCTCAATCTCAAATGATATTCATGATTTCACTCCGTTGTTTCCAATGAATCAAAATATTCTGTTATTGACATCCATAACAAGTCCCTTAGCCACAATAGCCCAAATATTCGTTTCCATACAGCTTATGTGCCTTTTTGATAAATCAAATAGGAGGGTCATTTACATTCGGAAGCCACAATCTGTATGGAGGGCATTAAATCAGATCCATAGTATAACATTTCCAATAAAAGATCAATTCAGTTTTTAACGAAATGATTCCGACAAACGAATGGTTCCCAACCTAATCATACAAACAATTTGCTCGCAATTAGCTTAAGTACTTGGAATAACGGTCTTAACACATTGAAGTGTCCCTATTCTAATTATCTTAGCATTTCAAATCAAGTTTCAATTATCCTAGCTTAGCATTTCAGCTCAAGTTTCAATTATCCACACAAAAGAATTCTAACTCTCCAATAGTCGTTCGAGCATACATAGGAACACTAATTCCAACTTAACACTTCTTGCATTCATTAAATATATGTTCATTGACCTTTTTTACCACAAAACTTCCCAACGCATTCTTTGATTCTTTTGTTGAGTCCACACTTAACTTCTCCTTTTGATCTTGTTGTTTCTCATGACACGCTAGCCGAACGCGATTCCAATCGGACCTTCAAGGTCATTCAACAGAGGTATGAGATTCTACGGCTCATACAGTATGTCTTTCACCAAATCAACATACCTTATTCATATTAAACAATTTCCTAACTCTCAATCACTATAATTCCATACGCTTTATTGATCATCAAATATCTTAATCACTATAGTTCCACATACTTCATCGATCATCAACTGTCTCAATCTCTTAAATATTCTTATAGTCTAATTCAATATGCAACCCATATAATTTTCATGGCTTCAAGCAAAGATTTAAATTTCTTATCCTATCATGTTTCCACAAATCAACATGCTTGTACTCACCATTATTCTAGTCAAAACACCAAAATTCCATAATGCTTCCTAACCTTAGCCTCAATATCACATTTATTAAGCAAACACATTCCCATTTCCTATAATTATCATATTGTCAAACGACTTTCAATCCTTAATCTCAATGCTTAGGCTTCTCTTCTTATCGTCAAAATTTCATGAGAACCTCTAATTCTCAATCTCAACACTGAACTTAATACACAAGCTCTCATACATCTTTCGACATGCACAACATATACCTTCGTTACTAAATACGTGTAACTTAAATGTATGCTAGACACGCTAATGCTCAATGGACACGTGTGTGAGATCTTAACTCTTGCTCTGATACCAACTGCAACGACCCAAACCTGCCCCTAAAAGTTTGGATCATGACCGGCCAATAGCCCTAGATTACCTTCGGCCTCAAAAACAAAATTCAAAATATTCAAATCATATCGGGGCCTAAAGCGGAAGCAAAATCAAATAAGAATGTCCATTGAGCTTGTGCATACATGATAACTGGAATAATTAGAACATTTAGTCACACTAGTACTTTATATTCATATACAAATTTTATATATTACACACACACATACATAAGACTCAATAAAATACAAAATTCTAACAATACAAAATTAGAGCCTCGACACAGAGATACATCTTGGATGGCTTGACAAAAGGATAGATTTTACACAGAGGATCTCAAAAGGGCAAAAGCTCCATCTTGGATACTGACATAACAGGCCCACAAAAGGACTCCAGAAGCTGACCTGAGTTTGGTCTCCAGATTGAGCACCTACATATATATAAAATACGGAGTGAGCGAAGACCAATGAGTGATAATACAGTAAAGAGGTTTAAATGAATGAGCCCAACATCATGGTAAGCATAATAATATAAATTAATACTTTTCTTAAATCACATTTACAGAATGACCTCAGGTCCACAGAACGGCCTCAGACCTAACATTTATTAGAACAGCCTCAGGCCTACATATGACACAGAATGGCCTCGAGGCCCACACTTAGTACAGAACTGCCTAGGGCCCAATCACAAGATAACGGCTGTTCGGAACAACCTTAGGTCCAAACGTATCTTATCATAGAGTAGATGGAACATCGACATGTCTCTATCTCTCCTTGGGCCCAACAATTCACATTTCATATCCATATTCCATATCACAATTCTTGTAACTCATTCATTCGAATAAAACATAATTTCAAAAATCACAACATTTACATATCAAAATAAATACAAGTGAACATATCTTTACAATATTATTACTCACAGTGGTTTTCGAAAATGGTTGACCGGTCCTCGAATCTTGACCTGCAATCACAATGCGCATAGCACAATATATCAAAACATAGAATTACTCTCTTGATCAAATTTACTTCTTTTAATCTTTTCTTAATCAAATAAACCGATCCCTTACTTTGCTTTTTAACCAATTATTTATGTTGGTTCTAAACTCATTAGCCCTCAATGGGTCATAATTCGTGTCTAGGAAAATAGGAAGAAATGAATGGAAACTGGGTTAGGAGAGGAAATAGCATGAAACGGTTAGAAAGAAAGTGAATAGCCTTCACTAATTTGAATGTATTTATTTTTTTACTTAGAATTTGGATGTGAGACCACCACCATCGAAAACTAGACTTCCGAGGCTTGAATTTAGGCTCAAGAATCACTTAAAACGGAGTCCGGATGAGAAAGATATGCCTATCTGAAGTTGGGTTGAAACAGGGTAGTTCAGCACGTGCGGGACTAAAACCTCACATGCGGGAGAGCTAGGCACATGTGGGGGCACGTGCAATTATTCAGAAGCAAAATAGTTTATGGAATTAGACTTCCACACGTGTGGGAAGCCCCACCACATGTGCGGTTCTGGGCAAAATCTTGCTACTGAAAATATCTGTTGGTTCTATCACTTGTTCTTCCATTTTCCAAGTTAGGTTTCAACTCAAATCACTCAAAAACATGTAAAACTTATACAAAACATGAGATTATGATTGTTTTCTAAATCAAAACATCAAAAATACAATGAATCTTCAAGCAAGAAAGATCAAGATCCTTGTTTTAGTTCTTTTTCAAACTTTTTCAAAACTTCTTCTTATAAATTCACATAGATCTTCATTTCATATGTAATTTTATGAGTTCGAACCACACAAAACCTCAAGATTAAGGCTCAACTTCTCATAATCAATTTCAAGATAAGCAAATATAAGAGAATTAACTCTCAAATCTAACAAATGCATGGCATCCATGTTTAATTTCAAGAGTATAATTTACTCATGCCTATGAGTTACAAACCCTAACTCATTTGAGTGTGAAATCTCTAATTTAAGTCTTGGTTTTACACAATTGAAGAGGTATTCTAAGAGTTTTAGTTGATTTACACATACCTTGACTTAAATTCTTAAATTCCCTTACAATTCCTTCAATCTCCCCATGTTTCTTCTTCAATCTTGAGCATTTTCCTCTTTTTCTCTTGCTTCTCTATTGCTTCTCTCTTTTCTCTCCAAAATTTTCTTTTCCTTTCTTTTGTTGAGTCTATCTCAACTAAGGTCCATATACTTATATAAATAGAAGATATAATATTTAATAAAATCAATCTAATTCATTCTGAATCAGATTTTTACAAAACTTCATTCCAGACTCTAAAAATCATGCTGATCATAAATATTTAATCGGTTTTGTTTTCTGGCACGTCTAAGGTCCTCAATTTTCAATTTAAAGCCATAAATTCGACAGATTTTTATACAATCAATAGAAATAACTTCAAATCCTTATAATTCACATCTTTAGGCATGCAATTCCACATCAACAACATATTTAGCCTAATCTTGACTGATCACAAGTCCCACAGAATTTAATTAACCTAATTTGACTTCCATTAGAGCCCAATTAATTATATTTAATTTATCAGTCTAAATCAGATTTTTTAATCAAACTCCCAAAAGGCTCCAAACATCAAATTAAGCTTGTTTCCATCATCAATTGTGATTTCTCACATCACTAGGGCCCTCAATTTCAGGTCAAACTCAAGGTCTCCATTAATAAATTACATACTCAAATTGAATACCTCATAAATAAATTTAATTCGCAATAATCTTAATTCCCTCTCCTCATAACGTAATAACTCCAATTCGGACCCAATTAATCAAATCTCAATTTTACAAATCTGAATTGAATATTTAATTAAACTCCCATATGGTCCGATACTCGAAATTAAAAGAATTCGACTCACTACTTATCTTTTCTTGAGCCAATCTGACTTTCAATTTCTAATTCCAAATAAATCTTCAATAGAATCGTATATGAATCAGTCTCCATAATTTTCATAATTCCCAAATTAAATCAGAATAGTAGGCAATTAAAATTCAAATATCTGTCGTTAATTAAATATAAAGTATTACACTATGGGGTTATCACATTTCCTATTTAGGTTTCTCATCCATTTCACTCTCTTGCTAGTCACAAAATCAATTAAGCTAGTCACAATTATTTTATAAGAGAATTTATTAATTATTCTTAATTTATTCTTTTCGGTTGTGTAATTTTGAGGTTTTTTTTAATAAAGAGTTCTAGGATTAAGTTTTGTACAAATAGAATTTATAGAGTTATTTGATAGTTGATCTTAACAAGTATTGAAAAATAGCTCTGTCACTAAGACTGTGTGTGTGTGCAATGTACATCTATATAATTTTGTTGATATTGGTGTGGTGCCAAAGTTAACAATGATCTATTACCTTCTACCTATTTCGATGATGATTAATCTCTTCCCATTACTATTACTATTACCTTTCACCTAATATTAGTAACCCTATAGGCCTTGTTCACCCAAGTCTTGTTGTGAAAGTGAGGGTTACAATAGCTCTGATGAGCAGAACCCTTCATTTGGATCCTTCTATGGTGATATAGTAAGATCTATTATGTTTTTCTCTTTTCTTTTTTCATTTCTATTTTTAATTTATTTACAAGTACATTGTTCATCCACAAGCTCCTGTTGGTTGTTGATATTCATGCACTTAGCAATCAACATGGTGATATGTAGAGGTGTTTCTTTCCTTACTATGGTTTATGTCAAGATTGTTGTACTAAATGCAACTGCTCATTACCATATGAACTAAAATCTTCTATTCTTCTTCTTCTTCTTCTTCTTCTTCTTTTATTTATTTATTTATTTATTTATTTGCCATTTTGCAATTTATATTTTCTTGGATTGTAACTACTTTTTTCAATTAGTTACTTCAACAAGCAGATGTTCCTTAATTACTAATATTGTAGACTCGAGTTATCATTCTCTAGTTGAACATTTAAATATGGCATATCAATTGCATCTGAAATTCAAGTATCCTTAATTTTTTTTTTTCAAAAAAAAAAAAAAGATTCATCTAGCAAGTCTATGAATGCCCCTAAAAAATTCAAGTACACTTGACGACAGGCATGAATTCGTACTTAGCGATGCTCGTATCTGGGGCTGCTTCAAAGCTGATAGAACTCCCATTTTCTTTCCGGTTCCAATTGAATTCTTCAAAAGTTGGAAATTTGAATCTGAAAGAAAACCCGGGTGTCTATTTTTGGTCAAACCCATCCGAAAATTCATTGTCTTCTTGTTTGGATTCGACCCCTATGTGTATCCATAGTTGCAACTATGCTTTTCGCTCAATAGGAATCGAATCGTTAAGGTTGTTTTCTCCAGAAGAAACCTCCGAATGGTTTGAATTGTCCTCTGAAGACCTATCATTTCTTTTGAATCTGTAACAAACAAAATAATCAGAAACAACATAAGATTTTAAAACAAGTAAGATTTTTTTAATTACCATAAAAATAGAAAAAGAAAATTGAAGACAAGAGTTTTGAAATACCTAAAAAGGTATCTCTTGAAGAAATCGAACAGAGGAAAAAAGTAGGTGGAGACAGAGAAATAGAAAATGCCGACAAAGAGAACAATTTTTTGGTACAAGAACTGTGTATCAGAACCCATATCCACTTAATCGAAATGGGTACACACCACACAATTAAGCATTCACTCACCCATCAATTTATTTAACCTATCTTCCTCTACTGAATTATGGTAAAAGAGAATCATTACTTCACCCCCAACAACTTATCCTCCTATTTATAAGGAGGTGGCATGGCAATGTCTTGCCCATACCATCCCTTTGAACTTTATTTCTAAGTAAAGTGTCCTAGTAGGGGTTGATTGATCCATTAGTTGGCATCCAATAAATATGAGGGGAAAAAAAAAAAAAAACTTAATGGCTGCTGTGAATTTTGGGTGTTGGTTCCTTTATTGTGTTACTCTGTGGCTGCTGCTGCTGCTGCTGCTATTAGTTGGGAGTGGCCTGCTGCTGCTGTGTGTGCTGCTAAGAATTTTGGGGCACCAAATACAACACCAAAATTAGCACAAAAAGCAGCAAGAAAACAACTCTGCAACACCCAAAAACATTACCAAAATCAACTTTGCAACAACAACAATCAACAGCAATAGCAACACTCAACAGCTCTCCAACAGTTCTGCTACACACAACAACAACTAATAGTAACAACAACTCCATTCTGCAGTAGCATCAAGGTTAACTCCCTGCTATACACAGAACACACACTGTGTTGGCATTAGGATTCAATACTCCTATCCTAAGCACAAAAAAAAAAAAAAAAAAAAAAAAAGCCCCAAACATCCATCAATACAAAACCCTTGCTATACAATGAGCAAAGTGTAGGCATAACAGGAAGTGAGTGGGAATCATAAAACAAGACTTTTTTGTACACATCTCCACACAGTTAGCAGGGTGAAAAAGCGTAAACATATACAAAGGGTTTTCCACCCTGCACATGCTTCACTCTAATCCTAATAAAACTTAAAATCATTTTAAGAGCCTATAAATCCAAGTACTTCTTGGTTAGTTCTTTAGATAAAACATGTTTTCACGAGCATTAAGATTTCAACAATCACGTAATGCATTATCGTGGCTTGTGGTGTAATAAAATTTGGATTTCAAGGCACCCAAACAGATCCAAAGATATTGAATTGAGCACAGATCAATAAATGCACTACTCCTGGAATATATATATATATATATAGTAAACCAAAATTAGCACACACATCTCAACTTGGCTAAAAAGCACCGCCGATAGTTCTTTTCAAGGAAGATTAGCGTTTTATCTATTACATCATTCAAACCACAAAGAAATAACTCAAAATACCAGATACACTCATAAAATAGCAAGAGATACACACACATGCACACTCAAAATGGATTTAGAAGAAGAAGAAGAAAAACAACAACAAACAAACAAACAAACAAACAAACAAAACCTAATCCAAAAAACACACCAGATTTTATCTATGAATAAAAATTAGGGACCCACAACCATTTGGAGGTCCAAGAAACAACTATCAAAAAAAGAAAAAGAAAACAAGTACTGGTATAAATCCCTTCAAGAAACAGACATTAGACCTTGCTATAATAATGTGACACACAAGAGGTGAGAAATTAGCTACTATTTGCTATAACATAGCTTTCTAAGAATTGCTATATATCTTGGAGGCTGCATCAGATACCATTATTCTTGTTAAGGTCACAAGCAATTTCAACCAACAAACTCCAAAGAAAGCTTTGTTCACAAAGACAACATTAGCCAATCATATCACATTTCCCACCTTGGGCCAACAGACCACTCATCAGAAGATGATCCATGAAATTATCCCTAAACCTCGAACATTTTCTTTGAACCATATAATTTAGGTACCAAACCACAACAAGAACTAAACATTGAAGAAGAACAAATGGAATGTTACTTGCCAAACAGAAAAGCATATGAGTAAATAAATGGGAATGCCAGTTGAATTCACCCAAAAGAGGAATGCCAGTTGCATGATATGATGATTAGTAGTAACTACACCTGGAAAAATAGTCTTTGTGCCACCAGTCAAAATTAGGGATGGCAATTTAAACCCGGCCTGACAGGGACCCCGCCTCCCCGACCCCGATTCCAGCGGTTTTTTCCCAAAAAATACCCCCGACGGGCCGGGGATGGTATTTGAAAATGAATCCCCGATGACTTTCGGGCCGGGGACGGGGATACGTTTCCCAGCCCCGTCCCCGGCCCCGATCCCCGCCCCGCTTCTCCCCGAAATAAAATTACTACTTTACCCCAGTGTATATAAATATATGCGTGTCTTTTGCGTTTAACGTTTTAAGCTTTAACACGGGTAAATAAGCTTCAACTCTTTTTGCTGTGTAATACACGGGGGTAAATAAGCTTTAACGTTTTATGTTGGCATACTCACACAGTCACTTTGCTGCTGTTGGAAGAAAAATTGAGAGAGAGGGAGGGAGGCTGTTGGCGTGAGAAAAATGGAGAGAGAGGGAGAGAGGGTCCTCTGCCGCTGGAGGGAGGGAGGGAGAGAGAGCCGATCCTCCGCCGTTGCCGATCTCCTCCGCCGAGAGAAGAGAGCCGATCACCTCCACCGATCTCCTCCTTCGCCCTCCTTCGCCGATCTCCTCCGCCACCTTCCTCCGCTGATCTCCTCTTCTCAGCGCCGATCTCTATCACTCTCTCTTTCTCTGTGTTATAGATTGAAGCTCAGATCTTGAGATCTATGATGATGATAATATGTTGATCTGTTTTTTTTTTTTTTTTTTTGGATCTGTTGGTTTTTTTTGATCTGTTCTGTTTTTTTTTTTATTTGTTGTTGATGATGATACATGATGATGATGATCTGTTGGGGTTGATCTCTCTCTTTCTCTATTGATCTTCTTCTTTTTTTATCCTCTTAGCTTCAAAGCAGTTTTCCAAAAAAAAATAAAAAAATACAAAAATGTCGGGGGTTGTTCGGGTGTCGGGGAAACCCGATCCCCGTTTAAGGGGCGGGGGTGGGGGGCGGTGATGGTTCTTCGCTGGGGGATCAGAGGCGGGGACGGGGAAATATGTATCTTCGGGGATCGGGGACTGGAAGTGTGATCCTCGGCCCCGGCCCTGGCTCGTTGCCATTCCTAAGTCAAAATCACTCAAATACACTTTTCAACTACCAGCCCTAAAAATATCCCAGGTATAAGAATGCCCCTGAAAAGAAGCCCTTAGTATATTATTAAACATTCCCACAAAAAACCTTCACCCCACCATCCACACATGAAGCTTGTAATTTTAGGCCCTTAGAATGATTCCACACAATTCCACAGTAAAGGATCTCGAGGAGTGTGCTAGCCAAGAACAAGATCATCAACTAATGCATTTAATTAGGTGCATTCTGTAGCAAATCATACCATTTACTTTGCAAAAGTCCAACCTTATATAGAGTAAGTATGATGAGTTATATATTCCTTTGTAATTGTCTATTCAAATAATGTTGTGTTCTTACCATTTTACTTTTTTATTAAGGATGCATGCAGAGGAGCTTAAGCATTTGGATAGGCGTTTCTTGAGGGATGCTGCATTATTACATTCTAGACAAAGGATACGTTTTGTCAATGGTTGAAAGAGAAGATCAATTCTTGTGGTGGTGAGTGTCAAATACATTGAAATGGGCAGCTGGCCTAAGAAATAATGCAATGTCATAATTAGGTTATGTCATTAATGGGCATCGCTTTCATATAGCCAATGTTGAGAGAGCTACACAAAATAGTGGTGTTTCTATTGAAGCATAAACTCTTTGTTGAGCTAGTAAGAGAGATACCAAACAAGTTGTGAACAAAATCTCTTTTTATGGGGTTATTAAATAGATTATTTTGTTGGACTATTATAAATTTCAGGTCCTTTATTTAAATGTGATTGGGAAGCTATTGGAAATGGTGTCAAAGTTAAAGATGGATCTACTTTGGTTAACTTACAACATGGAAGGCATCAATTTGAGAGAGATCCATTAATTCTAGCCCACATGCAAAACAAGTGTTTTATTTGAGAGATAGTAATACATCTAGTTGAGAAGTTGTACTTAAAACACCCCCAAGAGGTTTTCATGATTTTGAAATGTATGATGATGCTCTATATGCCGTGTGCACATGTCGATATAGCTAGGCTTGAAATGGCTAACAATGATGAAGATGAGGGCAATGTAAGGACTGATTGTGAGGAGTGTGAAGTGTTGCTTGATGAATGACTTACTAAAAATGTTTTGTTGACCTAGTAATGAAGTAAAATAACATTATGAGTACTTGTGTTCTATTGTGATTGATGTTTAAGAACCTGTTTTTCTCTATGTAATATTTGTAGTATGTATGAAATTAATTATCTTCTTTTCCCCCCCTTTTATAAACTCTTTCACGTACTTGTATCTCATATAATGGATATAACTCGATTTGGTTTTGTTTTTTCATTTTTGCAGGTGGAATTCATTATAAGGATTAAGTAATTGAAGCTGCCAACCAACAATATGTGTGCAGAGGTAACTTATACATTATTTAATATAAAATTAAACTTGAAACAAGTGTTTTTTTTTTCTAAAATTATTTATTTTGGGTGCACATTTGTAACCAATTATTGGCTGCCTTGTCTTTAATTTCTCATGTGTCATAAAGAGTGCTAAAAAAGCAGTGAAAAGACATAGGAAAGAGTAAGAAGCTATAGTTGCTACCACAATGGATGACAAAAGTGACCGACCCACAGAATTTTAGATAAAGGTTCCAATACTTGACAAGTTGAATCACCAAATGTAGATGGAGCAGCTGACTCTGGTCAAGAACCGAAGAACAAAACTAGGGGGTTGTCAAAGTTAAAGATGCATGACAAAGGAAAACAAAAGTGTGATGAGATCGACTTCAATGAAGGAACCAACCGACAGGACCCTAGATCGGTACAATTATCAACCTTAGAAGAGATTTTAGCACGAGAGTTGGTTATTGGGTTGATGTTCCAGTTGAGATTAAGGATAAGTTATGAGATTGTGTGAAGGTAATATGTTTATGTAGTTAATTATAAATATTATACAACAATTCATAATTTTTTTCCCACTTCTAATGCAAAATGTTTGCTTATATGAAAATGCAGCTTAGATACAAAATGCATGATATCCATAAGACACAGGCCTCAGTATTATTACCCCTAGGCGAGGGTCACGTGAACATAGGCCTCAGTATTGTGACTCCCGGGCAAGGGCCACATGAACATAGACCACGGTATTGTTACCCCAGGGCAAGGGCCACGTGCATATTGGCCATGGTATTGTTTCCCCGGCGAGGGCCACATGAACATAGATCACAACATTGTTACCCCCAGGTAAGGGCCACGTGAACTGAGGATGCCACAAATACATTTTAGAAAAAAATAGACATTCATTCATGATTCATAAAATAGCATTTTAGAAAAGATATCATATCATTTCATTTAGAAAATACTTATAATCAAACATAGCTTTACAAAGTTATTACTCACAAGATAGCTCAAATGCAGAATAGATCACGTGGATAGAACAAACTGATTAGGCGGTGCTAACACGTGAACCTACACAAAAACGTAACAGATACACTTGAACATTTGCCCCAAAAGTGCTTAACTTATCGATCTTCTCTCTTAGCGTGCTTCTAACTCTTATCCTCTTTATCATGTCTTAATTAAGGCTTAGGAATGCCTAGGATGCAATGAGGATGCCAAAACGTACATGGAAAACACTTGTCAAAATTTCTGAAACAAGGCAGTTTGCTCGAGCGGACCCCTTAGTCTGCAAAACTTCTGGGTGCTGTCATTTTACACTCAAGCGCAACTTCTGGTTGCTCAAGTCAAGGCTCAAAAATAAGAGTGGTCACTCTAGCATAGGTCTTATCGCTCGAGCCAACCCTTAACTCTACAAAAGTACTAGGAGCTTGTATTCTTCGCTCGAGCGCAGACTCTACCGCTCGAGCAAAGAGTGCGAATTCTGGACTTTATGGATTGCTCTCTAAGCTCCAAGCTTCAATTCCAAAACCCCAAAACACATTATTTTGGGCCAAAACTTAAGAAAAACACTTGTAAACTTATAAAACATTATGAATTAAAAATCATTTCACAAAATCAAGGCCTAAAAGCAAGTGAATTGTTCAAAGTCAAACTTGAAATTTTGTAAGCATAACATGCATGACTTGTTGAACTCAAACCTTCCAAAACATGATCAATTGAGATTTTTAGCACAAAAACATGTTGAATTCCTAAAACATAGCCAATATAAGAACATGCATGTGATAATTCTTTGAAATCAAACTCAAATTGTGATGAAATGGACATGCATGCCTAGGATGCTCTTCTTTCCACCCTTCAAACTCAATTCTCATGTTAAAACACTTAAACCTCTTGAATTCATGCATTAAATGAGTCAAACACAAAGCTTAAAGATTAAATTTCTTGCCTAAGGTTCTCAATTCCTTGACTTCTAGTAGGTTCTTGCTTAATTTCTCCAATCCTCTCTTTAATTCTCTAGCAATTCTTCCATTCTTCTTGAATTCACTTCTCTCACTCTAGCTCTCCCCCTCTTGCATTTTCTCCTCAAGAAATGATGAACAAAGAAAGTTCTAGTGTGTGTATAAGCCTTATATAGGCTTGATTAGTGGACTTACTTAAGCTGGGCTTAACTTAATTTAATCTAATTTATTCTAATTATTTGGTTCCGAATCGAAATCTAATGAAACTTACCATAAAATTATAAAATTTTTAAATAATACATAAACGGGGCCACTTTCGTATTTAGGCACTTATAAGGCTTTCAATTCGCATAATGAAATAGAAACTTAGATAGATATTTCTACGATCGACAGATAAAATACCATATAGCACATATAACACATAATTAACACATGTTTCCATCATAATTACTTATTAAGCATTCTTAAGTAATGTTTATTAGTTAATCATAGGTCGGGGTTGTTAGAGTCTTCCCCTTAAAGAGTTTGGTCCTCCAAACTCGAATTATCTTCATTTTGGAAGAATATCGGATCTAGAGGGAACAAATTAGGGTATCTCTTCATCATATCCTCTTTGATCTCCCAAGTCGCATATGTCCCTCCATGATTTTGCTAATCCATTTTCACCAATGGAATTTCTTTGGTCTTTTAATTTGGCTGTTTACAAACTAAATTGGCCGTTCTTCATATGTATAATCATTTTTCAGGAGCGCATGTGTTGGATCAATAACATGATGTGGATCTCGTAAATATTCCCAAAGCATCGAAACATGAAAAACATTATGCATGTTCTCCATAACCGAAGGTAAAGTCATCTGATACGTCACTGGATTGATTTTCTCGATAATTTCATATGGCCCAATGTATCGTGGTGCCAGCTTCCTTTAACCCCAAATTGAGTTTGTCTTTTCATTGGAGTTACTTGATAAACACGTGATCACCGACTTCATATTCTCTGTCTTTCCTCTAGACGTCCGCATAACTATTTTGACAACTTTATGCAGTTCTCAAACATGTTGTATTAACTTCACTTTTTCAGTCGTTTCTTACAGAAGTTCTGGTCCCAATAGCGGTCTATCGCCTACTTCGGCCCAACAGATTGGAGATCGACATTTTTGTCTATGCAAAGCCTTATAAGGAGCTATCTCGATACTTGAATGATAGTTGTTATTATACACAAACTCGGCCAATGACAAATAAGGTTCCCAATTTCCCTAGAAATCCAAGACATACATTCTACGCATATCTTCCGAGGTTTGTATCGTTCTTTCTGATTGGCTGCCTGTCTATGGATGGTATGCACTACTTAACCACAATTCAGTCCCCAAAGCTTGTTACAAACTTTGCCAGAATCTTGAAGTAAACTTTGAATCTCTATCAGACACAATAGATATAAGCCCGTGTAATCTCACAATTTCATTCACATAAATGTTAGCCAATTTATCCACATTATAGAAAGTTTTGACAGGTAAGAAATTGGTGGATTTAGTCAAATGATCAACAATTACCCAGATAGAGTCCATACCTCTAGAAGAACGAGGTAGACCGACAATGAAGTCCATCGTAATATGCTCCTATTTCTATTCTAGTATTAGAAGTGGCTGAAGTAGTCCGGCGGGTCATTGATGTTCAGCTTTAACTTGTTGGCAAGGTAGACATTTGGCTACAAAATTAGCAATACAACTTTTCATTCCAGGATACCAGAAATTTTGTTTCAAATCATGATACATCTTCGTGTTTCCCTGATGCATAACAAATTTCGAATTGTGAGCTTCTGTCATAATACGCTTTCTTAGTTCAGAATGGTCCGGTACACAAAGTCTACCCTGAAATTTCAACACATTATTTTCATACACATATCCTGGCCTTGGTTTTGATACAATTTCATCAACAATCTTCTTCAGAAATTCATCTTGTAAGTATAGTTGGTTGTGCAGAAATGGCGGTGTAGACGTGCCCGAACGTCTTGGGAAAAATCCCATTTTGTTCATTAGGCTTGCTACAGTTCGAACTCAATGTCACAGTTCTGAATCTAATCTCACAAAGTGCAATGCAAGATCGATAAATCACCAAATAGTCCAAATCCGGAAAATCGTTTGGAAAAACTGATTTTTAGAAAGAAGTGCCAAACATGGACTTCTTTGCCAGATACAGAGTCGCCACCTAAATATTTTATTTTGGGGGAATTTAGGAAACCCTGACTTGTGCCTAAGGCCACATGTCTGTCATCACCAAAGTTGCCTTGGTTCAGGAACTTGGGTACGATTGGGGAAGGTCATTTCATGAGCACTCCCGCTCGCCCGATCAAAGATCGGCCACTACTAAGCATGATATCTTGTTTTTGAAAACACATGTGCTCTTATTCCGGTTATTAGCCTAGAATTACTATGTGATGTGCACAACATACAAGTATAGACTGGATCGCCTAAGTTGGAACAAAACATCTCATGTTTGTTTTGAAATGGTTTGAAGTTTGCTACTCGCAAGTAGGCTAAAACACGGATTTCAATGAATCGTCCCAATTAAAGTAATCCAACCTTCACCCACAGACATTCATGTAGTTATATCACATAAGCAGTTAGCCTCATGGCAAGCATGCTATCATGGCAGTCACTCACACGCATGCAAGGATGCTAAAGCATAAACACTTACCGAGTACTCCGAGCCAAAACAAAAGCTATGTTAGAAATCAATGCATGATCCTAGCTATGTCAAGAATGCCTAATGCAACACATACAAAATGCAACTAAGATAGGCTCGGCTATTCTAAAATGTCATGTGAAATGCAATTTGATACATGTATTCAAACATGAATTGAAATACAATGCAGTTAGTATGATGCGCCGAGCCCGGTGCATGCAAGACAGATGAATAGATGCAAACATGCGAACATAAGGATGCTAATTGAAACATGCCCTAAAACTAACCATCGTAAGCTAGTAAATAAAAGGGAGAAAGAAATGGGGGTTGGAAGACATGTATCACACACACGCACACTTATTACAAAATTCGCCCTCTCGACGGAGGGTTCGAATAAATAATACAGAACTGACTAATTAACTAACTATTCTAGCTAATTAATTATTACACAACCAAACTTGAAACAAATATACATTCTAAGCTAATAAAACACTGACATGGCCTCATGACGAGGGATGTATGCGTGCTCGAATCGCCTTGCTCGGAAATCCATCGTGATGCCCCGACTTGCCTCTGTTTGCAATTGATCTCAGAAACTTGCACCAAGCTCCAGAGGGATGAAACTCCACCTTGGGAATCTGTAGGGATGCTGCCGACCAGTTGTTGGCATTGGAGACCACCTGCTGACCACTTTTTGTGGTGAAAACCAGAAAAAGTGGTCGGCCAGCCACTTTATCTGGTCGGACCGACCAGTTTTGCTGTTGGTTTCTGGTTTGCTGCAACAGAGAGCAAGAAAGGGGCATGGCAAAGTATTTGCAACACATATATGCACAACCACCATCCCTATCATTACACAAGCTCAAGGGAGTATAGTTCTCGACCCTCGGGCCACCAATCACGCATCACGATGCATGATGGCCGAGGAGCCAAATTGCACAACTCAATATGAAATGAATGCACACACGAACACATAAAGCCTAAAACTCTATCATGTATAGTCAAAAGTGTCGGCGACCGAGAATTGAGGCACGTTTCATCACTTCGAGTATGAAACGTCCCTCGTTTCCCGTGTTTGGACTAACTCCTATTCCAAACACAATGCAACAAAACATGGCATACACAATGCGGCTCCAGCATGCAAACATGCAATGCAACAAAACAAGCATGCAAACAACATGCAAGGGACAAGCATGCAAACATGCAATGCAATGTAACTTAGCATACTCAATGCCAATGGCATGCACAATGCACAATGCTAAGAACCACATGGCCCACTCAATGCAATGTGACATGATCAACTTAACAAAGCTAATGACATGCAAATTATGCTAATGCATGCATACTCAATGCAAGACAAAATAAGCATGCAACAATATGAACAACAACTAGCATACACAACGCGAATGGACATGGCATATACAACGCAATGAACCATATGGAATACACAATGCTCGATGGACTTAAACCAAAATGGACTGACCTCAGTCATGCCCAAATCAGTGGCCATAACACCAAGACTAAGGCACCAAAAGGCAAGACACATATGCGCACACATTGGTCCACAAGCTAGGCAACAAGAACACAACCCTTAGGGGCACTCAAGGGGTGACAAAAGTGGGAGCATGGCAATATATGCTCTGAAATTACATGCAAAGTGAAGCCATATCATGCAAATAGCTCAAATAAAGCATGCCAAGAGACTTGTAATACAAAGCTAGTCAAGGGCTTTACACTACAACCATACCAAGCAATGCTCAAATGACCTAAAGCACTCAAAACAGACCTAATGCAGGTCAAAACAGTGGCTGAAATGGGCTGAAATGATAGCATGCTAAGCAAGAAAAAGCATGCCCAAATGATGGCTCGCACGCAAGGCACAAAGCTCAACTCTCAAATACAATTAAAAAGTGATAAACATGAGAGTATGACAAAGATACAAGCTCTGAAATTCCATGCCAAATGATGCCAAGGTATGCAAACATCACAAATATAGCATGCTAGGGACCTTAAAACTCAAGACTAGCCAAAGCATTTGCATTATAACTATACAAAACATGAGTGATATGACCATGGCAGCCCAAAACAGTCGTAGAATAGCCCAAAATATGAATAAAATCATTTAGGAGCATAGCCAAAATATGCTAGAATAAAGGGCCAAAACATCATGCGAACCAAGCTAGTAAATAAGATTTACACTACAAGCATATGGAGCATGTGAGAGGTTACCAAACTAGCCAAAAAAAGAGCCATGACATGTCAAATGATGACCAAAAACCCACTGAAATGGAGCTAAAACATGCTAGATTGACATGCTACCTTGATGAGCCATAAATGGGAATACACTACACATATGAGAAGCATGCCAAGGGTGACCAAACCAACCATGGACAGAGTCTAGGTAGGCCTTAAAAGTCACCAAAAAGTGCCTGAACCAAGCCTTGAAAGTATGAAAATGTATGCTCCTTTGATAGGCCAAAAATGCAAATAAACAAGACAAAAAGAGAGGGGGTCACCCCTCTTTGATTTAGGACCTTAAAACCACATGCCAACCACTGAAAATCTACTGGATTTCAGTGGCTAAAAGTCCAAGCAAGGATTAGCTCAAAGGCTCTAAGGCATGGCACAAAACAAGGCCAAATAAGGCATGCAAGAGGGTAGAAGACCCTCAACACCCAAGAGGCCTTAAACAAACATCACAAGGACTGAAAAACAGAACTTTTTCTAGTAGAAAGTTAAGCTCAAATCATCATGCAAATATGGCTAGGAGAGTAACCAAAAACAAAGCTTAAAGAGGAGAAAATGGGTTACCCTTGAAGCACTGCAACAACAGCAATTCCTCTAGCCCAAAACCAACTCTTATGACCCAAAAACCACCTCCAAGGATCTCAGCTCAAATATGGTGGTGTGTGGCTAGGAGTTATAGTGCAAAAGTGAAGGAATAACACTCTTTAACGCACAAAATATAGAGGGAGAGAAGAATATAGAGAGGGAGATGTATCTATCACTCTTGGCCAACTTCAGAACCTGGAGAAGGGAGAGAGGCCTCCCCTCTTATAGAAAAACATGAGCTAAAGCTTCTTGGAGAAGCGTAGAGCTTGGATGCCATCCCTCCATACACGTGTATGGAGGATGCAATCTGTGCACTCCAGCTGGCACAACTGGCATTCACAAACTCTTCAAAATCTACAGGAAGGTCGTCGACCAGTTTTTCAGAGAAAGTGGTCGGCCAGCCACTTTTCTGGTCGGCCAGCTAGTTTTTCTGGTCGGCAGGAAAATTCTGCTTTCCAGGTCTAACTTCAAATGGCCATAACTCCTTCATCTGAACTCCTTTTCAGGTCATTCTTGTGTCCAAATTGAAGCCCCGGAAGTAAGATTTCCAATGTTGGAAGCTTTGAATCAAAATTCAAATTGTGCAAAAAGTAATACCTGTTTTGGTGAAGCCGCGCAGTTTTGGTCCTACCCGAATTCATGCAGAACTTCTCCCAAACTAGTTTTCTTCTCTCCTTTCCTCTTTTCTTCAACCCCAAACCCCTAAACAAAGTGTTTTGAAAGATTTTTCAAAGATTTCATCTCTCTTTCATTCGTTTACACTTTGTCCTTGCTCGGTTTACCGAAAAGCGCAACATTTAACGAAATGCAAGCGTCGGAATATCGTAGGAACTTTATTTTCAAAACATTTTGAAAGAGAGGGTTTCAAGGTCTAAAATCTTTTGATCAAGATTGTTTTGGTCCAAAAGGGGTATGAAGTTGGGATTTGACTCCCTCCTTGCCGAAGAAACTGAACCTTTGCCCTGCACACCTTTCTCCACCAAGTAAACCATCAATAGTGCCCAAGTTTTAAGGGCGGTCAAAAATGGGGTGTCTACAGGCGGCTAGAACTCCACCATGTTCACACAAAACAATCTCAATTTCATTTCTTTCTAGCTCATACAACAATTTTTTCTGACCGGTAAGCAAACACGCCAAATTCCCAATGGATTTTCTACTCAAAACATCTACAACTGTATTTGCCTTTCCCAGATGGTACAAAATCTGTAAATCATAATCTTTTATCAACTTGAGCTATCTCCTCTGTCTTATGTTCAGTTCTTTTTAAGTAAAGAAATATTTCATGCTTTTATGATCAGTATACACTTCACAAGTCACTCCATACAGATAGTGATTTTCAGAGCAAAAACCACAGCTACAAGTTCAAGGTCATGGGTTGGATAGTTCTTTTCATGTGGTCGGAGTTGTCGTGAAGCATATGCAATTACTTCTTCATCATGCATTAACACACATCCCAAGCCTTTGTACGATGCATCACTGGAAATTTGAAACCCATCTGGACCATTAGGTAGAGTCAAAATTGGTGTAGTCACCAGTTTAGTCTTCAATTCTTAGAAAGCGGGCTCTCTTTGATCATTCCAATCAAACGATACATTTTTTTGTGTCAACTCTGTCAATGGCATGGCAGGTTTGGAGAAGTCTTTCACAAATCTTCTGTAATAGCCAGCAAGCCGTAGAAAACTTCTAACTTTTGACACGTTTGTTGGTCTTGGCCAATTCACAATAGCTTCAATTTTCTACGGGTCAACCGATATGCCATCCTTGTTGATTACATGCCCCAGAATGATCACCCTGTCAAGCTAGAACTCACATTTGGAAAGTTTTGCATACAATTTCTTTTCTCTGAGAATCTGTAACACAGTTCTTAAATGGTTTTCATGATCTTCTCTACTTTTGGAGTAAATCAGAATATCATCAATAAGCACAACAACAAATTCATCAAGGAATTTTTTGAACACCCTATTCATTAGGTCCATCAAAGCTACAGGTGCATTAGTTACCCCAAACGACATTACCAGAAATTCATAGTGCCCATATCTAGTTCGAAATGCAGTTTTTTTTTTTTTTTATGTCTTTTGCCTTAACTTTCAATTGGTGATACTCGGATCTAAGATCTATCTTTGAAAATACTTGGGCTCCCTGAAGTTGGTCAAATAAATCATCTATTCAGGGCAGTGGATATTTGTTCTTGACAGTTACTTTGTTCAATTCTTGATAATCAATGCATAACCTCAAAGACCCACATTGTTCTTAACAAACAACACTGGGACACCCCAAGAAGAAGTGCTCAGGTAAATGAACTTCTTGTCTAACAGTTCTTGTAGTTGAATTTGTAATTTTTTCAATTCAGAAGTTGACATTTTATAAGGGGTTTTAGAAATTGGTTGGGTTTTAGGTACTACATCAATAGTAAACTCAATTTCCCTATCAATTAGATCCTTGGGCAGTTCATTTGGGAAGACATCAGGGAATTCACAGACTACAGGAATAGTTTCCACATTAGGGCTATAAGAAGTCACACTTAAAACACTACACAAATAACCCCTACATCCCTTTCTAAGAAATTTGGTGGCTTTCATAGCATAAATCATATACGGAGGTGGAACTATCCCATTCCAAGCAAACACAAATTCGGACAAGCCAAGTGGTCGGAAGACAATAGATTTATTCACACAATCAATAGTTGTATGGTACTTAGTCAACCAATCCATGCCCAATATATAATCAAAATGGGCGATGTCCAATGGCAGCAAATCAACATATAATAACACATCCATAATCATGGTGTCACATGCAGAATACACATAAGCACACACCATAGAACCCCAGAGGGTGTAGATACAGATAACAAATAATTCATAGGTTGTCGTGGTCTAGTCAATTTTTGAGAAAAAGCATGCGACACGAATGAATGTGTAGAACTAGAATCTATCAATACATATGCATTCTGAGCACAAATAGGGAGTACACCTAACACCACAGATTCAGTGTTCTAGATGTCCCCCGGTACAAGCGCACAAACTCGACCTTGCCTTAGGGTTTCCTTTCTTGCATTGGTTCTCACATTTGATCTTGATACAGGAGTAGATCTGGTTGAACTTGTCGCAGGACGGTTGGCATTTTCAGCTATGAGTGGATAGTCTTTTACTATGAGGCCAGTTTTGCCACATCGGAAACAAGCACTCGAGACTCGGTAGTAGGCACCTTTGTGTTTCCTACTACATTCTGGACAAGCAGGTACGGAACCACTTCCCTAACTGGAGCTACTAGTTGAACCTAGATTTTATTTCTTATTCAATGAAAATGAACGACCCCTTCTGAAATTGAATCCAGATCTTTTGTTTCTCTATTTGGTTGTTGGGGCTTTGGTTTGTTTCATAACTGCTAGATTGGCTTTTGTCATCAAGGCTCTATCAAGCACATCCACATACTTGGGCAACTTTAGCATACCAATTCGATCAAATACATCCAAGTTAAGGCCACCTTCAAATTTTTGAGCTTTCTTGTAGTCTGAGTCCACCATGTGTGGAGCAAATCTGGCCAACTCAGTAAATTTGGCTTCATATTCAGCTACATGTTGCCTTGCTTCGATTGTTCAAATTCTGCCATTTTGTGGTCACGGAAGCACTGAGGGAAGTACTTCTCATAAAAGACCTCTTTGAATTGGCTCCATGTCATAGTCCCATTGTCATTTCATATAAGTATCCACCAACGATGGGCTTCCTCTTTCAGAGTGTAAGTTGCTAGCAAAACTTTTTGAATTTCAGAGTAGAGGAACACTTCAAATAATTTCTCCATTTCTAGCATCCACGTCTTAGCCATTAGTTGTTCAATACCACCCAGGAAAGTTGGTGGCCTCATCTTGTTGAATTTTTGAGTCAAACTGACTATGTCGTTGTTTAGTGTCTCTACCTGCACTGGCGGTGGCGGAGGGAGCAAAGGTTGATGTCCCTGTTGTTGTCTTAATGATTCGGTCAATGTTTCCATCATTCTTTTGAGCCGGTCAAAGCGGGCATCAAAGAATTCAGTTGCATCATTACTTCTTGTATTTTCCATATTCTATAGGTAAACAGAGCACTAATAAACACATGAATAATCTTATCACAGTGTTCAGTTCAGCTCATTTTCTTTCATAGTCATTTCACATTGATTCAAATATATTCACATGATCTCACACACTCACACATGCATATGTAATGTTCCTAATTCCTTTCTAGGACATCCTATAGCTCATATGGACTCGTGTGTGCGATATAACTTGTGCTCTGATACCACTCTGTCACGATCCAAACTTGCCCCTATAGGTTTAGCATCGTAACCGGCCAGTAATCCTGGGATTATTGAAGGCCTCTGAACAGATTAACAAAATAAGGGGATAACGGAAGCAATTATACAAACATATAATGTCCATAGAGCTGTGTAGACATATATGGGATAGTAAATTTTAAACTTATATTCACATATATGTGACGTCATACTTACATCAGTCTTACGTCACCCAAAAGCGGATAAACAAAACTAGTCTAGAAAAAAGTCTTATCCCAAAAGAGAAAGGGTAAAAGATAAAATAGACACCACGTGCACTTGATTTGAATGCTTGAAACACTTGGGAACCTCTTTGGGAGGCACTGTGGCTAGCTTGACAAAACATAATTCTAGGCAATAGCTTAAGCCTGGTCCTGCACCTAATCACCAACATACATAATAATACAATGAGCTGGAACCTAGTGAATAACGACAGAGTAAAGGGTTTAGGAATGATGTCCATCACAAATTCAGAAATCAGATTTCATATCAAAAACAAATTCAGATTCACATACTTATATAGATTTCATAAACAATTATACATGGTACATCTATTAGCTAACAGATCTGGTTAGTCATAAAGACCCACGTGCATAGTTGGTATCGACGACCTTAAAAGTCAACATCTTTGTGCACATATAGCCATGGTATTGTTAACCCTAGGCGAGGGCCATGTGAACATAGGCCTCAGTATTGTTACCCTCGGGTAAGGGCCACACGAACATAGACTACGGTATTGTTACCCCCAGGGAAGGGCCCGTGTATATTGGCCATGGTATTGTTACCCCTGACCGAAGGCCACATGAATATAAACCACGGTATTGTTACCCTCGGTCAAGGGCTATGTGAACTAAGGATACCACAAATACATTTTAGAAAAAAATGGACATTCATTCATGATTCATAAAATAGTGTTTCAAAAAATAGATCATATCATTTCAATTGTAGAACACTTATAATCAAACATAGCTTTACGTAGTTGTTACTCACAGATAGCTCTAATGGCATAACAGATCATGGGGACAAAACAAACAGATCAGGCGGTGCTAACACGTGACCTACACAAACACGTGACAGATATACTTGAACATTTGCCCCAAAAGTGCTTAACTTATCGATTTTCTCTCTTAGCGTGCTTCTAACTCTTATCTTCATTGTCATGTCTTAATTAAGGCTTAGGAATGCCTAGGATGCAATGAGTATGTCAAAACGTACATGAAAAACACTTGTCAAAATTTCTGAAACAGGGCAGTTCGCTCGAGTGCAACTTTGGTGGCTCGAGCGGACCCCTTACTCTACAAATCTTCTGGGAGCTCTCATTTTACGCTCGAGCGCAACTTTTGGTTGCTCGAGCCAAGGCTCAAAAATAGGAGTGGTCGCTCGAGCACAGGTCCTGTCACTCGAGCCAGCCCTCAACTCTGCAAAAGTATTGGGAGCTCGCATTCTTCACTCGAGTGCAGACTCTACCGCTCAAGCGAAGAGTACGAATTCTAGACTTTCTGGATTGCTCTCTAGGCTCTAAGCTTCAATTCCAAAACACCAAAAACACATTCTTTTGGGCCAAAACTTAAGAAAAACACTTGTAAACTTGTAAAACATTATGAATTAAAGATCACTTCGCAAAATCAAGGCCCAAAAGCAAGTGAATTGTTCAGAGTCAAACTTAAAATTTTGTAAGCATAACATGCATGACTTGTTATGAACTCAAACCTTCCAAAACATTATCAATTGAGATGTTTAGCAAAAAAAACGTGTTGAATTCCTAAAACATAGCCAAGATAAGAACATGCATGCGAGAATTCTTTGGAATCAAACTCAAATTGTGATGAAATGGACATACATGCATGGGATGCTTTTCTTTCTACCCTTCAAACTCAATTCTCATGTTAAAACACTTAAACCTTTTGAATTCATGCATTAAATGAGTCAAACACAAAGCTTAGAGATTAAATTTCTTACCTAAGGTTCTCAATTCCTTGAATTCTCACGAGTTCTTACTCAATTTCTCCAATCCCCCTCATTAATTCTCTAGCAATTCTTCTTTTCTTCTTGAATTCACTCCTCTCACTCTAGTTCTCCCTCTCTCATGTTTTCTCCTCAAAAAATGATGAACAAAGAAAGTTCTAGTTTGTATAAGCCTTATTAGCGGGCTTGATTAGCGGACTTAATTAAGCATGGCTTAACTTAATTTAATCTAATTAGTTGGTTCCAAATCAAAATCCAATTAAACTTACCATAAAATTCTAAATAATACATAAACAGGGTCAATTTCGCATTTAGATGCCAATAAAGCTTTCAATTCGCATAATGAAACAGAAACTCAGACAGATATTTCTACGACTGACAGATACAATAGCATATAACATATATAACACACAATTAACACATGTTTCCATCATAATTACTTATTAAACATTCTTAAGTAAGGTTTATTAACTAATCATAAGTCGAGGTTGTTACAAATACCATGGCCCTTTGCTATGTGGCCATCGCCTGGGGGTAACAATACCGTAGTCCTTCGTTATATGTGCACAGAGATCTCTGAGGTTGACCCAAGTGGTCCCTTCGTTGACCTATATGGTCCCTTCATTTGACCCAAGTGGTCCATTTGTTAGACCCATGTGGTCCATTTGCACACTAATGAATGTACTACATATGATTGTGAATTGTGAACTTTGATTCTATATGTATATGGATATGAAATGCTTTGAACTCATGTGATATGATTTGTACCATGATTGACATCATTCATTTAATCTCTTTACATTTGTATTACTCACTAGGCTTTCATTCTCCCCCTTCCCCTATATATATATATATATGTAGGTGAGCAAATGAAGCGTCAAACATAAGGCAACCTCGGGAGTCCACCCTTTTGTTAGCCATTTTGGAAGTGCCTCTGTGATGGAGCAATCTTGGTCTCAAGCGTCGCCAAGTGTGTCAACCTTGTGAACCATGTTACTTTGTTTTATTTCTTTTGTTCTTTTATTTAGTACTTTGTTTTGGAACCTGAAATGGATGGACAATTTGTATAAGTGTTAGATGCTATGATGCATTTTTGTATCTATATCTAAGAAGGAGTTAGAGTTTTAAATTTGTATGATTTTCATGTATGCACCACTCGATGGACATGTTACATTTTAATATTGCTTCCGTAGTGCCCCTTTATTATTATTATTTATCAAATTTGTCCGTAAGGGCGAAGGTAATCTAGGATTACTTGCCAGTCATGACCTATACCTTTAGGGGCAGGTTTGGGTATTGACAAATCCAATATGTGTGAAGGATCAGGTTCATACTTTTCAAGCATACAAATATGAAACACTTTATAAGCCCCGGATAGTTAGGGTAGTAAGGCCAAACGATAAGCTACCTCCACAATTCGTTCTAGGATCTCAAAGGGACAAGGAGACAACTTCCCGTTCTTCTCAAATCTTTTCAAACCCCATCTCAATGATATTTTAAGAAACACACGATCTCACATCTCAAAAGACAATGGCCTTCTCCTACGGTTGGAATAGCTCTTCTAACGGCTCTGAGCCGAAACCAACCTCTTACGAATAAGTGCAACCTTCTCCGTTATTTCTCAGACTAATTCAAGATCTAACATAGGTACATCATCCATCTCGTCCTAACACACTGGATATCTACACGGTCAGCCATACAAGGCCTCAAAAGGTGTCATGCCAATACTCGCCTGAAAACTATTATTATAAGCAAAGTCTTCCAAGGGTAAATGCCTCTCATATGACCCCTTAAAATCAAGAACGCAAGCCCGAAACATGTCCTCTAAAATCTAAATAGTGGCTCGAACTGCCCGTTAGCCTGAGCATGATAGGTGGTGCTAAATGTCAACCTAGTGCCCAATGCATTCTGTAGGTTCTACTACAGTCGAGCTGTAAAATGAGGATCTCTATCCGAGATGATAGTCACTAGGATCCCGTGAAGTCGAACCATATCCCTAACATATAGGTTGGTAAGATAATCTATAGAGTCACTTGTACGCATAGGTACAAAGTGTACTAATTTGGTTAACCGGTCAACTATTACCCATATGGCATCATTACCTCGTTGAGTCCTTGGAAGACCTATAACAAAATCTATCGTGATATGCTCCCACTTCTACTCAGCTATAAGTAAGGGTTATGACAAACTCGCTGTTTCTTGATGCTCGACCTTCAATTGTTGACAAGTAAAGCACTTCGAAACAAACAAGGCTATATCTCTCTTTATCTCCCTCCACCAAAACTGGCAACTAAGGTCGTGGTACATCTTTGTGCCTCCTAGGTGTACTGTAAAGCATAAATAATGGAACTCTCGAAGTACCTCATCTCTACAAGATTCTAGCACAAAAAGACAGTCTGAATACCTCACACTTGAGTTAGAATAAACATTCAAGCCCTTTTCTACCCTCCCACTAGATATCTTTTCTCAGATGGCCTCTACTTCTTGATCATTCTGTTGTGCTTCTAGAACTTGGCTAACTAGAGTAGGTTGTGCAACTATAGTGAACAAAGCGGCCGAACCAATGGACTCACCAAGATGCAAGTCAAACTTGTCTATTACACCCAACATCTCCTATTCCCAGACGACGATACTAGCTACCCTACTTACGGATTTCCTACTCAAAGCGTTGGCCACTATGTTGATGTGGACTCGCCTTTTTTCGTGCCCCCCTTTCAGAAGGTTTGAAATGAAGGCCTCACTGTTTGGACTTCCGTAGTTCTGAATCTAATCTCTCAAGTGCAATGTGAAACTGAAAAACACCAAAGAGTCCAAATCCGGCAAATCATTTTGGAAAATTGATTTTGAATAAAAAAAAATTTACCAAAATTGGACTGCTTTGCTAGATACAAAGTCGCCACCTAAATATTTATTATTTTGGAGAAATTTAGGAAACCCTGAGTCGTGCCAAAGGCCACGTGTCCGTCATCACCAAAGTTGCCTCGGCTCAGGAACCTGGGTACGAGAGGGAAAGGTCATGAATTGAGCACCCCCGCTCGCCCGATCAAAGATCGGCCTCTACTAATCATGATATGATTTTTTATAAACATTATGTGCTCTTATTCCGGTTTATTAAACTAGCATTACTATGTGATGCGCACAAGCAAATATAGACTAGTTTGCTCAATTTGGAACAATTCAACTCATGTTTGTTTGCGAAAATGGTTTGAATTTGCCACCTCAAGTGGGCTTAAAGTTTGCGGATTTGCCACCAAACATAGTGGGCTTAAAACATGATTTGCCACTCAACAAAGTGGGCTTAAAACACACATTTGTTGAATCATTCCAATTCAAACAAGCAGCCATCATCCATAGGCATTCAAGCAGTTTAGCATTAAAGCATATAGCCTCACGGCAAGCATGCTAATCATGGCAACATTCACACTTATGCAAGTATGCTAAAGCATAAAAACTCACCTAATAGTTCAAGCTAGGAAAACATGAGCTAGTGACATATGCATGATTCCTAACTATACAGGATGCCTAATGCAATGCATGCGAAGAATGCAATTAATAGGCTCAGCTACTAATATGGCATATGGATCGATTTGAACAACATTTGATTAAACACGTATTCAAATAAGTATATTGAAATGACAATGCAATTTGAATGATGCGCTGAGCCTCAGTGCATGCAATACAAATGAATGGATGCAAGCATAAGGTATGCTAATTGAAATATGATGCTCCTAAACTAACCATCAAAAGCGGTTAAATAAAAGGGAGAAGGACGTGGGGTTGGAAAACATACACACGCGCACGCACACTTATTGCAACATTACGCCCTTGTGAATAAGGGTCCGAATGAATAAGAGCTAATCTAATCTAATTAAGCTAATTAGACTAATTATTACAAATCAAATGAATAACTAGTTAAGCTAATTACTAATTATTATAACACTTTAACTAACTAGCAAACTAATTAATTGAATTACAACACAAATTTACACGAACTGAGCAATTAAGACATTAAACTATGCTGCCATTGCTTCGTCTCGGGAAGTGGAAGGTGCATATTCTCGGTTTTGGCCCCAAAAGACCTCTGTTTTGCTCTCGAAAGCCTCTGTTTGTAGGGTTGAGCATTTCCAGAACCTTCCTGCTCCATCCTACCAAGTCTTTACTGAGATTTACATTAGTGGCCTGCCGGCCATGGAGGGATGCTGCGGGCCATCTGTCGGCCAGTGAGGTGTCCTGTTGGCCAGAAACGATGCACTGCCGGCCATGGAGGGTACACTGCCGGCCACTGATGCGTTGGATCACCATGCTTCAACAGAGCATAAACAGAGCAAAAAGAAGGTTTTTCCAAGGGTTGTCTGCACAATTCACCTTTCCTTTTCATGGACAAATCCAAGGAATTATGAACTTAAATCACAAACCACTAATCAAAGCAATTTCATTGCATGATGGCTTATGCTTCAAGGTGTGCAAGCTTAATAAATGCAAAGCCAAACACTCAAGAACCATCACCCCATCATGCATGATCAAGGGCAATGGAGACCTAGAAAAATGGCACATTTCACCACTTTTGAGTGTGAAATGTCCCATTTTCCTTGTGCTCAAACTAACGTCCGATTTGAGCATATGTAATGCAACACAAAAAGATGCTTATCTTGTCTCTTTTACTTGTCAACTTTGTTTACACATTTTAATTACCAAATCGTTCTTTAATCAATTTGTCCGTTGGTGAGTATCCTCTAAGGTGAAGGAAGTGTCAAGCAAGGGATAGTGTAAGGCAAGAGAGAGATCATACCTTTGATAATGAACCCTCAAAGAGGATTAAACCATTAAGCATGACCTCAATCTCAAGCTTAAAGGATCCCAAGTTTGAAACAACCCTCAAAAGCAAATGAAAGAGTGAAGCAAAGAGGGAGGTTGCAGAGATTTAGGTGCTGAAATTGAGTGATAAAAGCACTAAAAAACATGCAGCCAAGTCACACCAATGATGTTTAAAGACTGAAAACAACAAGCTAGTGCAAGGATTTACACTACAACTACACAAAACAAAGTTCAAATGAACCAAACAGCCCAAAACAGAGCTAAAGTAGGCTGTTTTAGAGGCCAAAACATGCTGGACTTAAGCTAAGTAAGCTAGAAAAACATGCTAACATATAAGGCCAACTAAGCATGCAAACAACACACAAGGAGGGGAGGTTAACCCCACCAATTTTGGACTTCAAAATGAGTTTTTTGCCACTGAAAAACCTCTGAAATTCAGTGGTTAAAAGGTCCACAAAGGTTGGTTTCAAAGTGATGGATAAAGGCACAAAAACTTTATAAACTAAGAAACAAGAAGGGTGAACCACCCCCTAACTAAAAAAGGGCTCAAACCACCATTTTTAAGCCACAAAAACAGAGCTTTTTACAGTTCAAAACCAGCCCCAAAAAAAATTGAAAAAGATAGAAAAACAAGTACTGAAAACAAGATAACAAGACTAGTATTCTACCTCTTGAAGCAAAGAACACTTCAGACACAAGTTCAAGGCCAAACCACCTTCAAGAGCTCTAAGAAGGCCCTAAGGAACCTTAGCTAAAAGGTGAGAGGATTTGATTTAGGAGAAGTAGGCAAAAGTGTAGAGAAACTAGGCAAACACACACAATTTTGCAAGAGAGAGAGAGAGAGAGAGAAATCTAGAGAGAGAAAAATTTTATGTCTCAAATTTTTCTAACCCCTACACACGAGGGAGAGGGGTCCTATATATAGAAAACACAAATTTCCCTCACAAACATCCAGCCACACACGTGTAGGAAGATGCATGAATCTGTGCAAATAGCTGGCACAAAGTATCACAAAATATCTGCAGCAAACAATGGTGGTCGGCCGGCCATCAGTGGTGGCCGGCAAAGCTTCATTGATGGCAGGCAATGCACATCAATGGCAGGCAAAGGAGAAGTGGTGGCCGACAGCCTCCATGGATGGCCAGCAGGCCATCAGGAACTTCAAGCTGAAAAGACCCAGGCATGGTCCAAAGATGAGACAAAATGGATGCAGGGTTTGAAATGCTCAAAGCTATGGCATTCCGCTAGAGACTTCAAGCGTTTGGCAATCAAACAGACTCATCATCGGATGTACCTGCAAGAACATTCAAGTCTTAAAGGGCCGTAAAAAATGGGGTGTCTATAGTTGCCCCTCTTTGACAGAACTTGGAGTCATGAGATGACGTGAGTGAATGTCAAAGCCCAGAGACGACCCATTTTGACAAGGCCGTAAGACTTGGACAAACAATCAAGACAGAAAACAAATGGTTGCACCCGTAGGCTGCCTACGTATCCCTTTGCAAGGAATCAAACCAGCGTAGTTTTGGAGCAAGATGCAAATAATATGCATGATGCAAGAACATAACTTACGATCATGTAATGAGACTATGCAATGAAACATTTAAATGTAAATGCAATGCAATGAAAATGCCACAGTTAAACAGACCGAAATAGGGCACAACAATCTCAATCATAAGGAGTAAGCAAACACGCCACGCGTGGGAATTACGAGCCAAACCACATTTCATGTAGAAAGGACGCGCAGGAAAGACGAAGAGCAACAAAATCATCGGGCGTACCCGAGATGTCAAACAAGATCCTAACGCGTTGCACGCGGAAGAAAACAAGGATGGTGTGAACATCGGGACGCACCCGAATGTTTTTAACCAAAGGACGATAACCGAAGGATGGTATGAACATCAGGACGCACTCAAATGTTTTTAACCGAAGGGCGGTAACCAAAGGATGGTATGAACATCAAGACGCACTCAAATGTTTTTAGCCAAAGGACGGTAACCGAAGGATGGTATGAACATCAGGACGCACTCAAATGTTTTTAGCCGAAGGACGGTAACCGAAGGATGGTATGAACATCAGGACGCACTCAAATATTTTTAATCGAAGGGAGGTAACCGAAGGATGGCATGAACATCAGGATGCACTCAAATGTTTTTAACCGAAGGGAGGTAACCGAAGAATGGTATGAACATCAGAATGCACTCAAATGTTTTTAACCGAAGGGAGGTAACCGAAGGATGGTATGAACATCAGGACGCACTCAAATGTTTTTAACCAAAGGAAGGTAACCGAAGGATGGTATGAACATCAGGACGCACTCAAATGTTTTTAACCGAAGGGAGGTAACTGAAGGATGGTACGAACATCAGAATGCACTCAAATGTTTTTAACCGAAGGGAGGTAACCGAAGGATGGTATGAACATCAGGATGCACTCAAATGTTTGTAACCGAATGGAGTTATCCTAACGTGTTGCACGTGAGAGGAAGGAGAGTAAAATGATATGATTCGAAGGCCATGAATGATTTTACCTAGAACTCCTCTAAATGGACTGTACATACAATATCGTTTGTCTGTGTTGGCTTCGCTGAATGAACCATACATACAATATCATGCCTATGTATAAAAGTGTGTTATGTAACTACAGTGCATTTTCTATGCATGAAACAAGAATGAAAGCATATTCTATGCAACAATAAAAAAGTGCATATTCTATGCAATAATGGAGAAGCGCATATTCTATGCACGTGTAACGAATAGGAAGCACATATTCTATGCAAGACAACAACTGAGATATAATGGCATGTTCTATGCGAACCAAACAATTTGAGAGCATATTCTATGCATGATTGGTAACAGGAGCATATTCTACACATGATTCAAAGCCAAATGCATATATTCCATGCATGATTCAAGAGTGAAAGCAATAAGCATGTTCTATGCATAACGTAAGAGCGGAAGCACATTCTATGCAGCTAGAATAAGAGCATGTTCTATGTGACGGTATAAGTGGAATGCATGTTCCATGCAACAACAAAGAAACACATATTCTATGTAACAACAAAAGCATATTCGTCAAAACCAATTCAAGAACAACTTCCGATTTACCTCTCAAAAAAGTTGCAATATGTTCAAAAGAATACATCTTGCTTATGTTAATGAGTGACGAACATCGTGCACTGGAAATGTAGTTCTGAGCTTCCATAGAGGCATTCTGAACTCAATAATGAACAATCCCTTCAATTTTGAAATCAAAGGACACAAAACAAAACCAAGGACACACAGGAGACCCTTGGAAACCCGCCGGCCACAAGAGAGGGCTGCCGACCACCAGTGTGCCTTGCCGGCCATCAATGGTGCCTTGCCGGCCATCGATGGCAGTTCAGAGAAAAGCTGTCTTTTCATGCACGGGCCTTTAAATACAAGCCACTAGGGCTCATTTCCTCACACCTTCTTGACCGAAAATACTCTCTCTCTCTCTAGGTGCTTTCCCTCTCTAGATCTAAGCCTTTTACGCGTTTTCCAATGCCCTACACAAACTTTATTCGCTAAATCCTCCTAGTTCTCTTCGCTTTGAACTGATTGGAATTTGATTTCAACGCTTCTTTCCTCATTTCCCCTATTCTAGGCTCATTCCCCTCGAGTTTCTCTCAAGTTCTGTGCACTTTTCTTGGCTTTGACTCTTTCCTTCATTTTCTCTCTTTTAGGGTTGACTTTTTCCAAGTTTACCCTTTTTTTTTTCACTTTTTTTCACTTTTCACCCATTTCGCACCTATTTTCAGATGGCTGACGATTTTCCTCATGATGGGGCTCCTCCCGAGCTTCCCCCAGTAGACTTTGAGGCGGACATCGAGGCCGAGCCAGAGCCGTTACCGTTAAGTGTACGGCCTTTCGATCTAGCGAGGTATCATCCTCAGACACACGTATTGCCCACTATCGGGGGCATCCGATGTTTTACTGATTTTCCTAACGACGCGCCAGAGGACCTCCTGTTGAGGAAGCCAGAGTCTCATTTATCGGCCATTGCCAATGAGGTACGAACTCTGTTTCTATGCATTTCTTGCATTGCCTTCATTTGACTGTGTCTCATACACTGCCTTGATCTGATTGCATCTCAGCCTCAAGATTCAATCTGTTTCTATGCATTTCTTGTCCGATGCGGGTTTTCGACCTTGCGAGCTTTTTTTTTTTTTCCTTTTTCTTTTTTCTCTCTCTTTTTTGTATATATATATATTTTTTGCGTTTGCATTTTTTGTATGTTTCTTTTTTTTTCTCTTTTTTTGTATACATTTTTCCTTGCTCTAACTTTTGCCTGGGTCGCCCTTCCGGGTTTTCGGCCCAGCGAGCCTCTCAAAGGGTAAAAGTGTAACAAGTCCATGCTAAATAGTTTTAGAGTTTTGAAGCCATCCGTATCCAGGAGAGTGGCTGTCATTATCGATTTGCAAAAGGATCCATCTCCGGCTCTTCGAGCACATCGGACGTTTTGCTGCCCCTGGTTTGAGGGGTGCTTCTGATCTGGCCACACAGGTCTCACATGGCGGTTGTCCATTGAACGTTTTGAGTGGGTTCAAGGTTCGAAAACAAACGGATTGAATCTTGAGGCTGAGAGCGATCCTAGGCTGCACAATCTCAAGAGCGATTCCACACAGGTCTTCACAGGACCGCGCAAAACATTTTATTTTTGAAAGTTTTTACGAAAGCGACGAATTGCTCCCGCTGAAGATAGTGTGGAACCAGTCTGGGTCAAGCCAGGGTCCTTCTCAGTACTCACGTTGACAAGCATGATTTCATTCATTAACGGCTTAGCACGCCTATCTTTCTCTCAAATTGATCAAAGTTTTGCAAATCCCGAGGAGTTCCTTCCTCTTTGTTTTTATCACCACAGTGTTCAAAAAGGTTTTGAAAAACTCAGGTCATTACAATGATTTTCAGGGCACCAGAGAGCAGGCGGAATGTACTGCCGTTCGATCCAGATCCTCTGGCACAACTGGCTCAAAATAGCAATAAGCACGGAAACATGATAGCCGCAGCTGTTTCATTCAGGTTTCCTGGTTGCAACTGGCTCCTCAACAGAGACAGACTCAAAAAGAAAACAAAAGGGGACTTACAAAACAAAACGGTATTCGAGGCAACAACCTCCGGCAGCTTTGATACAAAGTTGTAATGCCCCAAAATAATAACCACAAATCATAGGATGATATTTTGTAGAAAGTATAACTTGTGAAATATTTAACGTTTCATTGATACTCCTTAATCGTACAAAAGATGACAGATGCATGTATACATTCATAAATCCTAGATCCTAAATCTATAGCATATGCCATTTGTAAATGAATTGGAACAAAAGAAAGTACAGATGAGTTTATGCCCTAATGGCTGCATCTTTCCATGTCAATGCTTGGGTATAACAAAAGTGAGTTAAACTCAATACATATAAAGCCTAAGGCGTGTACAAAAATCATTACATAACAGTGTCCAAGCCCTTCTAAGCTATGTCCGTGGTGGAGGTGTAACGCCCCAAAATAATTAACATTAACCCATTACATAACAGTGTTACCATAGATCAATAATCTCATATCTTCTATTCATTGTATCTTTGATCGTTACAAAAGATGACATATGCAATATATATTCACAAATCATAAATTCTGAGTCTATAGCATATGTCATGGATACAAGTGCAAAAAGGAAATTAAAATCAAATAAAGAAATTCCCTAACTACTTACAACTTTTCAAGACGATACTTGGTTACAACAAAATGAGTTTAAACTCAACACAAGTAAAGCTCGAGGCTTGAACAAAATATTTACATACCTTAAGCTCCGAGTCCTCCAAAGCTATGTCCTTGGCAGAGGCATATCATTAGCACTTGAAAGTTGTTTTTCGCATAGGGTGAGCCAAAGCCTAGTAGGAATACTCTAATACAGTATATGAATCTTAGCGAAATCATAAGGTGAATGCACATGTATGCCGTTTTCCAGACATTTTTCGTTTTTATCTCAAAACCATGCAATGCCAGATTATGTATCAATTCATAAAAATAATCCTTTTACACAAAAAAAGGGTAGTGGATACCAAACACTAGGAATCTCTAGGTACGTGTCTACTAGTAGGCTATACAAGCACAACCCAAGCCATTTTATTGGTACTAACCGGAAGGATCAGCACCTAACCGCGCAAGTATTTGGACTTTTACCAAGGACACATAGGCTAACAATATAAACCACAACCATACCTCCTAACTAGATTCACCAAGGTATACATCCCCTTTTCTCAAAATTAATATATTTACAATGTTTAATGTATAATGATGCACAATGCACAATGCACAATGCACAATGGATGAGAAATTAGTTTTAATTCAACATAATCTTCATGCAATGTCTACAACAATCAAGACTATCATCCACCGATAGCCCAAAAATAGATATTTCTATACAATAGATAATCTCCAATCAAAAGATACATTTTCATCAATTACCATGGAAGTGATATTACATATCCAACTCCACCATCATCATCAACATAACCATACTCCCACAACCATTTTCAAGAATCAATTTTGGAAAACCCCTCTTTTAATTTCAAACCACACCCTAGGTTTGTCTAAAATTTCCCCAAAAAATAACTCTTTTAAAAAAGGCAAATAACTAAGCTAAAAATCATAAAACGAGTCAAAGAAATCCCTTCATCAAAGTAGAATAAACGAAGAAGAGATGGGTAGAACTTGAGGATGTCAAAAACACTAGATGCTCTGATTAAAACGAAGCCCTCGACATGCTCAACGTTTTTCTTTAAAAGGGTAGGGTGAGGAAACTCATGAATTGAGAGTATATGGTGCAAGAGTTCAAGAACTAGAGACAAAGAGAGAGAGAGAGAGAGAGAGAGAGAGAGAGAGAGTAGATCTAGGGTCTTGGAATGTTTAGAAAGAGGAAGAGATGAAAAAATGATTGAAAATGACTTCCTCTTGGACTGATATACGCACAGATCACTTGAGCGAAGGAATAGTCGCTCGAGCGACAGGCACAATAAGTGACACTGCTCGAGCGACCAAAACCACCACTTGAGTGCACAATGACCCTCTCTCAGAAGTTTAGACCTGCAAAAGTTCACTGGAGCGCAAGAAGAACCGCTCGAGCAAAGATATCAAACTCTCAGATGTTTTACAAACTGTGCAGGAATGGTTGCTTGAGCAAACAGTCAAAATCCTGGAGAACGACACTTCGAAAAACTAGCTTCCAAACCTATTTCAAACACAACCAAAATTCCCAATAGCCAAACTCAATAAGCAATAAGACGAAAAATGAGTTGAACGACAATTGAATATATAATTTCTCGGATCCAAATGCAATAAATGGATCAGGTCTAAACCAGAATCGTTATAGGAGGCATATCATCAACACCTGAAAGATGATTTCCATGTTAAGTGAGCTAAAGCCCAAAAGAGATACTTGACCACAACGTATGGAGCTTAACAAAGTCATAACGTGAATGTATATGCATGCCATTTGCCAAACATTATACTTATTCATCTCAAAACAATGTAATACCAATATTATATATCAATTCATAAAATATATATATACTTTTCTATCAAAAAAGAATGTAGCAGATACAAAACACTAAGAAACTCTGGGTACGTGGTTGTCTATAGGCTATACAAGCACTGCCAAAGCTATTTTACTGGTATTAACCGGAAGGATCGACACCTAATTGCGCGGGTTTCTGGACTTTTACCATGGACACACATGCCAACATAATAAATTGCAGCCACACCTTATAACCAAATTCACCAAGGTATACGCCTGTTTTTCTTAAAACAATACATTGTAAATGTTTAAGTATGAACAATGCACAATATAAGATTTATGAGCAATTAGTTTCAATTAACCTAATCATCATACAATTTCTACAATAATCAAAGCTATCATCCACCGATAGCCCAAAACAGATATCTCTACTCAACAGATAATTTTCCAACAACATATATCATTTCATAAATTTTGAAATGGAAGCGATAATATATATCTAACTCCACTCTTATCATTAATAGATACATTCATCTTATCTTTTCAAATCCAACATCTTTTATCAATGATTTTCCAATAAAACATCATTTACTTTCAAAATCACGTTTAAGGAAGGAATTTCCAACATTTAAACACAACTCAATAATATTTACACTCCCATAACCTTTTCTAAGAATTCATTTGAAAAACCCCTCAGACAAACAACCTTTTCTGATTACATTCCACCCCTTGAGATTTCTAATTTCATTACAAATAACCTTTTCTAAGAATTACATTTAAAAATCAAGCCCTAGATTTAAACCCAAAATCCCCAAATTACTAAACCTTTTTAATGGACAAATAACCTAGCTAAGAAATCCTTACCTCAAGAGTTGAAAAAGAAGAGAGCAAGAGTAGAAGTTTGACGAAGTTGAAACAAGATCTAATCTGATTTAAACAAGTCTTTCAACGAGCTCTAATTTTTTTCTCCAAGGAACTATGGTAGCGAATCAAAGTATTTGAGTGTATTTGAGGTATTTAGGCAATAACTAGAGAGAGAGTGTGAAGAAATTAGGTTTAGAAGTGTTTTAGTGAGGGGGGGGAGAGAGAGAGAGAGTGAGAGAGAGATGAAAAAGTTATCAAAAAAGGCCTCTCCCTGATCTGATATACGTACTGACTGCTCGAGCAACCAAACCACCGCTCAAGCGTCAAACACAATAAGTGACACCTCTTGAGCGCACAATAACCCCCTTCAAGAAGTTCAGACCTGCAAAAGCCTGCTTGAGCGAAGATCGCCATATGCCCAGAAGTTTTACCGACCTACAAAAATAATAAGAGATCTCAAAAACCGCTTGAGCGAATAAAAAATGAAATGGACAGTAACTCTTTTGAAAAACTAGCTCCCAACCTATTTTAGACACAACCAACAAGTCTAAACAACCAAACTCAACTAACAACAAGATGGTAAGGGTATAAACAACAAGGGTAAATTACAAATACACCTCCTGAGGTTTGCTTAAAGTACAGATTGCCCTCTTTGATTTGAAAAATTACAAATACCCCATTCTGATAATTTTTTATTTAACAAAATTAATTAAAAAAATGAAATTCATAATTGCTCTCCTATACAATAATAAAATCATATTTCTAACATCATTAAAAACTATTAATTGACTTGATGATTTATTAATAAAATATGCGATTTGTTATGAAATTAGAAATCTCAAGGGGTGGAATGTAATTTTCAGAACCGCAGGGGGTGATTCGTATTTTAATCAAACCTCAGGGGGTGTATTTGTAATTTACCAAAATAATAATTAAAGGTACGAAATCCTGGATCTAAGAGCATGAAAAGGGTTGGGTCTAAACCGGAACCGTTATAAATTGTGACACGAAAGTAACATCAGGGTTTCAACCCTAGGGTTTAAATTAAAAAACATGCAAAACCCTGGTGTTTTTCTCGTAATTTGTCCTTGTAATTATTGGTGATTATTATGGAAATTAACGGAAATGATCAATGGAGTGTATGAAATTAACGGTTGATGGTTAATACCGATTGTTCAAGATGAGGCTTGGTTTTGAATATTTTTATGTAATTTGTGTTGCGAAATTTTAAGATGGCACAGGATGTATTTGAACCGTTATCAGTATTCGGTTTTGGAATAAGAGTGGATGTGTGGGTAGCACACAAGAAGAATACGTATCCCTGGGAGACCATTCCCTTGGGGAAGAGCACGGATGCCACTACTTGGGCATGTAACTCTAGGCGTGGGTATCCATGATATTTACCATTTGTAACACTCGAATATTTAACCGATGGGGGGATTTCTAATTAACCATGACCATGACTTAGTGGTTGATAAGTTAAATCTCTTTGGTGAGATTTTGAATGTCACTTAATTTATTAAAATTGTTAAAATTATTTTTTTGGATGTAATTTATACTTACAATTATATTGTTGTATCATGTTTGTAATCTCTTATTTTTCTCTAAAAGAGAAAGGTAGGTTTGTTGTATTTTTTTCTTTGTTTAGCAACTCATACCATATATTTTTGTTGTACTGATAGACGAAGAAGGAATGAAAGTTGAAAATAGAGTTGTTGATAATGTAAAGGCTTGGCTGTCTTGAAGCCATACCTGGAGTTGAATAAATTTTACTATCTAATGTTGTTAGAAATTGGGCGCCCATGTGGCATGGCCCTTTGAGCTTTTTGAGCCTGAACCTCTTGAACCTTATGCATGTAAGTTTGAATTTTAATTCAAACTTATTTGGATAACCATTCAAGATATCTATATCTATCATATCAATAGATATGGATAGATAGATAGATATTGGTTATATATCAGATTATATGGTTAATCTAATATATTAAAATCAGATACGTATATCAGATACGTTATGGGGTTTTTACCCATAACCTTTTTTTTCTCAGACTCTCCTCTTTCTCTCTGTCTCTCTCCCAAAAACAACGATCAAAGCCATTTGCACTGTGGTTTGTGTGGGTGATATTCACTATTGTAATATCACCCCATTGCTGGGTTGATTGACCAGATTCAAGAAGCACGTGATTTACCCACGAGGTTCTTCGCTAAAAGGTATGATCTAAACATTTTATCCGCTGCGTTTTAATGCTCTCTGATTTACATTGGTATCAGAGCCATGTATAGGTTTTTTCGTGCTTTCTTTTATCATGTGTATATTTATATATATATGTACACATCGATACTCATGAATATTTATAAAAGAGAAAGAGATCCAAAATATTTCATTTTTTATGATCATTAATGTCATTTTTAAGACCATAAATGATTTTATTTTGGAAAATGGAGTCTGGAAGTATAAAAATCGGACCAGAAAACACCCTGGAAGGCTGCGCGTGGGCTGCACGCGCCACCTGATGCTGTGAGCCGCCTCCACGCGCTTCCACGCGCTAGCACGCGCCTCCACGAGCCAGCCGCCCTTCCGACGCGCCTACACGCGCCCTCATGCGCGCTTCAGCGGCGCTGGCCACGCGCGAGCCGTTGGCGCCACGTGCCGAGCCGCGTGCCGAGCTGCGTTCTGAGCCGCGCGCTGAGCCGTGTTGGGCCGCGAGCCGAGCCGTTTCCCCAGCTGGCTTGGCTGTAAGGCTCTGTTTGTTTTTTTTTTTAAATTCTGAATCGCGTTAAATGGCCATAATTTATTCGTTATAGCTTTGTTTTAAGCATGGTTGGTACCGTTAGACTCAGAATTAAATTTTGTATCTTCTGTAAAATTTTGAAAATTTTACGAAAATAAAAAATATTTTTTCTGTGTTAATAATTCATTTTTTATGCTTTAAAATGATTCTGGTATTGCATAAATAATTTTCTGGGGTTAAAATTTTTATTGTGGACTTTTGAAATATCTTACTATTTACTGGTATAATTGTTTCAGTTTATCAGTTTCTGGATTTTTTATTTCTAATTTTATGTGTGTTTATTAGTTATTTAAAATTTCAGAAATATTCCAGAAAATTTCAGAATGAGATAAATTTTAATTATGGCATAATCTAAATATTGTTTCAGTTTATCAGTTTCTGGATTTTTTATTTCTAATTTTATGTGTGTTTATTAGTTATTTGAAATTCCAAAAAAAATTCCAGAAAAATACCAGAAAATTCCAGAAGTGATATACTTTCTGTTATGGCATAATTTGAATATTAAATACAGTATGTTGTTGTTTTTTGCCTAGAATTTCTAAATTGTTGTAATAAGAATAGCATGATTAATTGTTTTTTTTTATATTTTAATTCTGTTATTAAATGTAACATAGTATGTATTGATTATGAATCTACATTATGATGCTGTTGTATGGAATTAGAATTTTTTATCATGCTTTTAGACATGCCATAATCAGTGGGAGGTTATTCGGTTGAGAGAAATCTTTGTAAATTAACTCCCGAAAACCAATATTTTGCGCATAAATTAAATTAAATTTTAGATAATTGTCACCTGTGGCGCAAGAGATGATTACAAGCATAGCGGATTTTCGATCTTGCGACTTGTGTAATATTGTCACTATTTAATTTAGGTTTTTGCGGCAAAATTATATTATGCTAATCAAATTAATCCCAATGCGAATTTCTCTCAAAATTGACTTAGCTTATGGAAGTTAATTTGGTTGACCTAGACTTAGTAGAAATGTTCAAATGTGAACAATATAATCTCATTCTTTAGATGAGCAAAAGTCTTGGAGACTTTAGGTCAGACCTTAATTGAGCCAAAGCAAGGAAACATGACTCAAAGTCGCCGTGGTTTTGTTGCCTTATTTGGCACAATAAAAACTAATGTGTGCGCTATGGTTAGCGGCATGCTACGTAGTTTTGGTTGGCGAATTTTGGAGTTATAAAATTATTAAGCCCTCAATAGATCTGTATATGATCTTGACTATTGAGCTGCGCGGATTGACTTTGTAATTTGACTTTTAATAATGTTGCATCATTGGATGAAGTAACATTCAAGAGTCACGTCATCCAAGAAATGCGAGCTTAAATAAATTAGTCATTAAGTGTAAGACGAGTAGCCAGTATGAGCAGTGTTTTGCTCTCTACCCAATTACTGGGAGTGGATGGAGCAAAATTTCATGCACTATAATAGTGTGCGTTGAAATATCACGCTACGTGAAAAGATTAGCGCTTAGAAGCTGCAAAATCTATTAACACTAAGTGAAAAGATTAGCGCTTAGTGGCAGCAAAATCTATTAGCATTGCCAACTTGTCTAAGTCTGGACACTTACTATTTCCACAATTGAGTGTGAGACATGATGAGGTGCTTCTTTGTATTATTCCTTTACTAGGCTAACGTTTTGTTTTGAATAACGTTTACCACTAAGCGCAAACGTTGCAGCATAGTAATGAAAAGGTCAAGGCCGACAAGGTTGTTATGACTCTAAGAATTTGACGCATGGCTCGTGAGAGCATTGTGTTGAATTAGACTCTTTAGCCTAATTCGCGCTTAAGTTACTTCAGGAGCTGTCATAGTTGATAGCTTATTCTCTCCTTCTTGTGGATAGTAGAATTAATTGTAAGTAACTATGAAACGAGAAATAGATATGGCAAGAGGAGTATCGTCATCTTTCAACTAGATGCATTAAAGTGTATGGAGAATAAAATTGACTTGAAGGTGCAGGGGATTAGCACTTACTAGTTAAATTTGCGACTTAGGCGCACTTGATATCTCCATGACATCCTTTTATGATCTAGTGAATATGAATTAGTCCTGAGTCATTACCTAGTTAGGCCTAAACTTTTTAAACTTATCTTTGAGAACTCACACATTAAGATGATTGGAATTAGTTTATGACATTGGTCATGAACCGGTGGCTTATTATACTTAATCACATTAATGGGATGATGACACGATGGTTTGAGTAGGCCTTCTCAGGCCCACTCGCTTGTGACATCCTACTCTCATATAAATGTGTAACTTTGTTCGCTGTGGGTGGGCACAAGTAAGTAGGAAAGCCGTAGAAGGTCATTTGTATTGGCGCGTTTAGTCCACTATATTTTTTTTTGTGACTAGATATGTGTAAGGGTATGATAGCTAAGCCTCAATCTCGACACATTTATAGATTACGATACGCATCTGAGTCAAGACTATTTGATCTCCCATAAGTCAGAAGTTTTGAGATGATTTTTAACATTGCACATATGAGGTCGAGATCAATTAGATAAGAGCTTTTGTGCCTTTAGTTTTGACCAAGGTGGCGAGTATCTATTTGAGTTATTTTAGAAAACTCTGTGAAGAGAAATGGATGCTTAGAAAATTGATTATTCCTAGTACTCAACAACACAATGGTGTAGTAGAGATAAGGAATTAAATATTGTTAATGTTAGGTGGATAATGGCGCAAATGTTTCCCAATTGGGAATTGCACTAGTTTATTGCCTATATCCCTAACTCAGTGCCCTCCATATCAGTTTTTACACTCCATTTTGAGTAATGGGTTAGCAGAGAGCCATCTATAGGCGATCTGTAACCGTTAAGCAGCTTATCTTTATTTTACTTCTTATAAGATTGCGAAGTTAAGACCTAGGGTTCTATAGCGCATTATTGTATGCTGTCTTGTAAACACATAGGGTTGTGTGGCGCATTATTGTATGCGGTCATGTAAACCCTCCGGGTCGTGTGCATATAGGTAAGCAGCTTTGTGGTAGTGTAACTAAGTCACATAAAGTTTTCTTAGTAAAGGTGACGTGTATAGAGTTTTGGAACTCTATAAGATAGAGAGTTCTAAGCATAGCGCTTTTATGTAGCCTAGTTGAGAATGGAAAGAAATTTCCAATATCCTAGGGACAGTGGGAGCGATGTGCCTACTAATGGATTACTCCATTAGAGTAGAATACTCTACATTCTTAGTTGCGTGGTAGCAAATGTGAAAATTTTCCACGTCATCACTGGGTGATTGAGAAGGAAACATTCATGAGTGCTCCGCAAGATGATAAAGAGTCTAGGATAATGCCAAAGGCTCTAGTCCCATGTTTTTTAGAAAGTGGATTAATGTTGCGCAGTTTAAGACAAAAGTCTTTGAGGATTAGCCATTTCTATAATTTGGTTGACTTTCCATTATGACGCGAAACTGTTCTAAAGTTATGCGTAATTTGGATAGTCATTGTTGAGGCATAAGGCTCACTAGATACCGAAAAGTCGCACCATTGAGGAAGGTGTAGACCATGAGAAGACTTCCTCCTGGGGAGTGAGATTATTTTGACTTAGGCTATGATTGACGTAAGTTTGGGACATTGATTTGTGGACATTGTGACCCATCTTTCTTGTTGGAGAATTGGATAAGTAGATCCGTAGGGATTTACCTCCTGCTTTTATGGTGAAAAGTTAGGAGCGCAAAAAGGTTGCTAGTTCCAATAAATCTTTTACAGCCTAAAACAGTTATCCAAATAGTGGTTCTTAGATTTCGTCAAGCCATGATAGGCCAACGATGATCGATGAAGACCACTGAGGCATGATCAATGGTCCAAAAGAAGTTTTTCCTTACTTAGTCATTATGAGCCAGGATTTTATAAGGTTGTCGCCATCTAGGGTGGGCAGTCCTCTATTTTAGATATGATGAACATGGGTGATGTAATTTATATGCTCGGATGTACGATCCTTAGGGATTGTTTTGGGAGAATTCCTATTTTGTCCTTCGATGACTTACATGAGGAATATCCTAGAATGATTCTAGATACAAAATTGCAAACCCATTGACTTATCTATTGGTAAAAGCCAGAGCCTTAGCTATTGAGTGTATCCTCGGATTGTCTTTGCGAGAAACAGATGACCTATATTCCTTGATCTTTTCTTTGTCGTGGGAGCCTAAAGTACGCTATGTGGGCGTATTCGGCATGATAAGTGTTATCTTTGGTAAATGGTCAACTGAGTTGTTTAGACATTGACCTTGCTCATTAGATTGTGGATAAAATACTTTGCTAGTAGTATATTAATTTGCTCCTTGTAAGATTCAATGCGCTAGTTGGGCGCATCTGCGCTAGTTGGGCGCATCAAGAATGAACGCAAATTGGTCACCAAAACATCTTTAGAGAGGTAATTGCGCAATAGGTAGTGATCTTGAACCACTTCATGTGAGGCGCAAATGGTGGATTTTGTTGTATATGCTTATCGCAAGTGGTGTTGATAAGGCTTATGCTTGGAATCTATAATTGCGTAGACTGTGGTCGTTTTTTTGAAAAATCGATCACTTATTTGTTATGAGATGATGTGATGATGACACTATTATGATTTGTGTCATAATGATTAGCAGATGATGATGTCAGCAGGCAAGATTGGCTCACTCACACGAGCAATCGCCCTTGGCGCTTGGGAGCGAGCAAGGATGAGACTAGTGGTTTATTTTTGTTTGGAACCAAGAGAGACTGAAATTATCCACTACGCATGTCGCCTTGGTTACAACCAAGATGAGGTCGTGTTAAGGACCAAACATGGATGTTAGTACCCACTTTCCATGTTGTGCCTGTTATGATTAGCCAGATGCGAGATCTCATTTGGCGCTTAGAAGGCGAGCAAATAGAGAATTCGGGTTAGGCGCTAGAAAGTGACTAGACTAATATCTGTACGGTGTATCGAGTATGATGTCACTCTTTTGGAAGAGTTACTCCACCGTAGCATGTATTCATACTACATGTGCTTGGCGACCAAGTAATGAGGTGAGAGAATGGATCCCTGTTTCCTCACCGTATGAGTCTTACGTGTCATTATTGATATGACTTTCTTTTTTGTACCCTTTTGTGACTTTTGACTATGTCATAAGGTAAAGGGTTGATGTTTTGCTACTTTGGTATGTTGCCTGCGGTCATGTATGATTCGGCCTTAAGGGACATCACTGGGAAAGCGGTCAATCCTAAACTAAATGGCATGAGGGCAAAGGGAAGATCATCTAGTATTACACCACTGATGTATATTCACTGCCGGCAACTCACATCGCTCTGTATGAGAAGCGGATTGAGTGTGAATATATTGCAAGAATTGAGAGGGTCAAACGTACTCTTTTTGAGGGATTAGAGATGTTTTTTGGACCGGTGTAATTTGATGGGTCTGGGGTATATGAGACACTATTTTTGTTCCTTTTGGGTTGATGTCTCTATGCTGGCTCATTTTGAGTTTCTAGTATAGAGCTCCCACATGCAGGTGTTCTCAGCAGTCGCACGGTGCATTGGCTAGTATGAGATTGTTCATTTTTTGGGAGATTGAGATAGAGATGTGGCAGTGTCATGCCAACTTATGTGCGAGTGGGAGATGTTAGAAATTGGGCGCTCATGTGGCATGGCCCTTTGAGCTTTTTGAGCCTGAACCTCTTGAACCTTATCCATGTAAGTTTGAATTTTAATTCAAACTTATTTGGATAACCATTCAAGATATCTATATCTATCATATCAATAGATATGGATAGATAGATAGATATTGGTTATATATCAGATTATATGGTTAATCTAATATATTAAAATCAGATACGTATATCAGATACGTTATGGGGTTTTTACCCATAACCTTTTTTTTCCCAGACTCTCCTCTCTCTCTGTCTCTCTCCAAAAAACAACGATCAAAGCCATTTGCACTGTGGTTTGTGTGGGTGAATATCACCCCATTGCCGGGTTGATTGACCAGATTCAAGAAGCACGTGATTTACCCACGAGGTTCTTCGCTAAAAGGTATGATCTAAACATTTTATCCGCTGCATTTTAATGCTCTCTGATTTACAAATGTAATAGACATTAAGGACTTTATGATTTCATTTGATGTTATAGTTGGATACTTTAAGTTTTTATATAATGTTATTGAACCTTTGGTCATGTATTAGAATTGGAATTTGTAATTAAGATGTTAAGTTTTTAATTTAATAAGTTAATTGATTTATTTATTTACACTTGATGTTCCATAATTTGGGGGCCTCACAACTAATGCAATAGGCCAAAGACAAGTGGAATCTACATAATAGCCCATTTGGTAAACTGAAAGTTAGGAAAAGCTAAACGGAAAATTGTAAATTAGTGATAACTTCACAAAATATTTATAAATTTATGATTTTAATTATTAAAATTGGTAAAATTTACTATTAATTTAAAATTATTTTTTAAAAACATGCACTAATTTATAACTTTCCCAAAGCTAAAAGTACCTTTCTCAATAACCATTTTTAAAACAAACTTGAACTATTTTTGCCTTATAAATATATGCAAAACCTGCATTAAACTTTTAAAACAAAGGGTGAATTTCACTGACCTCCTTAGAGGTTTAGAAAAATACAGTAAATCTCATAATTTTAATATAATTATATTAAATTTTTTTAAAATTTTAATTCACATAATACTTAATCTATTTTTATTAATAATTTATTAGTTATATGAATATAAAATGATATTTTATTTTTATGTTTTTACATTAGCTATATTAATTTTGGTCTATTTAATTTTATTTTTTGTAAACTTAAAATAAAGAAATAACAATTGTTAAACCCTACAACAACACCTAATAAGTCCAATGCCGTGGTTGACAAAAGAAAAAGGGAAGATGCTCAGTAGAAAAATAATGAGGGATCTTTAGTGCAACATTATTATGATCCACTACATTCTACAAGTGGTTCCTTGTTTGTACTTGTTTGCGGATTCCTGCCTAGTGCTTAAAGTAGAATTGACTTTCCAAGCAATGGAATAGAGAATATAATAAGGCGTTAGCTTCTCTTACATTCACCTAATATGAGACTCTTTCGATAATTTATACTATTTATTTTATAAAATTTTTAATATATATTATTTATAAAAATAAAAAAAAATATTATTTAGATTTGATAATCGTGACATTTTTATTTTATTGTGTTTGTTTCTAAAATATGAATGATTTATTTAAAAAAATATATTTATCATCCATTTTTTTGAAAACAAATGTAATAAAATGAAACTGTTATGATTATCAGATCGAACTAATTTTTGTATGAATGACATACATTGAGGATTTTACAAAATGAACAGTTCAAATGCTAATATGTGATGGGCCCCACAGCCTATCAAATTCTCACGTATTAAGATGTGAATATGAGAAAAACCAAATCCATATAATAAATACCACATTTATCTCCTTTACATAAAAATGAAAAAAAAATTAAATTACACTTCTTTTGAAAAAAGAAAATACAATTAATGTCATACTTTTGAATAATTTCACTATCATTTTTTGAGGTTTTAATTTACATAACAATTAGGTGCTTTTGTATCAATTATTCGTTAATTATATGCATGAATAATGTTATTATATCTTTTTTAATTAAAATGTATATTTATTTTTATTTATTTCAGCATCTATCTACAATCTGTATTAGTTTCGCTCGCATAGCCTTGCTAAAAAAATGAATGATCTATTTAAAAAAAAAAAAAAAATTTGCCATCCATATTTTTTAGTGACAAACGTAATAAATTGAATATGTTATGATTATCAAATCGAACTAATTTTTTGTATGAATGTATACACAAAGTATCCGATAAAATAAACGATCAGAATCATCAAAATGGGACCTATTATAGATTCCACAAGTGTGAACAATGCCTCCAATCCAAATTATGTACTAGAGGGAATTCACTTTCTTATTTTAAGAGTACAAACTAATATGGATAACTGTATTTTGGTATGGTTTTAAAATATTTTGTTATTATGGTGTTTTGGGAAAACAAAAAATGAAAATGTTAGAAATATCCATAGCTTCATATCACTTTATTTTGTAGTTTTCACAAATTCAAAAAAAAAAAAAAAATTAAAAATGTTTCTTAGAAATATCCATAGCTTTCAAAATTTATTTTTTAGAAACAGTTCGTAAAACTTTTTGTACTAGTTTTTAATTTTTCCTTTTTGGAGAAAAATTATACAAGATGTTTGGGGCATTTGCTAATATTTTGAGGCATTTGCTAATATTTATTATTTTTGTTTATAGAAAATATGAAACATGTTTTTATTTGATTTTGATAAAGGTGAAAACAAAAACATATTGATATGTACATATTTTTTTTAAAAATAAAAATAAAAATTAAACAATCAAGTGAGGAAGTGGCTAGAGAGGATCGCTAGTAGGAGGTGATGATTAGAGATGGTTGTAGGTAAGGGTGCAATGTAGCCGAGCTGAGTTGAGTTTCACTATGTTCAAGCTCGACTCAATTTATTTTGAAGGTGTTTAAGCTCGGCACGAGCTCGAGCTCGAAACGAGCCCAAATATATGAGCTCGAGCTCAGCTCGTCTAAATTTTGTCCAACTCAAGCTCGGCTCGTTAGCCAAGTGAAACCCATGGAAGACTTAGAGCCTACTACACTTAAATAGAGATCTCTCTACATTGAACAACATTGTGTAAACGATGTGGGACAAAAATTGTTTGAAACATGATACACCAAAACGACGTCGTTCTGTTTGTAAGAGGAATTGCACAAAAAGCCCCACATTGGTAAGGAAAGAAGCATGGTGAAGTATGAATGCTTATAAAATAGAGTTGCTTTAGCCATTGCTTCTCAACTAAAGCACATGATTCCAAAATTACAATGATTGTAAAGTAATATAATATTACATTATATATAATATAATATATAATATATACAAACATGTATATATTAGAAAAAAAATTTGAAAAGTTTCATATTTTATTAATTTGAGATCATGAGCCTATCGAGCCGAGTATTACTGAGCTCTGAACAAATAAACACATAATTAAGGCAAATCACATATTTAGCAGTTAATTAAGGAGGTGGTTGTTACAGAAAACCAAACCATTTTATTACTTAATTATTTATTTGGGACAACATTTTCAATAGAATAAATTGAGGAAAGGAAAAAAAATGTGAACCGAGTGTGAACGAGCTTTAATGAGCCGAGCTTAAGTTTGTTTATAAATAGTTTAGTTCATTTGCAACCCTAATTGTAAGTAGCCGTAAATGTCTGACAATGATTGAAAGTGGTGGGAACTTGTCAAAGGTAGTTCCTAGCTGGTGAATAGGAGAACTTGTCAGAGGTGGTGGCCGGGGTAATAGCCAAATGTGCTGGAGGATGGAGTAATTGAAAAATTATTTCCTAAATAAGATATTTTTTTTATTGGAGTTGCGGTGGTTGTTGCCCGCTATGCATTGTAGTTACTGTTGTATGGCTTATTGAGGCTATTTTGGGGTCCGTTTTGGTAATATAAGTCGTTCACCTTTTAAAGCATATCGAGTATAACATATTTGCAAAAAAAATAAGTTAATTAGAAATCGATAGCTCTTTCATTAAATCATATTTGTATATAAAATAAATAAATGGTAAGTGTAATTTGAAGTATAACAAAAAATGAATGGTGAGTGTAATTTGAAGTGTAAAACTGAAAACTACATTAATTTGATGAAAGGATTATCGATATCCGATTAACTTGATTTTTTTTGTGGATATGTTCTACTCGATATATTCTAAAAAGTGAATGATTCGAATTATCAAAATTAGCCCTAAAAGAGCCAAATAAAAGGCACAACAATGGTTATTATGCCTAGCACACAACAACCAACCCACTTTTTATATATTTATTTATTTATTTATATTTTTTTTGTGTAGAATTTGGTAAAGTTTGAAATTCATTTAAAAAAAAAAAATGAAAATAGACACCAAATATATTTTTGTTTCAAGCTTCAAATTTTTTATTATTATTACAAATATAAAAGAAATTGTAAACATAGACGTTAAAAAACAAACACCTAAGGCTAGTTTTGAATTATAGATTTGGATGTGAATTTGAAAAAACAAAAAGGAAACGGTGAATGAATGTGAATAAAATATATGTTATTTTCTTTTCTTTTATTTTCTTTTTTAAATACATAATTTAAACACAAAAGTAATATATTATGGGTTGAATTTGGTGGAGAGAGAGAAATGTAAGAGTTGGCCAATATGACTTGATTTTCCATAGAAAAATGAAAAAGCCCTGACAATATGACATTTTTTTAAAAACAAAACAGAAGAAATTTTTATACCGACTTGTTGGAACAAAATTGAACCAAGGTTATTGGATGAGCCTGTGTGTGAGTCTTATTTGGCAAGAAATGCATGTAAGAAGCCTTTTGGAAAGGCACCTAGGACTTTATATCCTCTAGAGTTAGTCCATTATGATATTTGCGGACCTATAAATGTAAAGGCACGCAATGACTCTTCTTATTTCCTTATATTTGTTGATGACTATTCATGGTTCAATTATATTTGTTTGATCTCACATCGCTTTGAGGCATTGGATTGCTTCAAGTGTTTTATTACATTGGTTGAGAATGAGACATACAGGAAATTAAGCATCCTTTGAATGGATCGCGGGCGTGAATATTTATCACATCAGTTCCAGGGACTGTGTAAGGAAAAGGGAATACTCAGGCAGTTAACGATTCCAGATACTTCGCAACAAAAATGATGTAGTGGAGAGACAAAATCGCAGTTTGCTTGAAATGGTTAGATCGATGATGGCACAAGTCAACCTCCCTATATCTTTTTTGTGGAGATGCTCTTATGACTGCTGCCTACATCCTTAACCATGTGCATTCAAAGTTAGCTCCAATGACTCCATATGAATTATGGAAAGGCGCAAAACCAGATTTGGAGCATTTGCAGCCTTGGAGTTGTGCGGGTTTTGTTCACAATGTTTCTCATAAGTATGTGAAGTTAGGCCCTAGAGCAAATAAACAATTGTTAGGTAGATACTCAGAATGCTCAAAGCGTTATGTAAAATATAGTGAACATCCTTATAGTGGAATGACTAAAAGTGAGTCGGAAGATGTCGATTTCATTGAGAGTGAATTTTCTAGTATTGGTGAAGTAAAGAAGATCTTGCACTATTTGAGTTGCAGAAGTTTGAGGAAGTCACACCATCTTTGGTGAGGATGGAGAATTAGAGACTCATCCTGAAATCGTCAAAGATAATGGGAGTGATTTTCCTTCTAGTGGGAGTGTTTCACTAGAAAACGACTCAATAAGGATCTCGATTACGTAGAGGTAAACGTGGAATCATTCCTTGTCACTGTTATGAGATTGAGGGAAAATCTTTCATGTGTGCTCCATTGGATCTTGATGAACTTGTTTCCTATGAGGAAACATTAGTTTCACCGAATGCTAGTGAGTGGATGGATGCTATGAAAGATGAAATGAGTTCTATGGCTTGAAACCAAGTTTGCGAGTTGGTTGACCTTCCACCTGGGCGCAAGGCCATTAACAACAAGTAGGTCTTGAAAGTTAAGCGCAAAGGCTGATCGGCCCAAGGGATCGACTGGAAAATGCAGCAAGAAATGTCACTCGTACTACGGCTTCTCGTACCCAGCCAAAGGCCAGAGAAACTCGTTGTCCATTGAAAGTCCATCTCATGGCGAAAGGTTATACCCAAAGAGAGGGTATAGATTATGATGAGACAGTCTCCCCAGCAGTGAGATTTGTCCCTATTCACCTAATTCTAGCTATTGTCGCACAATTGGATTTGGAAATTTTCCAAATGGATGTTATGACTGCATTTCTTAACGGAGAACTGGACACGAGGAGATCTATAAGGATCAACCAGTAGACTTTGAGGTTAATGGACAAGAGCACAAAGCATGCCGTCTGTAACGCCCTAAAATAATAACAATAACCCATCTCACAATATTCCTTACAATTGATCAATAATATCATATTTTGTATTCCATTCATAATCCTTGATCATACAAAAGTTGACATATGCGTGCATACATTCATAAATCCTAGATCTTGAATCTATAGCATATGACATGTGTACAACATTGAAATAAAAGAAAACACAAGTAATTATATGCCCTAATTGCTACATTTTTCCAAGTCGACACTTGGGTACATCAAAATGAGTTCAACTCAATACAATTAAAGCCCAAGGCTTGTACAAAAATAATTACATGAAATAAACAAATGGAAGTTTTTGGCTACAAGTCCTCCCAAGCTATGTCCTTGGTGGAGGCATACCATCAGCACCTGAAAGTTGTTTTCTGCATAGGGTGAGCTAAAACCCAGTAGAGATACTTTAACACAATATATGAATCTTAACAAAGTCACAAGGTGGATGCATATGCATGCCAACTGTCAAACGTTTTACATTTTTCATCTCAAAACAATACAATGTCAGATTATAAATCAATTCATGAAAATAACTTTTTATATCAGAAAACAGGGTAGTGGATGCAAAACACTGAGAATCTCTAAGTACGTGTCAGCTAGTAGGCTATACAAGCACTACCAAAGCCATTTTACCACTACTAATCGGAAGGATCGGCACCTAATCACACGGGGTTGGACTTTCACCAAGGACACACAAGTCAACATAATAACCACAACTACATCCTCTAACCAGATTCACCAAGGTATTCACCCCCTTTTCTAAAAAAATAATACATTTTAAAGTTTAAGTATGAAACAATTCTCAATGCAAGATGTATGAGTAATTAGTTTCAATTCACCTAATTCTCATACAATTTGTACAACAATCAAAGCTATCCTCTACCGATAGCCCAAAATAGATATTTTCTATTTAATAGATAATTTCTAACGAAAGATATAATCTCATCATTTTCAAAATTGGAGTGATATTACATATCCAACTCCACCATCCTCATCGACATACACATTCGTTTTATTCATTCAAAACCCAAAATCATTTTCCATTTTCTTTCACGAACCAATATCCATGATTTTAGAACAAAACCCCCTTTACTTTCAAAATCAATTTTAAGTAAGGAAATCCACCATTTTAACGTATCTTAACCATAAGCACATCCCCACAACCTTTCTCAAGAACCCATTTGAAAATCCCTCATTTACGTTTCAAAAATCCAAGCCAAGGTTTAACCTAAATCCCCCAAATCACTAGATTCTTTCAATAAGCAAATAACTAAGGTAAAAGTCATACCAAAGTTTGAAGAAATCCCTACCTCAAAATTAAAAGACAAGAGAGAGCAAGGGTTAAAGTTTGCAGAGCCGAAAACGAGATTCTCCCCGATTAGAACGAAGCTTTAGACAAGCTCTACCTTTTTCTCCAAAGAGCTACGGTAGAGAAATCAATGGGTAATGTATTTAAGGTTTTAAGCAAGAACTAGAGAGAGAGAGAGAGAGAGAGAGAGAGGAAATGAAAAATGATTCAAAAAGCCCTTTTCTGAATAGATATATGCGAAAATCGTTCAAGCGACGAAAACACGGCTCGAGCGTCAGACACAATAAGTGACATTGCTCGAGCGACCAAAAACACAACTCGAGAGCACAATGATCCCCTCCTAAAAGCTCAGACCTGTAAAAGACCGCCCGAGCAGAAGAAATACGAAATAATCTCGCCCCTTAAGGAATTTTGTCCTCAAAATTTAAATCAAACCAACAATCACCAGATTTAGACCAAACCATTGATCATTTACACTTGTAACAATGATAAACAGAGTCTTTCAATACATAATATTACAATTCAACTTTTCAAAACACATACAATGTTTATATTTTACAACAGGAATACGATTTTCAATACAAGTCTCAAACATTAACAAATAGGTCCGAATACTTCTCACGGACTTCTGCCTCATGTTCCCAAGTCACCTCCTCAACCCATGGTGTCACCACAACACCTTAACCAATGGAATAGTCTTGCCTCTTAAGACTTAATCCCGAGTATCTAAAACCCATACCAGTCTCTCGTCGTACGAGACATCCTCATCTACCTCTAACTCGGTCCAATCCAACACGTGTGAAGCATCAGGTTTATACTTCTAGAGCATACAAATATGAAACACGTCATGAAGCCTGAAAAGTTTGGGCGGCAAGGCCAAATGATAAGCTACCTTCCCAATTTGCTCTAGAATCTCAAAAGGCCCAATAAATCTAAAAGACAACTTCCCGCTCTTCTCGAATCTCATCAAACGTTGTCTTGGTGATATTTTTAGGAATACGTGATCTCTTACCTCAAAAGATAAAGGTCTCCTCCTGAAAATGAGAACACAACCCCGAAGCATGTCCTCTAAGATTTGAATGGTTTGCTTGGACTGCCCGTCAGTCTGAGGAAGATAGGTGGTACTAAACATCAATCTAGTGCCTAAGGAATTCTATAGGCTCTGCTACAACCCGTGAAACGTGGATCCCTATCCAAAACAATAGTCACAGGGACCCTATCAAGTCAAACTATGTCTCTAACATAAAGGCTGGCAAGATAATCTACCATGTCACTCGTGCACATAGGTATAAAGTGTGTTGAATTTGTTAACCAGTCGACTATCACCCACACGACATCATTACCCCATTGAGTCCTTAGAAAACCCACAACAAAATCCATCGTGACATGCTCCCACTTCCACTCAGCTATAGGTAAGGGTTGCAATAAACCCGTTGGTTGTTGATGCTCAGCCTTCACTTGTTGACAAGTAAGGCATCTTGAAACAAACAAGACTATGTCTCTCTTCATCCCTCTCCATCAAAACTGGCGACTAAGGTCGTGGTACATCTTTGTGCCTCCTAGGTGTACCGTAAGGTGTGAATGATGGAACTTTCTGAGTACCTCCTCCTTACAAGATTCTAGCATGAAAAGATAGTCTAGATATCTCACACTCGAGTCAGAATACACGTTCAAGTCCTTCTCTACTTTTCCACTAGATATTTTCCCTCGGATAGCCTCTACTTCGTGACCACCACATTGTGCTTCTATAGCTCGGCTCACTAAGGTAAGTTGTACAATTGCGATAAATAGGGTGGCCGACTCAATGGATTCACCCAGGTACAAGTCAAACTTGCTAATAGTGCCAAATATCTCCCTTTCCTGAATGGCAATACTAGCTACACTGCTTAGGAATTTCCTACTCAAGGCGTCGGTCACCACATTGGCCTTCCCAGAATGATAATATAACTCGAAATCATAATCCTCTATAAACTCTACCCATCTCCTCTATCTCAAATTCAAATCTTTCTGTGAAAACAGATATTTCAAACTTTTGTAATCAGAAAATACTTCAAATCTCTCCCCATATAGGTAATGCCTCTAGATTTTTAAGGCAAAAATAATTGCCGCTAACTCTAGGTTTGAGTAGGATAATTTCTCTCATATGTTTTTAATTTTCGTGAACCATATGCTACCACTTTCCCCTCTTGCATCAATACACAATCCAAACCTTCTCAAGACGCATCACAATAAACTGAATAACCCAAATCCCTCTCCGTAATAATCAATACGGGAGCAGTAGTGAGTCTAACCTTAAGCTCTTGAAACGACTTTTCACAAGTCTCACTCCACGCAAATTTAATTCCCTTCCTTGTCAATCTAGTCAGTGGTGAGCCCAATCTGGAGAAGTATTTCACAAAACATCGATAATACTCGACTAAGCCCAAGAAACTCTAGATCTTAAAGGCATTCTTAGGTTGTTTCCAATCTTGCACTGCATCTATCTTAAAAGAGTCTATATTCACCCCTTCCCCGGATACCACATGGCCTAAGAATTTCACTTCCTTTAGCCAGAACTCATACTTGTCGAACTTAGCATATAAACGATGTTCTCTAAGCAATTCAAGTACAACCTGTAAGTGTTCCTTGTGTTCCTCCTAAGAGGGTAAGTAGATTAAGATGTCGTCAACAAAGACAACCACGAAACGGTCTAAGAATTCACAGAAGATTCGATTCATCAAATCCATAAACAAAGTCGGTGCGTTGGTTAGCCCAAAAGGCATCACTAAGAATTCATAATGGCTATACTGCGTACAAAATGCCGTTTTCTGAAAATCCTTCTCCTTCACTCTCAACTAGTGATAACCCAATCTTAAGTTAATCTTAGAAAAGCAATGAGACCCCTTCCACTAGTTAAACAAATCATCTATATGTGGTAATGGGTATTTTTTCTTAACAGTTACTTAGTACAATTTTCGATAATCGATACACAGTCGCAATGTGTTATCCTTCTTCTTAGCAAAGAGAGCTAGTGCTCCCTAAGGCGATATACTAGGGCGAATGAAGCCTTTATCTAGCAGTTCTTGGAGTTGAATCTTTAACTCATACAACTCGACAGGTGCAAATCTATACGGTGCTGTGAAAATTGGTGTCATGCCGAGTACTAAGTCAATAGAGAACTTAATTTCTCGATGGGGTGGCAAACTAGTAAGATCTTCGGGAAAGATGTCTGGGTATTCACAAAGTACCCTCGGCAATTCAACTTGGACCACATCACTCTCATTACCCAAGAAAGTTGTAAGAAGGAAATTAAGCTTGCCCCGACCATGTGAGTCTCGACAAAACTCTATCAGATCGGTCTCCCAGAAAATAAAATAAGTCACCACTTGAGGTGCACACCGTCACCCTCTAATGGTAACAGTCTATAATGGCACGATATGAGGACAACCAATGTATGCCCAAGATGACATCGAAACCCAACATGTCTAACAATACGAAAGAAAAAAAAAGCCGACGACCGGCAACCTCTATCTCACAACTGCGACATCCCTAGTCCAAGACAACCTTACCCTCAACAGGTGACTCTACACTGAGCGGAGACGCTAACTGAGTCTCTTAAAGTCCTAAAATTGAGGCAAGTGTAGATGAAATGAAGGAATGAGATACACCAGTATAATCAACACATTGATAATAGAACTGAACAATAAGAAGTTACCTCTCACTACGGAAGGCACTGCAACTGATCTGGCTTGGTAACATCATACACATGCCTTATGGGTCTTTGCTCTACCTGCTCACCCCTCGGAGCATAGGTCTAATACATTGATTGAGTCAAAGAGAGTCTCTGATTGGCCCTCGTGGCCTCTGCTAAATGGATAGGCTGATGGCTCTGTGTCTATCTCGAACCAGATGCACCAGATGTGCCACCCACTTGAGGGCAAAACCTCCTCAAGTGCCCCAACTACCCACACTAATAACGGGTAGGTGCCTGCCCTTTCCCCTAACTCTGGCTCTAAGGACGAGCCGAAGACGGTGTAGACTGTTGCCCTCCTCCTTTATATGGGCAAATTGAAGACTTGTGACCCAAATGACCACACTTGAAAGAAGTGATCCCACCTTGACTACCTCTCCTTGAACCATAACTCAGTACAGGAAAAGTAGATCTGAACTATGCAGCCTGGGACTGCTGTGGGGTGGAACCCCTCTGTTGTTTGTTGTCCCATACCTTTTCTTGAACTTCCTGACTCCTCTGCCTGGAGCCCTTTATCTGCTCGTCCTCAGATTAGATCATAGTCTCTAGGTGAGCCGCCCCCACCACAAGGTGACCATAATCCCTAATTATAGACCCAGCCACCTTGAAAAGGATCCTGATTCTCAACCGCTTCTCAAACTCGATGCAACGGCATTCCTCCGTTGCCACAAGTTTCGATGCAAATTTAGAGAGGCCAGTAAAAGTAGCCTCAAACTCGACTACAGGTTTGTTCAGCTACTTGAGCTTCATGAACTAATCTACCAACTTCTCCTTGGCAGTGGGAGGCAAAAACTTGTCCTAGAAGACATTGATAAAGGCCTTCCACGTCACTCCAATGTGCCCTTGTGCATACTTCCACCATTGACCCACATCTCCCTTCAGCAAGAAAGATGCCAAGGTCATCCTCAACTCGTCCTCCTCGATGCCAAGCATCTCGAACATCTTCATCATTTGCTCAAGGATCTCATCCGCTTTCAGTGACTCTTTCAGATACCCCAAAAACTCATCTAGATTCGACCAAAAGAACTCCCTCTTTAGAAAAGATGGCCCTATCTTAGCAAATCTCCATCCATTTCACAGGCCAAAGCGCCCATGGCTTACTGACCTGTTGACTTGGCTACATTGGCCTAACCAACTCCCTTCTCATGCACTGGAATATCATCTGGTAACGGCGTCTCTTGCCGTCTACAACCACTATGTCCACGTCCTAACATCCTAATAAAGGTAACATAATAGATTGGCACATTTACAAATGTGCCGAAACTAATTCACTCGCATCCTAATGCGGTAGACAATAAATAATTTACTTCACATAAGCACCTAATCACATAAACACAAACAAATTTTCTTTCCAGATAATGACCATCTCACGACATTGCCAGAGTTCTAGTTAGAACTAGCAGTGATCAAGTGCACATCTAACAGGACTTCTAGAAACTCGTAGGCCCAAATCAATATCTAAGAAATTAAATCTCATACTCATCTAGTCGCATAAGCATGTTATCGTATAGCATACTATAGACACCCCATTTTTTATGGCCATTACGACTTGGACACCATTGCATGCACACCCAATGATGAGTTTATGGGCTCGCCAAGTGCTCGAAGTCCTCAGCGGAATGCCACAGCTTTGAGCCTTTCAAACCCTGCACCCTTGTTGCCTCATTCTTGGACCAAGCCTTGGTCCTTCTAGCCTACAGCTCTGGTGGCCTGCCGGCCACCCTTATTGGGCTGACGGCCATCACTTTTTGGCTGCTGGCCACCAGTGATGGCCAGCCAGCCACCATTTATGGCCGGCCAGCCGGCCACCAATTTCTTTTACAGATATTTTATGCCAGTTGTGCCAGCTGTTTGTACAGATGCATGCATTTGCACGCACATGTAGGGATAGATATCCTTGTATGGAATTCATGTTTTCTATATATAGGAAACCCCTTTCTCATGTTTGAAGGTAAGAAAATTTTGAAATCAAAAATTTTTCTCTCTCTACAATTCTCTCTCTCTCTAGCAAATCTCTACACTTTTGCCTACAATTCGTCAACCTTTGCCTATACACCCTTAACCAAATCTTCTCATCTTTGAGCTGAGGTGTCTTTGAGCTTGGTTTGAGCTCTAGAGGGTGTGTGTACTTCATTTTTGTTGCTTGAATTGCTTCTTCTCTTCAAGAGGTATAAAGCTTTGCCCATTTACTTGCTTTCTCTACTATTTTTCTTGTTGTTTTCCAACTGATTTTGGACTGTAAAACTTATGTTTTTTTGGGAAGAAACTTGGGTCCTAAAGCTATTAAAGGTTGATGGGTGGTTCACCCTTCTTTGTACCTTGTTTTGGAGGCCTTAGCCTTTGTGTTTCCTACCCTTTTACTATCTTTTTCCAAGATTTTAAACACTGATTTTAAGAGCTTTTTCAGTGGCCAAAATCATGTTTTGAAGTTTAAATTTGGAGGGATTAGCCTCCCCTCCTTGTGTCTTGCTTACTAGCCTAGTTTGTGCCTTGTTTTAGCATGTTAATCTATCTTTTTTTAGCTCAATTCCAGCATGTTTTAGAACTCATTTTAGACTGTTTTAGCACTTTTTTGGGCTGTTAGTTACATTTGGGCTTTGTTTTGCATGCTTGTAGTGTAAGTAATAGTCCTCATAAGCTTGGTGTTCTAGGCCTTAGACATCATCTTATATGAGTTAATAGCATTTATTTATGCTTTTCTCACTCATTTCAACACTAATAATCTCTGCAATCTCCCTCCTTTCATGGCTTTTTATTTTGCTTTGAAAGTGGTTCAAACAACTTGTTTGTTGAAAGCATGAGATTGAGATGTCATGCTTAATGGTTTAATCCCTTTGGGGTTCATTACCAACGGTATGATGTCTCTTTCATGCCTAAAAAAAACTCTTTGTTTGAGCCCTCTTTCTATTAGAGGACTTAAATTCACCCTTTGGACTTAATTGATTAAAGGAATGGTTGGTAAATTAAAATAGAGTAATTAAAACTTGGAACAAAAATTGTGTAAGATAATAATTTGGTTGTATTCAATTGAACATTAATTGAACACATGGAAACTCGAACCATTTCATACTCATTAGTGATGAAATGCTTCAAGGTTCCAAGGTCACCACTTCCCTTGATCATTCATGAAAGGGAGGAGGTTTGTGTCTTGTTTTGCATTTATTGAACTTGCACATTTGGTTTCATAAGCCATCATGCAATGAAATTGCATCCATTGATAGTTTGTGAACCGAACTTGTTACTCCTTTGATTTGCTCATGAAAAGGAGGGGTGAGTTATGCAAACAAACTCTTGAAATACCCTGTATATGCTCTGTTTATCCTTTGTTGCAGTAAGGAGAACTAGGCAGCAGTGGCCAGCAGACCACTTTCCATGGCCGGCAGATGGCCGGCAGACCACCTTTGATGACCGGTCGGCCATCATTGGTGGCTGGGAAACCTCATCACTGGCCGACCGGCCACTGATGCAAATTTTAGTAGTGTGTTCCTTTGGCAGAACAGAGTTATCCTGGAAGTGCAACAATGTTGGTGTTCTATTGTGCAAATAGAGGCTCTCCGGAAGCAAAACAGTGATTTTTCGGGAGGAAATCGAGCACATGCATGAGCATTCTTCACATTTTGAGCTTATTTAAATTTAAATATTTAGATTAAATATCCGTTGTAATTAATTAGTTGTAGCTAGTTATTTGATTAAAGTGTTGTAACTAATTAGTTATTCAATTTCATGTTGTGATAATTATTTAACTAGAATAGTTAGTTAATTCATTTGTTGTAATAATTAGTTAAGTAGTTTAGCTAAATTCATTTGTTTTGTAATAATTTAGCTTAGCTTTAATTAGTTAGTTAATTAGCTCAGCTAATTTATTCATTCAGACTCTCCTTCATAAGAGAGCAATGTAATAATGTGCATGTCTTCCAACCCCACGTTTTTTTCCCTTTTATTTACTAGCTTATGATGGTTAGTTTAGGGACATCATGTTTTGCTTAGCATATCTCCATGATTACATCCACTTGTATTGCATGTACCGAGGCTCGGTTCATCATTCTAACTGCATTGTCATTTAAATACTTCTTTGAATATATGCTTAGACCGCATGCTATTTAATTGATTCATATGCCATATTTGTAGCCAAGCCTATTAATTACATATTTGCATATGTCGCATTAGTCATATTGCTTAGTTAGGAATCATGCATTTTTTTTCTAAGTCATTTCTCTCTTTGGCTTGGAGTATTAGGTGAGCCTTTTACTCGCTTTAGAATATTGCATGAGTGTTGATGTTGCCATGTCTAGCATGCTTGCCATGAGGCTAATTGCTTAATTGCTATAACTGCTTGAATGCCTATGGATGAATGCTTGTTGCTTGAATTGGAATAACTTGAGTAATGTTCTTATGCGATCACTTTTTCAAGTGGTACATATTTCAAAACAATTTTCAAAAACAAACATGACTCGAAGCATTCCAATTCTTACCAGTTAGTCTATACTTGTTTGTGCGCATCACATAGTAATGCTAGCCTAATAAATTGGAACAAGAGCATATAATGTTGATAAAAATCATATCATGATTAGTAGAGGCCGATTTTTGATCAGGCGAGCGGGGATGCTCAATTCATGACCTTCCCCTCTTGTACCTAAATTCCCAAGTCGAGACAATCTTGGTGATGACGGACACGTGGCTTTTGGCACGAGTCATGGGTTTCCTAAATTTTCCCAAAATAAAAAATATTTAGGTGGCAACTCTGTATCTGGCAAAGCAGTCCATTTTTGGCAATTTGATTCAAAATCGATTTTCCAAAAGAATTACTGGATTTGGACTCTTTGGTATTTATCAGTTTCACATTGCACTTGTGAGATTAGATTCAGAACCGCGGGAGTCTAAACAGTAGGGCTTATATTTCAACCTCTCGAAAGGAGGGGTGCGAAAAAGTCGAGCTACACATACCAGGTCTACTTCTAATATCATCTAGGGAGATAACACATTTGGTAAAAATCATATCTCACGATCCCAAAGTATTCAAACTCATTAGCTCTGATACCAAGTTATAACGTCCTGAAATAATAACAATAACCCATCTCACAATATTCCTTACAATTTATCAATAATATCTTATTTTATATTTCATTCATAATCCTCGATCATATAAAAGATGACATATGCATGTATACATTCATAAATCCTAAATCCTGAATCTATAGCATATGACATGCACAGACATTGAAATAAAAGAAAATGCAAGTAATTATATGCCCTAATGGCTATATCTTTCCAAGTCGATACTTGGGTACATCAAAATGAGTTCAACTCAATACAATTAAATCCCAAGGCTTATACAAAAATAATTACATCAAATAAACAAAAGGAAGCTCTTGGCTCCAAGTACTCCCAAGTTATGTACTTGGTAGATGCATACCATCAGCACATGAAATTTATTTTCCACATAGGGTAAGCTAAAGCCTAGTAGAGATACTTTAACACAATATATGAATATTAACGAAGTCACAAGGTGGATGTATATGCATGCCAATTGTTAAAACGTTTTACATTTTTCATCTCAAAACAATACAATGCCAGATTATAAATCAATTCATGAAAATAACTTTTTATATAAAAAAACAGGGCAATGGATATAAAACACTGGGAATCTCTAGGTGCGTGTCTGCCAATAGGCTATACAAGCACTATCAAAGCAATTATACTAGTACTAACCCGAAGGATCGACACCTAACCACGCAGGCTTCTAGACTTTTACCAAGGATACATAGGCCAATATAATAACCACAACCACACCCCCTAGGCAGATTCACCAAGGTATTCACCCCCTTTTTTCTAAAAACAAAAATACATTTTCAATGTTTAAGCATAAAACAATGCTCAATGCAAGATGTATGAGTAATTAATTTCAATTCACCTAATCCTCATACGATTTGTATAACAATCAAAGCTATCCTCCACCGATAGCCCAAAACAGATATTTCTATTCAACAGATAATTTCCAACAAAAGATATAATCTCATCATTTTCAAAATGGGAGTGATATTACATATCCAACTCCACCATCCTCATCGACATACACATTCATTTCATTCTTTCAAAACCCAACATCATTTTTCATTTTATTTCACAAACCAATATCTATGATTTTAGAACAAAACCCCATGTACTTTCAAAATCAATTTTGAGTAAAGAAATCCACCATTTTAATATATGTCAACCATAAGCACATCCCTACAACCTTTTTCAAAAACCCATTTGAAAATCTTCTTTTACATTTCAAAAATCCAACCTTAGGTTTAATTTAAAATCCCCAAATTACTAGGTTCTTTCAATAAGAAAATAACTAAGGTAAAAGTCATACCATTGGTTGAAGAAATCCCTACCTTAAGCAGAAGACAAGAGAGCAAGGGTTGAAGTTTAGTGGAGCCGAAAATGAGATTTTCTCTGATTAGAACGAAGGTTTAGATGAGCTCTACCTTTTTCTCCAAAGAGCTATGGTAGAGAAATCAATGGGTAAAGGTGTATTTGAAGTTTTAAGCAAGAACTAGAGAGAGAGAGAGAGAGAGGGAGTGAAGAATCAGGGTTTTGAAATATTTTAGAGAGAGAGAGAGAGAGGGGAAATGAAAAGTGATTCAAAACGCCCTTTTTCCGAATTAATATACGATAGACCGCTTAAGAAACCAAAACACTGCTTTAGTGTCAGACACAATTAGTGACACCACTCAAGCAACCAAAAAACACAGCTTGAGCGCACAATGACCCCCTCCTAGAAGCTCAGACTTCTAAAAGACTACTCGAGCGCAAGAAATACCACTCAAGCAAAGATGCTCTACTTCTAGAAGTTTTGTAGACTGTAAAAGACCACTTGAACGCAAGAAAGACCGCTCAAGAGAACAAAAAGAAAATTGGACAGCAACTCTTTGAAGAAACTAACCCCCAACTTGTTCCAAACGCAATAATAACTCCTAAACAACCAAACTTGATTAGCAACAAGATGAAAATGGAATGAACAATAGTTCAGGACATGGATTCTTGGATTCAAAAGTAAGAAATGGGTCGGGTCTAAACCAGAATTGTTATACTGTCTCAAACGTTCCATTTATGGCCTAAAGAAATCATCTAGATAATGATATTTTAAATTCCATAAAAGCCATCATTTCGACTGGGTTTGAGATGATGGAGGAAGACCATTGTATTGTTGTATGTTGACGACATATTATTAGTTGGAAATGACATGGAGATGATTGTCACCACTCAGAAGTGGTTATCCTCTATTTTTGAAAGGAAAGACATAGGAGAGGCAACTTGTGTGCTCAAAGTTAAGATCCTAAGAGATTGCTCTAATAGACTTCTTTCTTTGTCCGAGAGACTTACATTAAGAGGATCTTAGAATGGTTTAGGATGCACTATTCCAAACCCATTGACAATCCGATTAAGAAGGGACATAATCTGAGCATTGATTCTTTCCCTAAGACAGATAAGGAAAAGAAACAAATGGCAAAAGGTTTCCTATGTGAGTGCAGTTTGTAGTCTGATGTGTGCTACAATATTTACTCGACTAGACATATGTTTTGCAGTAGAAATGGTCATTCGTTACTAGAGTAACCCAGGACTTGTTCACTGGCAAGCAATAAAGATGATTTATTCACCATCTTTGTCCACGATTGAGTAAGAGTGCGTTCCTTGTTCAGCAACAATTCTAGAGGCTATTTGGTTGAGAAGATTTCTACAGCGCCTTGGGATCATGGCTTTTGCAGATGAAACCATTATGATCCATATTGATAGTATGGCTGCTTTGGCATATTCTAGGGAATCCTAAGTGTCTTGGTAGGACCAAACACTTCGACATTCGTTTTCACTTTATTCAAAGTGTGATTGCACAAGGGGAGGTAGTCCTACAACATATCTCCACTACCAGGATGGTGGTTGATCCACTACTAGAGATACTTTCCAGACATGTCATGACCTAACTCCAGCCCAAAGGGATTAGAGAGGTGACTAGCCAGTAATTCGAGATTACCAAAGGCCTGCTTAACAGTAATACAATAATAGGGGCTGGCGGAAGCCTTTGAATAATAAAATAGAACGTCCAATGAGTTGTGCAGACTTAAATGAATCAAAACAAATTCCTATTTATATATATATATATATATTCATATACACATGTTGTCCATATCAAACTTAGGTACTCAAAAGCAAAAGCATAACTTAGGGATTAAATTCCGATACAACACAATTCTTAACAAAAGTCTTGGAAACATTCACAACACTTAATCATAAATACAAAAGGGTCAGTACAGAACCACCCAAGAAGCCATGACGCTTAGCCGTTCGAAACCTCACAGTGAGGCACAGGAGTTGGCTTGACAAAACAAAAAGGAGTTCGATGCACTAAGTCCAGTCTTAACCTTGATCACCTATATATATAATAATAATAATGAGCTAGTGTAGACACCCCATTTTAACCGTCCCTAAGACTTAGGCGCTTTCTTTTGGTTACTCGATGATCACAATCAGAATGTATTTCTCATAGAATCCTCAATAAGAGAGATGTAATTTAAGCTTTAATCCCAACCTTCACACATTTTTTGGCCAAATTATTTTTTATCCAAAATTCACCAATCTCTACTACCAAATTCCCTACACATCAATGCCCACTCACCATCCACTTTCATAATTACACCCGACCATCCCCACTCACCATCCACTTTCATAATTACATCCCACCATCCCCACTCACAATCCACTTTCATAATCACATCCCACCATCACCACTCGCCATCTACTTTCATAATCGCATCCCACCATCCCCGCTCACTATTCACTTTCATAATTACACCCCACCATCCCCACTCACCATCCACTTTCATAATTACACCCCACCATCCCCACTCACCATCTACTTTTATAATCACATCCCACCATCTCCACTCACTATCAACTTTCATAATCACATCTCACCATCTCAACTCATCATCCATTTTCCTAAATCACACACCACTATCACCATTCATCATTCACCTCCATTATACATTGTCTCACATTAGCTCAATTGTCTACCCTAAATGCTCCACTTTGTTCTCCACCTTATCTTCCACCATTGCCCACTTGCATTGGCTATATAATGTGAGCTCTAGTCTTGAATTTGGGGATGAATTTTACGTAGAGAAGTGTACAGAGAGAATGCTAAAATTGTGCTAGAATTTAAGAGAAAAGAAAGTCTTAAAAACAAGAGAGTTGTCTTGCCAAACTAGTGAAGTTACATAGCCTTACATCTTATCTTGCCTTGTCAAAACTAATCAAAACCTTAATCAAAGAGAGAGTATTCTTGCCAAGAAAAGAGTGATCATACATTTGTTCAAAACCGTCATTTTAAGCTCAAATTCCAAGCTCTTAAATTCAGGATTAAGATCCTAATTCAAAACTTTGAGGGTGATCAAGAGAAAGTTTAAAAATCAAGAAGTTCAATATTTCTTTGGAAGGTGAATTTTCAATTCTTTCATTTTTCTTGCATGTTCTATCTTATATTTGTTTTCTTGTGTTAGTTTCATATTAGTTTTGTTGTACTCTTGCATGTTCTACCTTATATTTGTTTTCTTATTTTAGTTTCATTTTAGTTTTGTTGTAATATTGCATGTTTTATCTTACATTTGTTTTCTTATTTTAGTTTCATATTAGTTTTCTTGTAATATTGCATGTTCTATCTTACATTTGTTTTCTTGTTTTAGGTTCATGTTAGTTTGGTTGTAATTTTGCACTTTCTATTTTATATTTGTTTTCTTGTTTTAATCTAACCGGTAGTGGTTAGTTGAGCCGCTTACATATTTCTTGTTTGTTCCTTTTCTTGGTTTTGTAACAAGACAGGTTTTGCTAAGCCTAGTTGGCCGGTCAATTAGCTTCTTTTGGACAAGACGACATTGTCTTCCGATGTTAACCAACGTCCTGTGGTTTCCAAAGCACATGCAGCTCTTTCTTTTGTTTATTTTATTTTGAGTATTTTGTGAGTTTTTTATTTTGTTGTAATATTCTCTTCATTCCTCTCTAATTTGGTTTGTAATTATTCTTTCAAGTGTTGTAATAATTCCCCACCCGCTTCTTTCTTTTCCCTTCTTTTACTTGTTTTCTTTATTTGTGAATATACATCATATTTTGTTTTTCGTTATATCTATGGTTTTTATACATGTTTCATGCATCTTGATTCGACTAAGTTTGTATTTGTGGATTTGATCAGTTCTTATGTGATTATGTGTGCTACCTCATGTTCTTGAGATGATTCACATGTCATATCATAGAAGTCAAATCTTTAGTTCATCTCATGAGTGAATTGCATTAGGATTTTGTATATAAGATCATGCATGTTTTACTAACTTTATTTTGTAGCTATTCATGGGACGTCGGTAAATATGTAAGTTTTTATGCTTTAGCATCCCGCTTGTGTGTGTTTTTTTTATTATGTTTAAGCATCCTACCATGTGGCTACTTGCTTACTTGATATAACTATACGAATACCAGTGGATAGAGGTTGTATCCTTTAATTTGGAATGACGTTGATTTTTCAAATTTGTAAACTCAATTTATTTGGGTTGTACATCTTCAAAACTCTTTCAAAATACATGAAATCAAATTGTTCCAAAGGGAATGGCATAGTCTATGCTTGTATGCTTTACATAGTAAATTTTAGGATTTATTAAATAATCAGAACATGAACATGTAAAGGAAATAAAATTCATATCATGGTTTAGTAGAGGCCGATCTTTTGATTGGGTAAGCGGGGGTGCTCAATAATGACCTTCCCCTCTCATACCTAATGTTCTGAGCCAAGCATCTTTGGTGACAATGAACAGTGGCCTTGGCACGAGTCACGGGTTTTCTAATTTTTCTAAAACATTAGGTGGTGACTCTAAGATCTAGTGATGCAATCCATTTCTAGAAAAAGTTTTGCAATAAAATGGATTTTTTTTATTTTATAAAAGTTGCCAAAAGTAGACTCTTATCTATGTTTCACATTGCACTCATGAGACTAGATTAAAGAAATCGAGGGTCCGAACTTTTAACGCACACGAGTACCCCCCGGGCATGTTATATTTTTTTGCGACAATGCTGGGAATTTTATGAAACTTTGACTCAAACTCCATGATATGACTTTTATTTTCAATTATATGTTCATTGCATTGCATGCATTGTTGCACTTAAAGCCCCTGTGTTTGCCAGATACTGTTGGGAGTGCAAGCAAGTTTTTACCTGTCCTTACATTACTTTCGAGGCCTTGTGTTATAACCTTTTGAGATTTGTCAAAAAGGTAGCTCTGCTATCTAAGGTTCTCAAACTCAAAGAGAGGCTATATTGACTCTTTTAATTTCCTGGGATCTTCACTAGTTATGACCCAAAGGACTCTTTGGTAACGTTACCTTGACTTCAACCCCTAGAGTGAAGCCAACCTTGTGCATATAGTGAGCTATAGTACCTTACAAAATTAGGACATGATGCTCTCATATTTCTAGGATGTATGATACTGCTTATTTGAATAGTGAAACCCTAGATCATTTCAAAGCTAGGACAGGGTAACCCTAGCCCCCATAGGGTTGTTTGTTCCCTTTCCTGCTATGTGTTATGTGCAATGTATGGGATTGATACAGGGTTTCTCAAATTCAGATGAGTGGTTCAAGCATTTCAGTTTGTGGGCTTGAGTTCAGTTTTTCAGTATGATTTAGCAGTGATCAGTTGAGCTGAAATGCTGCTGAAATTTGATTGGGGCTTTTTTGTTTTATTTTTGCAAGGAAATCTAGCACTATAGATTCAAAACAGTCAGATATCCCCCAAGTCTTTGGACTCGCGCTAGTAGACTCTATAAAATTGCCGACTTAGTTCAGGGCCAACCAGTGTTAATTGCTTTACCATTTGTCACATGAAGAAGAAAAGCTACAACTTCAACAATAGTCTAGCACCCTGTTTTTTGACCAACTAGATCATCCCCATTTAATCCACCAAAATCAGTGATGGCACAAGAAAATATTGTGGACATGCTTTTGGCTCTTCAACGGAGCATAGATACTATTGCCAACACAGTTGCTACTCACAGTGATACTCTTACTGAATTATGACGGTTGTCTAGGGCATCTACCACTCAAACTGCTCCAATGGCTCCCCAAATCCGAAATCCACCTCTGCCTATTGAGGATCTTCCTGAACCAAATTTGTCGGAAGACCTGAAGGCCCTGCATAATCATCTGGGGGGCAGTTTCCCCCTCCGCAACCAATGGGAGGACTTTTTTCCCTAAAATCAAATGAGTTCAACCAAACTATGCTGAAATTGGCCTAGCTCTAGAAAATGTTCAAAAGATCGCAGGGGATCAACTTCATTCTAGACATTGAAGATGGGTATACAAACATAGTTGTCAAATTATCAGAACGGTTTAAAATGCCACATATTGACAGATTTGATGGAGTTGGTGACCCTATGGTCCATATTCGCCTCTTCTCGAATGTCCTGAAACCCATGGGCCTGACTCAACCTCAAAAACTTTCCTTGTTCGAGAGAACTTTATCTGGTATAGTTTCTATCTGGTATGCTAAATTAGAAGACTCGGTGAAACAAAATTGGGAGGAGTTAGCTGAGGCTTTCATCACCCAATATTCTTAGAACACCCACATTAAGGTAACTAGTTGGGATTCGAAGGCAACTCGCCAAGAGCCCAACGAAAGTTTTGTGGCTTTCATCGCTAGATGGAGGGAAAAAGCAACAATGATGACCGACAAACCACTCGAAAAAGACCAAATCCGTATGATAGTCAAAAATCTACATGGAAAGATGTTACAAAAAAAATGATAGCCCTTCCGCTCTTCACTTTCAAAGACTTGCATGAAATAGGGGTCCAAATAGAGGATGTCATTAAACAGGGAATCATTGTGGATGATAACGAACCTGTTCGAAAGCCTTTTGGTCGTAGTTCCAATGCTACTACTAGTGGTAGTACAGCTGTGAGACCTTCTGAGGTCAATTCAATCGCTACCACCACCACTAAAATAGCCGACCCATTTGCCAATACCGGTCCACAAATAACCAACTCAACCCAAACCACGGCCAGAAACTTTAACCCTCTCCATATGTCCTTAGCTAAAGCTATGAAAATCTTGACAGAAAGAGGGTATCTCAAGCCTCTGGACCCCCGACCTCTTCTCGATCCTCTCCCAGCCAAAAATGACCCTACCAAATACTGTGCCTTTCACCAACAACCTGGACATGACACTGACCACTGTTTTCGCCTTCGTCATAAGATCTAAGACCTCATTGACAATAAGATCATAGCCCCTCCACAACCACTAAAACCCAACATCACTACCAACCCGTTGCCATCCCATGACAGAGTTTCATCAGCTCCTCATCTTAACCTTATCCATACATTTTCATCCACCTTTAACCCTAGTATCTACATCACACCCATATATTTACCAAACCCGAGGTATACATTCCTGAGAGCATTAATCTGTGCATAATGGATCCGTCTCCAGCCCAGCCAAAACCTGGAAACCCAATGGTGGTAATGGTAGAAACTAAAAGGAAAGCGGTCGGGGTGTCTGTGGGAGAACCAGAAAGTCCACCAGAGTATAATGTGGGGATGGCTCAAGTAGAGCCCGACAATTGCCTTTCCACCATCAAGGGTGAATGGTGGGATGACAGCAATCTGCAACTCGCTCACAAGGACGATGAATGGGCAAGTCATGTACCTAACCAGACCTGGTACTCGGAAAAAATTGATCACTTGACTAGGAGTGGACACTACTTCAAACTTCCACACCTATATCAAGGTGAATCCACCAAGGATAAAGAAGCTGAGAAATAGAAAGGGAAAGAGAAAGATGAAGATGAAGATGAAGACCTGGCTCTAAAACAATTGAAGAGGATCCACGCAAACATTTCTATTTGGGGTCTTCTCATGGCTTCCCAAGAACATCGACCAGCAATGTTATCAGTATTGAGTAAGGCTGAGCTGTTAATTGACACCACTCCGAAGCAATTGGTGTCATTAATCACCTCGAGAGAAACCATCCCAGCAATAACTTTTGCTGACAAAGAGCTACCACCAGAAGGATCAAGACATAATAAGCCTCTATATGTATCACTAGAATGCAGAAATAAATGGATCCTGATTGTTCTAATTGGCACCAGATCAGCCATCAATGTCTGCCTTACACATATTGCTTATGCAATCGGGCTAAAGCCAATAGATTTCATGCCCACCACCCAGTTGATCAAAGCTTGTGATAATACTAGTCGGGGGGTTATGGGGATAATTAAAGTGCAAATAACAGTGGGTCCATCTGAACACGAAGTTGAGTTTCATGTCATGGATGTTCCCGCAACATTCAACTTGCTATTAGGTAGGCCTTGGCTTCATCAGATGAAGGTTGTATCATCCATACTGCATCAATTAGTAAAGTACCCATATGACGGAGTTATTGTCACTATCTTCTGAACTTTATCCATTCATCCTCCCAAAGAAGTCATAACGCCATTGTTAGAAATACAACATGGGGAAGAGGATGTGTTCCTCTCAGGCTTTACCTTGGTAGATGCCCAACTAGTTCAAACACTCATGGCAGAAAATGAAAGTGTGTACGTTAGTGCCTAGTCAATCTACTTTATGAGTAAACTAGGTCACATTCCTGGGATGGGGTTGGGACAAAGTGGCAGGAGAGTTATTACTACAGCCAGTGAAGTACCTCAAGATCGACATGCATTCGGACTAGGATATGCACCCACGGTTGATGACTGGAAAAGGAAAACTGAAGAGATCAGGGAGAGGATTAAGGGCAAAAGAACCGGATGACAGTTTGAGTTGGTTCATAAGCCAATTCGTGGAATCTTGAATGGGCACTTGATTCGAGAAGGAGAGGATCTCCCTTTCTGTGGGTTTCCAGAATCATGGATTGACCAAGAGGACAAGAAAAGACATCATGGGTTTGAAATCTTCTTTGATCATCAGTTTTCTGATAGCGATGAAGAACAGGCAGAGCCAAGCATCAACATCGGTTAAGACAATAATGTTAGTTCTGAAAGCAGTACAGAGGACGTCCTGGGTCTAACACTGGCTGATTTGCTAATAGAGTCTGATACTTGTGTTGAACCAGTGAACTTGGGGGATATGACTATTTATGTGCTCGGAAAAGGACACCTGTTGATTGCTCAAGCTTCATCGTGGATACAGTGAATGGCACCCAAGCAAGTTGGCATGTTGAGAAAGGTTTTATTGAGAATTCTGAATTGGTTATTGAGTCTGAGTCTATTGGGCTTGTTGGTTTTAAGTCAGATTTGAGTTTTTCTGAGATGTCAAAGTCATCTTTTGTTATTTATTTTTCTTTTGAGTCTATTGCCACAGGTGAGCTCGAGATTATGAATGAAGATGATGTGAGTTCTGCTTACTTCTCGGTGCCTATAGTTCATAGCATTGACTAGAATTTTTAGAATTTTGATGAAAAGGAAGAGGAAGAAATTCCTCAGGCTTTGAAAACTTAATCAACTGGGAGGAAGAAAGGCATGCTAAGCTGTTGGTCGATGAAATTATGTCCGTCAAGGTGGGCACTGAGAAGGATCCTCACTTAGTCTAGATTGGTTCCACTTTATCTTCGGAGGAACACGAACAATTAATTGCTTTATTAAAGGAATTCAAAGATGTTTTTGTGTGGTCCTACGAAAGATATTCCTAGAATTGATCTTGAGATTGCACAACATCGGATCCCTCTTAATCTGGATGCCCAACCTGTCTAACAGAAGCTTCGTAGAATTCATCTAGATTAGGCACTGAAACTCAAAGAAGAGGTTACTAAACAAATCAATGTCGGGTTCTTTCTTGTATCCATGTATCCGACTTGGTTAGCCAACATTGTGCCAGTCTCGAAGAAAGACGGCATAATCAGGGTTTGTGTCGACTTCTGGGGTTTGAACAAGGCTAGTCCAAAAGATGACTTTCCTTTACCACATATTGTTGAATTGGTAGACTTCACTGTAGGGCATGCCTTACTGTCACTCATGGATGGTTTTTCGAGGTATAATCAGATCCCTATGGCTCCAGAGGACAGAGAAAAGGCTGCATTTTCTACACTATAGGGGACGTATTGTTACAGGGTCATGCCATTTGGTTTGAAAAATGTCAGGATCACTTATCAGTGACCTACTACCACATTGCTGCATGATATGATCCATAATGAAGTTGAGGTGTATGTGGATAACATGATTGTCAAGTCCAAAGATCGGGAAGGCCATTATACCTCATTGAAGAAATTTTTTGAGAGAATCAAGGAATAAAACCTGAGGCTGAATCCACAGAAATGCACCTTTGGGGTCACTGTGGGCAAGATGTTGGGATTTCTGATCACACGGCGAGGATTTGAAGTTGATCCATCTAAAATTAAGTCTATCTTAGAAATGTCGCCACCAACGACTGAAAAGGATATACAGGGCTTTCTGGGAAAAGTGCAATTCATAAGGAGGTTTATTTCTAAATTAACCTTGATTTGTGAACCACTATTTGGTCTGTTGAAAAAAGGGAAGAAGTTCCAATGGGATGATCGGTGTCAGTTCGCCTTTGAGCAAGTTAAGCAGTATTTGTATAATCCACCTATGTTATCGCCACCTAAGCCAGGGGAACCGCTGATTTTGTATTTATCAGTGACTGAATCAACCATGGGATGTATGCTTGCACAAGAGTTAGATGAGAAAGTGGAGAAAGCTATCTACTACTTGAGCAAGAAGATGCTTGACTACGAGACCCACTATATTCCCTTGGAAAAGGCTTCCTTGGCTTTGGTTTGGGCCACCAGGAAGTTGAGACACCACTTGCTAGCTCAC
>JAXFYN010000126.1:282501-313890 GCA_036172215.1 Camellia granthamiana
GTTCTGGATTGAGTGTCGCCTGTCCTGAGGCTTTTACTCTCTGCTTGGGATGGCGTGGTATGTCTACTACGATCTTCCAAGCGGCGATGGGGCGTCTTGCCTCTGCGCCCCTCTCCTGTTGCCAACTTCTTTTCCCTTTATCAGTCGCTTCATGGACTCCATGTCCGCCGCCATTCGTCGTATTAGTTCGTCCTGCTGCTTCACACGGTCCTCCAGAGTTTGAGGATCAATCATTCGCCGTTGTCTCTCTGGACTCTGTGAACGAGAGTGACGAGGGTTGTTAGTCCGCCTTCTTCCCCTTCTATCCCTCCTGGATTTTGTTGTTGCTCCAAGTCCGCCATGGGAGGGATCAAAGGTAAACCTTCGCGCCTCGCATCTCCCTCTGGTGTTAGTCCGTCGATGGCGAACTGTGGCAACTCTTCGTTGTGCGCCATTGATTCTTAAGAGGAAAAGTTTGATCAAGAGGTTTTGTTCTTGTCTGAATTCCCGTATTTCTTGTACGGGAAAGAAATACACCTTCTCGTATAATCCTGTTGATCAAACATGCGTTCCTCTGTACGTCGTCGTTCTGCAACTTGAAAATACAAACGTGAGCTAGCCGGCGGGTGTGTGTCGGAAACCTCTCCGATGCCTAAGTCAGCAAACAAGATAAATAGGCAAAAGCTCTATGTATTCAGGGATCAAAGTTGCGTTACCTCTCCATAGGTGATGTTTGTGAGCTTTTATAGTTTCCGTGTGGCACAATCCTAGTTGGACTCTTACTCCTCCATGTAGAGTCCTTCTAGGCTTCATACTCCTGAAAGATAATGCTTATCTCTCAACACCCCCCTCACTGCTTAAACCAAGCGAGATGGTTTTATCATGGCCGAACTACCACAGGACCGAAATAACATTGCCATGTTGGACTAACTAGCGTGACCGATCTAAGGGTTACCTCGGCTCTTCCTTTCTCTTACCTCATCTTTCACATGCTAAGACCGAGTTATCCATAAGAGAGTTGAGCCGAACTAACCCCCAGGACCAAGTTCTTCAGAGGGCTCAACATACCTCGGTCCCATACTCTACAACCGAACTAACTCTGGCGGCCGACCCATCCGTGGTACTCTTCGGAACCGGACTGAGAACAAGGCCATTATGCGACCAGGACTAAACAGTACGGCTTTGGGACCGGACTAACTTCAAAGGCCCTTCCAAGACCGGAGTAACTTTGTGGCCAATCTAATCAACACTTCGCATAGCGGCCCAAAACGGCCCATTACTTAGCTCGGCCCAATTTTCATATAAATTACCCTCTCAGTTAATACAAATTCAAGTAAATTATCTCAGGAAAGTTTGAACAACACTGTCACGTCCCGTATTTTATTACTCGGATAATATTACCAATATTCATTAATTAAGTCCATTTACAATAACATTTCATCCTTGGATGAAATGATGAATAACTAAATATACATATTCCCTCTCATTATACAACAATGACATTTACATACAAATAAAAAGAAATGCCCTGAGGCTTACAATAAAAGCGAGGGACACTACTCTTTATAAAAAAATAACACTCAGCCAAACAACAAATGAAGTAGTACAATACATCACTGCATTACACTTATGAAAATGGTAAAAAAAACCATTGTTTGATCTTCAAATCCGAAAGTATTCCCTGTACACATGTACAGGCAGGGGGTAAGCAACCACTAGCCCACAAGGCAATCTCATATTAAAACATTAGAAGATATGCGGTTACAAAGATACTCATACATATATGTGAAATCATATCATGTCAAAAATCATATGGTTTTATCACATAATCTCTTAAATCCAATTTATTTAATTAACCATAACCAGTTAACTTAAATAAATTAACATGCTTCAATAGCAAACATGGCATCCTTTTCAATCCATTCAATAATCTCATTATCAATTAAATCAAATAATTAAACAATTCATAATGACATCTAACAAAACATCAAATACATTTTATACAGTCTTATGAGATGAATGCATATGTCATGTCACGCTGAAAGTATTTTTCTCATCTTTTGAAAATCTTATACACAGTGCCAATTTGAAATCACATTAATCCATCAATTTCAATAAAATTCCAAGGCGGTAAATATGACTCAGGTAATCCCTAGGTTGGTATCTGCAAGTAGACTATACAAGTACTATCAATTTGTCATTTTTACTAGTATTAACTGAAAGGCTCGACACCTGTAATCTGTCATTTTTACCAGTATTAACTGGAAGGCTTGACACCTGTAACCTGTCATTTTTACCAATATTAACTGGAAGGCTCGACACTTATCATCTACACTACCTTTCAAGACTTACCACCGTATTCACCCCAAAATCATTTCATGAAAACTTGTTTCCCAACATTCCTTTCTCAATGCAAAGTTTTCAAATCAATTTCAAAGTTCATCATTATCAAATGAATTGAGATATGCCAATGCAATGATTAATAATACAATGCAATATTTCTTCCACTTTTCAATATAATTTCTAATACAATTCCAAGAGATAATAACAACCATATCCATATTCATATAGTCTCCACATGTTAATCAACATTCCCAATTTAGTCATTTCAAGACAAATTTATAACATATTATATATCAAACTTCTAAAGTTCCATCATTTCTCATCATTCCAAGAAATCCCTCATTTAAATGCAACATGGTAAATTTTTCACCGATAGCCAAAATAGTTATCTCTAATATATATAAAAAAAAAAAATAACAACATGGACATACAATCCAACAACATATAACCATAACCTGGAATCTCCCATGATTCCCAACATTTAGAAACAAATCATGTTCCATATTTTATCAAATATGAACTACACTAGTTTTTATATCACAATCACGTCGGGTAATCTCTCAAGGTCCCTTTCTAACCGTGTCGGTTTTATTCCAACAAATACATTAAACAAAATAATACCATTAATGCCCAAAAAAAAACATCATTTTCTTTCCAATTTCATTCTCCAATCATTATTCAACTATGACATCCTATTTTGATCAAAAGCTCCAAAAGTTAAACGTAATTTCTTTGTTTTCTTTAAAAAATGCTCTTTTGGTCGCAAAACGGTAAAATTTTCAAAATCGATCGAATCAAAGTCCGTTTTTGTTCAAATTTAAAACATAGCTCTTTCATAACCTTACAAACATATTCCACGTTTACAATTTCGCAATTTGGACATCAACTCTTTAGTTTTACTCAAAATTTCTCTTTTAAGCAAATAATCACAAATTTTCCAAAAATTCTAATTAAATTATATACAACTCTAAGCTCCATATAATCAAGTAAAATGACATAAAGAAGTATAGGAAAAATCCCTACTTAACAATTTACACAATATTCCTTAATATCAATTTATTTTTCTCAAAAATAAATTCTAAAACTCAAGGATGAGATAAATATTTCAACATTAATTTCTCAAAATAAATTATCTAACCATAATATGATGTAGATACAATCCATACAACTATTAAATTTTATTTTTGAATATCTTTGCAAAATTATCAATACAAAATGATTTTTCCAAATCAATCTCAAAATACCAACATTCTTAACATTTCAACATAATTTTTTTTTTCAAAAATTACTAAACAAAAATTTGAAAATATATATATGCAATACCTCTTATAATGATATATTTTCTCAAAATAACCCTAGCAAAGCTTTAATGTAAAAATATGAAGAAAATCTCTACCTCAAATAATGAAGAATAGCAAATCTGAAAGGCACATCTTGCCCAATCATAAATCCGAGGCTACAATTGCTAAGATTACGACGAGCTCTCCGACTTTTAATTTACAAAGTTTTTGCAAAATCTCATTCTAAAGACTCTCATTTGAAGCTCAAATGTTGAGCCAACAATGGAGAAATAAAGAAGGGGAGAGAGAGAAGAGAGAGAGAGACACATTGGGAGCTCTCTGCTCAACCAACCCAAAGAAGATGAAATGAAATTGAAGAAAAGATGAAATGATGGCAAGGAGACAAAAGGGGGGGTGACCCACATGGGTTTGTTTTCCCAAAACTTGTTTTTTTTCCCAAAAAATATAATTTTTGTAATAATACCTCAAAATTTTATAATATAAATTATAAAATGATATAATTTTTTCTCACCACAAAATATAATATTTTTGTACACCACAAAATATAATATTTTGATCACTACGAAATATACACATTTTCATTCTTTATAAAATATATAATTTTTCGCCATATGGTACACACCATAAAATCAACTATCAAATATTTATTATAATCCTATATAATAAATAATAATAACTCCTAAGGTGGTTTCTACCAATCACCTAATTAAAAAAGAACCAAACAGTTAAACATGAGTCATTAAACAAACTCAATTTAAATTAAATATAAATCATGGGTCTCACCCATAAGTCAAACAATGCCCAATTATATACCAAAATAGTCTCAACAAATTTATCTAAATCATGATCTAAACATTCAAAATTAAATAACATAATTCTGCTATAAATTAAACTTAACACCAATTAGTCCGTGAATTTTCATAAAATAAATACTCATCATTTAATTCTATATTTTTTATCTAACATGCTAGACTCATACGGGAACAACATATAAAAATTTCATAATTTTTTGAGATCGGGAACTATTTTTAAAAATACAAAATCGAACTATTTTCGCACAGAATTTACACAGCAATTAAATTCAAAAATTTGCTCAATTAAATTATGCACTGGCTATTTAAAAAAAAAATCTGGGTCATTACAACCTACCCTCCTTAAAAAATTTCGTCCTCGAAATTTAAACAAGTAATGTAATGCATCCTACTGTCACCCACAAAACTCCCTTAGGTACTTACCAATGCATTAAGAAAAATTCTTCGACCACTACACGAGCCTCAACGAGTCACATCGATAACGAACTAAACCATTACTTTTGCAAAACAATTGATTATAAAAACCGTTACTAGTATAAACCATTAAGTGGTTCTTCTATCCACATCGAATAACCTAAAGCAACCAAAATAAGATCTAATCCCTTAAGCATAACACAATTTTGGCAAAACGACTCCTCAAAATACCAAGACACCATACCTTATTGGTGATAAACCCAACTTCAACTAACTATTTCCATTGCCTAATCCACAATGCACCCCAAGGCCAAAAAAACTATTACTACTTCCGAAACCTTAACAAAACGAAACAATACATCTTCAAAAGCACTAACCACCAACTCAAAAAGTGACAGCCAACCATCACAAGACGAACAACACTTAACCAACGCTAGGGTGATGCCACACCCCATAACCCAAACAAAATAAAATTAATTCTGACAATGAGCTAGGATTTCCATCCACAAAGACTACAAATCAACATTAACGGTTCTACTCCGATATGGGGTTTACAAAATGGTTTCAACAACATACCTTAAGTCTAAGCAAAACTCAACATAACTAGGTAAACACCAAAACTGTACATGGCCTTCAAGCTAAAAGTTAATTCAGCTCAATCTTTAAGACATTTACTCCAAGTTACAACACAAACTCTACACTAGTATTACGGTGACTCACAAGATCCACCTTGAATGCAACCATGATTCGACTAATGCAACCTGCGGGATACTTAAAACAATAGTACCATTTCCCTGGCCAACCAACAAGAGGTCCTACTTCTCTTCTAGGACTTATCATGCATTAAACACAAGGAAACACTCTCCGAGGTTTATCAAACAAACTCACAATTCATTCCAACTCACCCAATTGCAAAGAAAGAGAGTCTAGTTCTCGATGCTACCCAAATTACACATGGCCAAAACAATCTAAAATCTAGATTATACCGCCAAACTATCACACTCGTAGAGTCATTCCAAGGCTCCATTTGGAAAACACTAGACTAGCCAACCAAACATAAGATGTCCCTAAAAGGAAAATACAAACCATGGCTCAAAACACAACTCATTCCCTTTAGGATAATTCTATTACCAACGAGTATTGGACAACTCCCCCCCCCCCTTGACGCCCAGGGACAAAATAATTAAATAAGTAGAGGTAACAACAATTACGAATATTGTCTATTTCAAACCTCATCTTTGACCCTTACATAGTTTGCATATTACAGATTTTACAACCAAATCTCAAAACAATCGATCTCTTTTGGGAAATACACCCTTTAACACCATTCACAATCTTTACCATGTCGAGACCACACCTCTTCCCAAATACACACAAGGGTATACAACCCAAGCTTCAAGAACAACTCCATATATACCCAACTAAATAGAACACTTTCACAATCATGCAAGGCCACATATATTCCATTCATAACACTTAGCATCAACACCTCCCACTAAGGTACATTCTCATGTTTCAACACGAAACTCAACATATGCACATCAAGTAGCATAAAATCACATAACCACATAACAAATAACGAGTTGCCACTACAAAGATGGTTAGTTGTTCTAGAAATCCTTTTAGACTTCTGATTAGAAATCACGTTAATCAGGAGCATTTCCAATGAGATTTCTAAGAAAAATTCTGGACCCGACACAACATCCTTGAGACTCAACCCCATGCCCACATAAAACATATAACATCTTAGCACATAAGCATGTTATCACATAAAAACGTTGCTCACAATCCCGAGGTAAACCCAACTGTGGTCAAAACCACTTCCTACGAGCCAAGGTATTCAAACCCGGTTCGCTCTGATACCATGTTGTCACGTCCCGTATTTTATTACTCGAATAACATTATCAATATTCATTAATTAAGTCCATTTACAATAACAATTTCATCCTTGGATGAAATGATGAATAACTAAATATACATATTCCCTCTCGTTATGCAACAATGACATTTACATACAAATAAAAGAAATGCCCTGAGGCTTACAATAAAAGAGAGGACACTACTCTTTACAAAAAAAATAACACTCAGCCAAACAACAAATGAAGTAGTACAATCCATCACTATATTACACTTATGAAATGGTAAAAAAACCATTGTTTGATCTTCAAATCCGAAAGCATACCCTGTACACATGTACATGCAAGGGGTGAGCAACCACTAGCCCACCAAGCAATCTCATATTAAAACATTAGAAGATATGCGGTTACAAAGATACTCATACATATATGTGAAATCATATCATGTCAAAAATCATATGATTTTATCGCATAATCTCTTAAATCCAATTTATTTAACTAACCATAATCAGTTAACTTAAATAAATAAATATGCTTCAATAGCAACATGACATCCTTTTCAATCCATTCAATTATCTCATTATCTGTGACGCCCCAAAAGTCGGAACATCAGATAATATATTAACCATTAAATACAGGGTTTATCTAAGGTTACAAGAGTAGGAAACGTCACTAATAAGTCATTTGGATAATAACCAAGCAAGATTCCAACAAGGTCGGAGGAGTCAAAATAGCCTCCCTTCAAAGTCCAACCACCTTAGATAGCAAAGCTACATTTTTGACAAATCCTGACAAGGTATTAACACAAGGCCTACATGAGTTGACGGGGTATAAGGATAGGTTACAAATGTTATATATATACAAATTACAAATCATGTCTTAAATACAACATGGGATCTATCACTTACAATCTCAAACACGTTTACAAACTAATTTCTAATCCTCCTAGGGGTAGTCGTACGTCCTCAAATGCTTCAGCTTTGCCTTCGACCGGTCTAATAATCTTCAATACCTGGCATGAAATGCCATGAGCTTTGAATGCCCAGTAAACGCACACACACCCGTCCCTTTTTCCCAATCCAATACACTATCACATTTATAGCAAGCAAGTAGTGAAGCATGATATTCAAGTCAATAACAGCAATTTCAGTAATAGAGGAAATGAACATGTCATTCAAATAGATAACAAAGGTTATAATGTTAGTGGTTAGTATTCTAGAAATCCCCCAAAGAGATTTCATCCTCCCAACCACAAGAACTGGACACCAGACTATTCAGAACTCCCCATTTTGCTGCTTTGTTGCAGAACTAACCTTGGATGCCTACCAATGGTTATATACCGCGTAGCGCCAATCGCAGGGCCTCAAAAGGGACAGCAAAAAGAAAAAGGTTTTTTCTCCTGAATCCAACCTTATCCTTCCAAAAAAGTTTTATCTTCCTAAATGTCCCATCCGAACCCAACCTTATCTCACCAATCAAACCATCGCAAAGAGTCCGAATACATCCGTTCCATTTTAGGGTTTACGGGACAACTGCTTGCGTAAGACTTAAACTTCAATTAGGAAGCACATCCCATCAATCCATACATAACACATTATCATTTCTTCAATATTCAAGTGATCGAAAACCCAATACCACCCCAATTAAGTTTTTCGTTTGGATCAATGTTTTAAGTCAAGTTAGAACAAACTCAACATGATAGTAATATCCACATAAGCATGAGCATCATTAAAATGAAGAAGATAAGGAATATAACCATAACACATGAAATACCATACCAAGACATGATCATAAACTAATAAGCATATTCATGTACACAAGAGCATAAAACACCCATGCAACACTAAATTTCCAAATTCAATACCATTTAAAGATTAAAATCAAAAGGGCTATTTCAGATATTTCCCGATCCTATCCTTCCTATGGTTCGTAGAGATTTCAATCTAGATTTCAGAACATGTTTTGGAAATGTGATAGCTTTTCTAGATTTTTAGTTATTTAAGAAATCTTCCAGCGCTGTCCAGATTCGTCGATCGTTACGAAAATCAGATTTTCTCACAAACCGCTCACTCGTTTTCAATGAAACCAATTTTAGTTGAACGCTAACTCCTCAAGGAAGATATTGACATAAAATGGAGGTCCAGAAGATTTTTATACATTTTTCTAGAAATTTTGAACTTTGGATGAAAAACAAATTTTTCTAGCACAGTTCTTGAAAATAGAAATTTGGTGAGAAAAGAGGTCAACTAGGGAAAATTTTCCACTTATCTTGTGATGAAAATTTGCTAAATAATATGTATTGAACTTAGAAATTTAAGGTGATGGTGTGCCCTTTGGAAATTTTGAGAGTTTGATATGGAAAAAGGTAGTCTTATACCGATTAAGAGGAATACAAGAAGGGTAGAATCAAGGCTCAAATTCTTTCATTTCTAACACAAGAATACCATCAAAACACATCTGAAATGAATGTTTAAAACTTCTAAGAGTATGTATTTGAAAAAGGAAAATGAAAGAGAGAGTTGTGTTGTGGCTTACTTGAGGGTTGTTGGAATTGCTAGCAAACTTCTTCTCCTATCTTCCACCAAGCTCACCCTCCTCCTTCTCTTCTCTCACTTGAATATAGCGTGGGTGTGTGTGTGGGTGTGCATATGTGCTCAACAAATGGGGATGAGTGGTATTTATAGGGAATTTGGTGTGAAAAGTCCCAAATGCCCATTGATTCCAATTCAATTGAATAGTGCCTTGATTTAGTTTAAATGTAATGGAATGAGGGAGGATTAGAACCTTAATTATGTATTTAATTATGATCTAGTTACGTTTAGGGCTAATTGAAATACCTTCTAGTTAGAAGTACACTCATATATATAGCAAATCTTTATAGGTACCAAGGTCATTATTGCCCCAAGATTTCAAGGGATTTGTATAGCCTAGGAGGTATGATGGCTAGCCATGTGATGGTGAATTGATGGACTTGTTTTATATTTTTATTTTTTTTGTGTACAAATCTTGGAAATTGTAAAATATAATGTTAAAAAAAGATTTTAGGGTACAAGTGTATATATAAATATATAATGGTACTTGTTTGGGGTCAATTTGTGATTTAATAAAAATGTGACGGCTTGGGCTCAATTAAAGTATCTATTTCAAGTGTAGAGTTAATAAATTAGTGTTAGGAAAAATAATTCGATTTGTATTATCTTGCTTTGAATTTAAAGGTAAATAACTGAATGAAGACTGTGAAAATCGGAAGTTAAGGTTTAGAGCGATTAATCTAAAATTTGAGAGTTAAATAATTAATATTAGAGTGTTAGAAATGATTTCTAAACTTCCAGAGTCGATTAGGGTTTGTATGGGTTCGTCTGTGATGCGTTTTCGATTTTAGGGTTTAATTTGCGAACAATCAACGAATTAAGGGCTTTATTATAATAACTCAAAATTTAGAGACCTAATAAGGTTTACAGAAGTTAGGGGTCTCACATTATCAATTGAATGAAATAATTAAACAATTCATAATGACATCTAACAAAGCATCAAATACATTTTATACAGTCTTATGAGATGAATGCATATGTCATGTCATGCTAAAAGTATTTTTCTCATCTTTTGAAAATCTTATGCACAATGCCAATTTGAAATCACATTAATCCATTAATTTCAAAAAAATTCCAAGGCGGTAAATACGACTCACGTAATCCTTAGGCTGGTGTCTGCAAGTAGATTATATAAGTACTATCAATTTGTCATTTTTACTAGTATTAACTAGAAGGCTCGACACCTGTAATTTGTCATTTTTACCAGTATTAACTTTAAGGCTCGACACCTATCATCTACACCACTTTTCAAGACTTACCACCGTATTTACCCCAAAATCATTTCATGAAAACTTGTTTCCCAACATTCCTTTCTCATTGCAAAGTTTTCAAATCAAATTTCAAAGTTCATCATTATCAAATGAATTGATATGCCAATGCAATGATTAATAATACAATGCAATATTTCTTCCACTTTCAATATAATTTCTAATACAATTCCAAGAGATAATACAACCATATCCATATTCATATAGTCTCCACATGTTAATCAACATTCCCAATTTAGTCATTTCAAGACAAATTTATAACATATTATATATCAAACTTCCAAAGTTCCATCATTTCTCATCATTCCAAGAAATCCCTCATTTAAATGCAACATGGTAAATTTTCACCGATAGCCAAAATAGTTATCTCTAATATATATATAAAAAAAATAACAACATGGACATACAATCCAACATATAACCATAACCTGGAATCTCCCATGATTCCTAACATTTAGAAACAAATCATATTCCATATTTTATCAAATATAAACAACTGCACTAGTTTTCATGTCACAATCACGTCTGGTAACCTCTCAAGGTCCATTTCTAACCGTGTCAGTTTTATTCCAACAAATACATTAAACAAAATAATACCGTTAATGCCCAAAAAAAAAAAAAAAACATCATTTTCTTTCGAAACTCATTCTCCAATCATTATTCAACTATGACATCCTATTTTGATCAAAAGTTCCAAAAGTTAAACGTAATTTCTTTGTTTTCTTTAAAAATGCTCTTTTGGTCGCAAAACGGTAAAAATTTCAAAACCGATCGAATCGAAGTCCGTTTTTGTTCAAATTTAAAACATAACTCTTTCATAACCTTACAAACATATTCCACGTTTACACTTTTGCAATTTGGACATCAACTTTTTATTTTTACTCAAAATTTCTCTTTTAAGCAAATAAATCATAAATTTTTCAAAAATTCTAATTAAATTATATACAACTCTAAGCTCCATATAATCAAGTAAAAGGATATAAAGAAGTGTAGAAAAAATCCCTACTTAACAATTTACACAATATTCTTTAATATCAATTTATTTTTCTCAAAAATAAATTCTAAAACTCAAGGATGAGATAAATATTTCAACATTAATTTCTCAAAATAAATTATCTAACCATAATATGATTTAGATACAACCCATACAACTATTAAATTTTATTTTCGAATTTCTTTGCAAAATTATCAACACAAAATGATTTTTCCAAATCAATCTCAAAATGCCAACATTCTTAACCTTTCAACATAATTTTCTTCCAAAAATTATCAAACAAAAATCTGAAAATATATATATGTAATACCTCTTATAATGATATATTTTCTCAAAATAACCGTAACATAGCTTTAACGTAAAAATATGAAGAAAGTCCCTACCTCAAATAATGAAGAAGAGCAGATCTGGAAGGCACATCTTGCCCGATCATGAATCCGAAACTACCATTGCGAAGATTACGACGAGCTCTCCGACTTTCATTTACAAATTTTTTTGCAAAATCTCACTCTGAAGACTCTCATTTGAAGCTCAAAGGTTGAGCCAATAATGGAGAAATAAAGAGAGAGAGAGAGAGAGAGAGAGAGAGAGAGAGAGAGAGAGAGAGAGAGAGAGAGAGAGAGAGAGAGAGAGACGTTGGGAGCTCTTTGCTCAACCAACCCAAAGAAGATGAAATGAAATTGAAGGAAAGATGAAATGATAGCAAGGAGACAAAAGGGGAGGCCACCCACATGGGTTTGTTCCCCAAAGCTTGTTTTTTTCCCAAAAAATATAATTTTTGTAATAATACCTCAAAATTTTATAATATAAATTATAAAATGATATAATTTTTCTCACCGCAAAATATAATATTTTTGTACACCACAAAATATAATATTTTGATCACTACAAAATATACACATTTTCATTCTTTATAAAATATATAATTTTTCACCATATGGTACACACCATAAAATCAACTATCAAATATTTATTATAATCCTATATAATAAATAATAACAACTCCTAAGGTAGTTACTACAAATCACCTAATTAAAAAGAACCAAACAATTAAACATGTGTCATTAAACAAACTCAATTTAAATTAAATCTAAATCATGGGTCTCACCCATAAGTCAAACAATGTCCAATTATATACCAAAATAGTCCCAACAAATTTATCTAAATCATGATCTAAACATTCAAAATTAAATAACATAATTCTGCTATAAGTTAAATTGAACACCAATTAGTCCGTGAATTTTCATAAAATAAATACTCATCATTTAATTTTGAAATTTTTATCCAACGTGCTAGACTAATACGGGAACAACATATAAAAATTTCATAATTTTCTAAGATCGGGAACTATTTTTAAAAAATACAAAATCAAACTATTTTCGCATAGAATTTACACAGCAATTAAATTCGAAAATTTGCTCAATTAAATTATGCACTGGTTATTTAAAAAACAAAGCTGAGTCATTACAAACACAAAAACACGTAAATTTTCATGAATTCATGTAAGTGCTCTCACAAAAATGCGTAAATTAAACACCAATTTTGCATAAATTGTCTCAAAAAAATTTTAAAGAATACAAAATCCCGTAAGTTTTCAAAAACTCAAGTAAATGAGATAAAATAAACGTATAAGTTATCATCTCATCAAAGTTTGAGCAACACAAAAACACGTAAGTTTTCACGAACTGACGTAAGTATTCTCACAAAAATGCATAAGTTAAACACAAATTTCGCGTAAATTGCCTCAAAAAAATTTTAAAGAACACAAATCCCGTAAGTTTTCAAGAACTCACATAAGTGATATCAAAAAACCACGTAAGTTAACACAAATTCAAGTAAGTTATCCCATCAAAGTTTGAACAGCATTAAAACACGTAAGTTTTCACGAACTCACGTAAGTGCTCTCACAAAAATTCACAAGTTAAACACAAATTTCTTGTAAGTTGTCTCAAAACAATTTTGAAGAACACAAAATCCTATAAATTTTTAATAACTCACGTGAGTGAGATTAAAAAAACGCGTAACACAAATTTGAGTAAATTATCTCATCAAAGTTTGATCAACACAAAAACACGAAAATTTTCACGAACTCATGTAAGTACTCTCACAAAAACGCATAAATTAAACACAAATTTCCCGTAAGTTGTCTCAAATTTTTTTTTTTAAGAACACAAAATCCGATAAGTTTTCAAGAACTTATGTAAGTGAGATAAAAAGAATGTGTAAGTTAACAAAGTCGAGTAAGTTATATCATGAAAGTTTGAACAATACAAAAAGCGTAAGTTTTACGAACTAATGTAAGTGCTCTCACAAAAATAGGTAAGTTAAACACAAATTTCGCATAAGTTGTCTAAATTTTTTTTTGAAAAACACAAAATCCCGTAAGTTTTCAATAACTCACGTAAGTGATATTAAAAAAAAAAAAGTGCGTAAATTAACACAAATTCAAATAAGTTATCTCATCAAAGTTTGAACAACACAAAAATGCGTGAGTTTTCACTAACTCACGTAAGTGCTCTCACAAAAATGCATAAATTAAATGCAAATTTCTCGCAAGTTGTTTCAAAAAAAAATTGAAGAACACAAAATCCCATAAATTTTCAATACCTCACGTAAATTACCTCAAAAAACCACGTAAGTTAATACAATTTTGAGTATGTTATCTCATCAAAGTTTGAACAATACAAAATGCGTAAGCTTTCACGAATTTACGTAAGTGCTCTCACAAAAATGCGTAAGTTATACACAAATTTTCCATAAATTGTCTCAAAAATTTTTGAAGAACACAAAATCCCATAAATTTTCAAAAACTCACGCAAGTGATGAAAAAAATCTCATAAGTTAACAAAAATTCGAGTATGTTATCTCATCAAAATTAGAATAATACAAAAACGCTTAAGTTTCAACGTACTCACGCAAGTACTCTCACAAAAATGTATAAGTTAAACACACGTAAGTTAAACACAAATTTTTTGTAAGTTGTCTCAATTTTTTTTTGAAGAGCACAAAATTTGGTAAGTTTTCAAGAACTCATGTAAGTGATATCAAAAAACTGCATACGTTAACACAAATTCAAGTAAATTATCTCATCAAAGTTTGAACAATACAAAAATGCATAAGTTTTCACGAACTCGCGTAAATGCTCTCACAAAAAATACGTAAGTTAAACACAAATTTGTCGTAAGTTGTCTCAAAAAAATTTGAAAAACACAAAATCTCATAAGTTTTCAAGAACTCACGTAAGTGAGATAAAAAAAACAGCACAAGTTAACATAAATTCAAGTAAGTTATCTCATCAAAGGTTGAACAACATTTTTTGTGTGCAGCCGCACTTTCCCCCGATAGATAGGAATGGAAATTTTGCAAGGATGGCAATGTGGCATTGGAGGAAGGCGCTAGGGAGAAAGTGATGTTCAACCCTACCAGCTTCCTCTTGCTTCCTCTCCAAGCTACTTATAAAAGCACCCCTTCCCCTCCTCTTGCAAGGGATTGCAAAATTGTGAACTTTTGAGAGTATTAGAGAGCTTGAGAGAAAGACATCCTCTCTCCCCATCCTAACTTCGAAAATTACCACCCAAACAGCAACTAAATCGTAACTAAAACCTTCTAGGGCTTGGAGACTTGAACAAAACTCAGAAACCTAAACTTGAAAGAGGTCTACAAGCAAGAAAGCGGTTTCTTCTGTTCTTGAAAACCAGCAGGTAAAGTTTTCATTTTTTTTTTCTTTTTCTTTTTTTTCAATACCTTTTTGTTTTATTCTTCAATAGTTAATCATAATTTAGGCATTTATCCATTGTTTCCTCGTGTGATTTATCAAATTTTCTTCCTTTTTCGCTTTATCTCACATGTTTTCTTTCTTTTCATTAGAACGACATATTTAGGACCATATAATCATGTAGAAATCATGCTTTATCTTGGTTTGAATCATCATATAATGTCGCATTTTTCTTCCTTTAATGTGTTTATTGTTTTTATGCATAAGCATCATTCTAGTAGCCTCAAACCGAGCCTAGGTTCATACTTTGTATGTGTAGCTTCATATTTAGGTCATATTTATTTCAAGTATTGCATGTAAAACGCTGGAAGTGGACATCCAGGTAAGTTTCTTTCTCCTTCATAGCATTTGTATGTTTATTGCATTGATTCTCAATAATCCAATTCTAAATGTTTTTCTATGCAAAATTGAGTGTTTTGGATTTTTTTATAAATATTGTTTCTTTTAGTTCAAGTTTGTGGCCATTTTGTATTAAAAATCTCTTTTGAGTAAAATCATTATTTTAATAGAAAATATGGCTTTATTCTTTGAATTAAAATAAATTATATTTATTTTATTCAAATCATCTAGTTCTTGGTTAGTTGAATGTTTTACGCTTAAAATGACTTGTATAAATAATTAACCACTAAAATCATAAAATAAAAAGTTAGTAAAGGCCAATTTTCGGATTGGGCAAAAAGGAGGTGCTATCATTTAATGATCTTCTCCTTGTGTACCTAATCTCTCGAACCTAAAATTTTCTGGTTATAATGGATCGATTCTTAACTTAGTTTTCATTATTAAAGGATTTCTTAATCCCTTTTTAAAAATTAAGTGCGACTCTTTGTTTATTAAAGCAACTTTGCACAACACTTGTATGGGAACAAGCCCTAAACTCGAAAAAGGTATGGCACCCACAATTTATTTTTATTTTTTTTATCAATCAAAAAGAGACCTTTATTGATGAGAAACCAATACAACATATAAACATTACATCAATAAAGGAGAAGCATGGTGCAAAAGACATCATAACTCAATTTCCGAATCCCGACTAGGTTGGCACCCGGAAATAAGAACAATCATTTGACAGCACCAAACCCAACATTGGTGAGAAACCAACAAACAACAAACAATAAAATCAATAAAAACACAAGTACTAACACAAATTTTTATCAGCACTAAACCAGTTAACCACCCACAAGCATCCATACCTCAAAGACATAGCCTTACCTGATTAAGGTTGTCCACTATATCATGCACTGAATAAGTGATCTCGGGCAGACCAGACTTAACCCACAGCCCACAGCCCAACCCTCACTTTCACAATTTCACCAAGCTCGTCCATATTTGGCTGTCTCTCATTAAATACACATTCATTTCGTAACCTCCAAGCTGACCATAGCAGTGCAATAGAGACAAGCCTCCAAATCTTCACAGCTGACTTCTTTAACTTTGTTCCTAGCCACCATAGCATCACTTCATCAATTGTAGCAGGTGTGACCCAAGAGAATCCCCACCATTGCATCATAGATGACCAAACCTTCCGAATCTCAGAGCATTGCAAAAAAATATGATCCACTGACTCTGCTTCCAGCTTACAAAATAGGCACAAATTCTCCACAGTACTACTTAAGACCCCAAATCTCTATAAAAGACCAATTGTTTTAACCCTCCCCCTCCATGCCAACCAGCTCAAGAACTGAGCTTTTGGTGGAGCTACACCTTTCTATATCAGTTTCGGAACTTGCAATCTTGGGCCTTGAAGCAACTCATACCATTTCCTCATTGATACCACAGTAAACTGACCTGTAGAGAAAGCAGGCCACCTAACTGAGTCTTGCAACTCCTTATTAAGTCTGGGAATATCTCTTGTCAACACTTGCAGCCTTCGAACCTCCTCTTCCTCCCAAGCAAAAAGTGGTCTTCTGAACAATAACTTCCAGCTCCCTGAGTTGTCCCTCCTCTGCATGAAAGATTTTAATTTCCCTTCTGTTTCCACAGATAATCTAAACAACCTGGTACGACGCCCACAATGAGAGTTTTACAATTCTTGATTACAAATAATGAAAAAGAATAATTGCATTTAATAGATAAAAATCATTTTCAAATAAAAAAAAAAAGATTAATTACAAATAGAGCAAATAGATATGGATAAATATTATTTTTTTATTTTTATTTTATAGGTATCTATATAATAAAATATGATGGTTTTCAAAAAGGATAAGGTTGTCCTCCAACCCATTATGGAGGAGCTCCTCCATCCCAAACGATGTGGCAGCTTAAGTTTGGTCACTTATTATATAAATCAAGCAATTAAAAAATTCACTAATTCTTACCCAGTTCTCCAACGGTTAAGATTTTCTCAAATATTAGGAAACATGTATTTAGGAATCTTAGATATTTTAGGTAACTTTATTTTTTTTTTTAATTAAATTTTTATAAAAATATATATTTTTTCTAACTTTCTAAAAGAATTCTATTATACTTGGGTCTCTAATAAAAACCCTAATGTATTGATATTTGCTCTTACAAAACTAGAGAAGTGTATCAACCATATTTATCAGTTGTTTGATCTTGATCTTGAAGAACTCAATGGTGGATCCATCATCAAAAAACATAGAACGGTTAGGTTAGACTATGATCTGTCTTTGTTTTGGGTATGAAGAGTAGAGGGTATTTTTAATATTTTTACCTATATTTAAATTTAGAAAAATACGTGAAATACTTAATTTATTACTCTTAAAAATCACTATTAATGATGTGTTTGACAAGTGTCTAATTTTGATTTGTCAAATATTCTATCATGTGTGGTCTAATCTCAATGTCACATCATTGGGGGTCATTTACGGGTGATAAATTACAGAGATGTAACATTGTTAAATTAATATGAGTTTGAGTCAATGATTGAAAATGCCAAATAAGATGCAATGAAAATGAGTGAAAAGTAAATAAGCACGAGTTAAAAAAAAAAAAAAAATTCATTTATTGCAGTATTTTAGGATTTGTTTGGTGACCTAAGTATGATAGAATTCTTTTAGAAGTTGAAAATATTTTATTAGAAATTTAATTACATAAAAAACACTTTCCTAAAATATATTTAGATTCCTACAGATATGTTTCCTAACATTGACATTTGAGGTTGATGGAGAAAAAGATGTTTTTTTTTTTTTTTTTTTGATCAACAAATAAAACTTTATTAATGAATAAAACTGAAGGTTACACAGAGCTTACTTCAATAAAGTTGGGAGGTGCAGCGAGCATCAAAGCTAAACTCAACAATCCCAACTAGGTTGGCACCGAAGAGCAAGCCCTATCATATGCAAGCACATAGTCCAAGATTGGCAAGCAACCAATCAAACAACTAGAAAAGGAAAAAAAGAAAACAGATAAAAAAGCAGAACACCCCCAAGTGCAAACTAACCTCCTAACTGCACTCAACCACTTAACTCCAAGAACAACTGAACTACCCCTAACATGCACATAGCTTCCCAAATCTGCTTCAGTAGCAACAATAGCTTCCCAACCAAAGGCAACAGCTAAACTACCCCTTACACGCGCCTCCTAATCTGATTTAAATTGCACATACAGTCATACACAGAGTACTGCAGACCTGCCACACAACTCTTGGCCTAGAAAGCTACCCTTAATTTTACAACTTCCTCCAAATCAACAAAGTTTGCCTGCCCACCATTGAAAACAATCTCATTCCTTAATTTCCAAATTGACCACAATTAAACCAATGGCACAATCTTCCAAATACATATTACTTTCTTCTTGAACCTAGCACTAGCCCACCATTGTAGCAGAGCTTCAACCGAACCCGAAATTACCTAACACACATCCCACCAGTTCAATATACCACCCACACTTTCCAAACTAGTGGGCAGTGGAGGAGAACATGATTGACTGTTTCCACTACATTTCTATAGAAAACACACAAAATGCTAGCATTGGCACTCAACACCCCAATCCGATGAGGAAAAACTGCTGCTTTAACTCTGCCCTGCCAAGCTAACAACCCAAAAAGCTGTAATTTTGGAGGTACAACAACCTGCCATAACCATTTGGCAACGTGCAAATCCGGACCCCTAGCTACTTGTAGCCACACCTAAACTGATGACACTGTGAACTGACCCGATGTGGTCGATTCGCATGACAGATAGTCATCCAATTGCCCACTATTGATAGGGACATCAATCAACCAGTCATGAAGTCTACGTACTTCCTTTTCCTCCCAAGCTCTGAGCGGTCTTCTGAACCGTAAATTCCAATCCCCTGAACTTCCCCTTCTTTGCCTATACTGCATAACAGAACCATCCCTATCTTCTGAGATACAAAACAATCTTGGAAATTCCTCACTTAGCTTGCTATTGTTGCACCATTTATCAGTCCAGAATTTCGTTCTCCCTCCATTCCCAACCTTTACTCTTACATTATCAAAATAAAACTCAAGTAAATGAGGATTAACTTGAGCAAGATTAAGTATCCCTTGCCAGATTGGAGACACTCTCCTTGCATCTCCCATCTCTGGCCACCACCCACCACCAACCCTCCCATAAATACTACAAATTACTAGCTTCCACAGTGCCTTATCCTCTGTGCCAAACCTGCACCACCACTTTAACATTAAACAAACATTCATTTCTTCTATGTGTCTAACCCCTAAACCACCCTTTTAGACTTTGTTAGCTCCTGTCATTTCACTAAATGAACTTTCCTCCTTAACTCACTACCCTACCAAAGAAAAGCAGCCTGTAGCTTCTCAATCAACCTAACCACTCCCTTAGGCATCTTGAAGGCCGAAATATAATATAATGGTAAGCAGGATACAACTGACTTGATCAAAAGATGTTAACGGAAGAAACTTCATTAAGGAATTGAATAGATTTTGGTTTGTGTTATAAGGACCAATCATAAGCTGTCATATCACTTGAAATGTAGGAGGTCCTTCATAATAGGTTAGAGGAAAATCTTTTCCTTTAAAAAATGTCTAAGAGATACAATTGGTTAGAATGGTGTGGATTGACCCAATTAAAGATTAAACAGCTTAGATTGCTTAATTCGAAATAAACTTCTTGCCCAAACAATTGTGAACTTTTATTTTACACAATTTCACATCGAGAAAAGAAGAAAAAAGTAAGTTGTTTCACTTATATAAAGTGAATATTATGCTTCCATTTAATATTGTAGCATTATGCATATTACAGTTCAAGACAGTTGGTTGGTCTTTTGACCTAGCCTATTAGGCAAATCCATTTTCAATTTGATTGATTCGCTGGTTTAATTACAATTTTAACGATTATATCAAAATATATTAGTTAGATTTGCTTAATTTGAAATGGACTTCTAACCTAAACAATTATTAGCTTTTATATTAAAACTAACAAATGAATTATTTCACTTATATAAAATGAACCTTATACCAAACAACCAACCAAACCAAACCAAATCTTAAAGTCCCATAAAATGGGGTCGGCTACATGAATCTATTTTCTCCATTCGGCTCTATCAAAGACCATTTGATTAGTCAAATTAAAGAAATTCATATCTCTATTCACTACACTATCTACATCAATCTAGGTCAGAAGTTAAAAGCTAAATTTAGGTCAAAAGACCTAAATTTGATAAAACTACCATATTTGATAAAAGTTTCAAAATATGTTTGGTAAACTAAATTTAGGTCAAATGACCTAAATTTGAGTTGGGAGTACCTTTAGTCACGAGTCATTCGCTAGACATTTTATATAGAAGAATATCTTTTTATATATCATTCCCTTTTCACAACCCAAAAGCAAAATGCTAAAATTCACATCCCTAATATAACATTTTCAAATATATATATGCATTGATGAATAGTAGACGCCCTTTGACAATAGAAGAGAGTCAAGTCAAACATGAATTCTTCGATGAAAGTAAGAAGTGATATCATATTAAACGATAAGAGAACAAAAGGATTATATCTTATTCGAGCGATAAATATTTGCTCTTACAATATGTTGAGACTCTTCTAACAAAATTCACAAAAATGAAATAGAAATTATACATACCAAATTAAACAAAATAGCAAGAGTATAAGGAATATAAAATAACACAATATGGAGATAGATATAAAATAACATGGTAATTTGGAGATAAAATATGGCATATAAGTGATTGAGAGGTGTGTAAATACTGCCTAAAACTATTGTTACTCCACACGTGAAGGTACAAACAAAGTGCAGTACTACAACAAAATTGGGTTTTTACGGCTTCACATCAATGACATACAGTAAATGCAAGCCATGGTTTCTCATTTTTATGACTTACTTTTTTTGCATGTCGTAATAATTTCTCAACCACGACGTGTCTATTGTGTATGTCGCGAATGCTAATAACGATGATTTTCTTACAACTTACAATGTTAGCCGTAAATAATAAAACTTTCTATGACGTGCATATGACATGTCGTTAATACATCAACTATACACGACACACGTACACCAGTTGTTAAAAATATTGAACATTTCACGGCGCACAAAAAACTAGCTGTTAAAAATTACACTTTTCACAACGCACAAAAAGTTAGCCGTTGAAAATATTGCACTTTCCACGACACGCAATTGTTGTTGTGAAAAGTACGGCTGAAAAAAAAAATGTCAAAATAAAAATTTCGAACGTCAAATACCAATTTTTTTTTAAAAAAAGAAAAAACCCAACACCAAAACACAAATTAAAAAAAATAAAATAAACATTCAAAATACATTTAACTCTTTGCTACTTCTAATCAAAAGGAAAGTAGAAGGCTAGGCTCATCACAAGGCACATAAGGGGGGGGGGGGGGAGAGGGAGGGGGGGGAGGAGTGCGTTCAATACTGTTGGGGGGCAGAGTCTTTCTTACGATCGCCGTCTTTGGAGGCCTCTCTCTCATCACCCCAAACCAACATAGCCTCGAAAAGCCCTCCGCCTGCGACGCCGACATCGTCACCGGCAAGAAGCTTCTAGTCTTTGAAGTCGTCTCCTTCAGCTTCTTCCTCTTCTCCTCCGTTGTCACTGAGGGCCTCAAGCTTGCCATCAATCTCTTGAACAACAAGGATGTTGATGACGCATTTTGGGTCAATCAGTGGTCTTATGCTGTTTTCTGGAAGATCGGTTGCCAAAACCCTAAGTATGTTTTCACTCAATATTTTTGTTTCCTCATCTACTATGTGAATATGAATCTGTTTTATTGCTGAGAAAATGTAGGGAAAAAAATATATTTTGATCTCTAACCTTTTAGTTTATGTTTTATTACCTCTGTTTGGTTGCTAAAAATATGAAAAAGAAAGAAAAGAGGGGAGACAATGAAATTAGCGGTCTTGCTTTTGCTGTTATTTTTGTCCATTTGCTTGTATTCTGATCTTTTCATTTTAGGTTTTGGGCATACTTTCTGTTTGGTTACCGGAAAAGTGGAAGGAAAGGGGAAAAGGAAAAAAAAAATAGAAAAAAAAAAGAGTAATGCAGAGTTTACCAAAACACTGAACTGTCCAGAACTAGGCATATCTTGGTTGTATTAGGTTCATTTAACCTAATGTTTTCTCTTTAACCAAACAAGGGCTATAGATCACAATTATAGATTTTGTTAATATAATTGGTCTTATTTTGGGTTGGGGTTTCTAAGATATGATTTGAGGTGTTGTAGCTTTATTGGGTATTGTTGTCTGTTTTTGTTTTGTAATTTGAATTCCTTTATTTCCTGTTTTTGGAGTGCTATGTCTGTTTGGTTCTGCTTTGTTTTGCAGAATCCTAGTGAAAAAAGTAGATTTGCCTTAGTTTGTCCAAACTCTTTCATGACCTATGCATATATCTAGTGACTCTGAATTGGTCTTTCTTCTTGTATTCTATGTCCTGATTTTCTTGTTTCTTTCTATAAATGTTTGTCAAGATCTAGTATTAGGTAATTATTTGGTTTTTATTTTCTTAACAAACTCTGAAATATTGTGCGATGTGGACACTTTTTGTAAATTAAAGGTTTAGATGCTTGGGTGGAGAGTGTTTTTATGGTTACTTGAATGCATCACTATTATCAGATTGAATGGTGATGAAAAGGGCTTATTAAGTGGTATGTTTGTTTATTATTTTGGTAGGTATGTGGGTATGAAGATTATCAAAAGGAGAATGAAAGAAAGAATGTCTTCAAACCATTAGCTTGTGTTTGAATACATGGAACATGACCTCTCTGGCCTCGCCGCGGTCCAAGGTGTCAAGTTCACTGAACCACAAGTGTGATTCTCTCTAGAGCCCATCATTTCTCAGTAATTTTACTCTGTTCTAGATGATAGGGTTGAATTATAGTTGAATTTTAGGTTGGAAGTGCTTTTACTTTGCTTTTCAATATAAAAGTTGAAGTAATTTTTGCTTTCAAAAGCAATGTAAGTACTTTTTATTTATCTATATTTTTGGGGATACTTGTTCCCTAGTTAGATTCATGATGAGCTTTTACAATTGAATTTGTCTTATAGTTTTGCTTGTTTTGTGTTTTGATGATGATATAGTAGACTTTTCTAATGTGGTGGGGCGGGCGGGCGGGCGGGCGGGTCCAATGTTGTGTATTTATGGTCATAATTTGTGGAGCTATTGTTGTGATGTTATGTTACATTGTTTTTGGGCATATCTGAAATTTCATAGGTCGCATCACAATAATGATTTAGAGCCTTCTTTTTTATTTATTTAAAACAAAATACTTTTATGTTGTATTATTGCAAGTAAATAGGTTTTGTTTGGTTTCAAGAAACTGTAATTTTTGAAAATAACATTTTTGATGCCCTGATCATGCTTTTATTTGATACACCTTGGAACGACTAACATTGATCCTTCATTATTCCTGGGATGTATTTTTTTTGGGTACAAGCTAGGGTTGCCACTTAATGCAACTTTTATGAAATTTATTTATTTATTTTTTTAGCTTGACTACTATAATTTTTTTAAATGGCGTTTTGCTTTATTGAACATGCAAACAATTTTCTTTTCTTGATTATGTTTTCCTTCAAAATAAAGTGAAGCTTGCCTTGGAGAAGATATGGCTTTCTAGCATCTAACTGCAGGAAATAGTATAGTTAGATTTGGTTCCTAAAGTGGTGCATGTTCACTAGTAGTAAGTAGACTTGAGAAATTATGTCATCCCTTGCCTTGCTAAGTCACCAAAAGCTTACCCCTTTTTACACCTATATATATATACATGTATTTATAAATTAGAACAAACAAATATACAAACGATTTTACTTTAAAAAAAAAAAAAATTGAAATCTCACAAGTGGGTTTAATTGAGAGAGAAAAGGAGGATTTTGCTTTATGGCGCCTATAATTGGGTTTATAATGGGTTTGCTTTGTGGGTTGAAAGTTAGAGAGGGGAGTGGGTTTAATCAAAGAAGTGTGATTTCTTTGTATTGTTGTTTTGAAATTATTGTGGGTTTGCGCAATCCATATGTTGACATGATTTTGGCTGATGGCATCACACTCCTTTGCAATGATCTTCAGGTAGCTTTACTTGTTTACAACTAATTGCCTTAAAAGTGATTGGTTGATCAGGTTATTGGATTTTTTAGTTTAAATGATTATATGAGGAACATCATCTTCAAGCATTATGCTCATAATTTTAGTCGCGTGTTATGGCTCATTATAAATTCATTTTTCAATGGTTTTGGAATTTTTATTTCTTTTTAGAAACTAGAATTATCTCTTAACTTGGTTAAATGACATTTGAATATTTGTTCTTGGCAGGTGGATCCCCAAGATATTGTTATGGTATGTGGATATATTTAGATACTCTGAACCTGCTACAAATCATAAAACACAAAATGATTTATATAATTACACTGTTCTGAAAATTTTGTCACGTAGGATTAAATTTTTTATCCTTTGATCTGTGATAAACTCTAAAATTTGAAAGAATTTGCAGAATTCCTTGGAAGAGTGTGGTAGAAGTAGTTTTTTATTTTTTATTTTTTTGAAGATCTGAATTTGTTGTTTTAATGTAAATTTACAAACATAATCAATTGCCAGACCATATTAATTGTCCTCAATTGCTCTTGATTCGAACATATCTCATCCAAGAGTTTACAAATAAAACAAGGTGCTTTCGTCTGTTTTGAAGTTGTTGGAAAGTTAATTGCATAATTTGAAAATGCTGCCTCTGCATAATGGTATTTATCTTCCCATGGTGCATTGGTATAGATTTTTTTTAGAAATTATTAGGGCTTAAATTTAGATGGGTGTTCTTATTTTGTATTTAGATCAAGGATTCCTAAGGTTAAATGCTGAGTTTTTTAAAGAAAAAAAAAAAAAAACCATAAAAAATGTACCTTTAGAAAGAAAGAAAAAAAAAATTCCTATCCAAATACCAATTAACAGTGTTATATAATGAGGGCTTTGTAAATGACATCCAACTTTTTGAATGCATCTGCTTCTGTGACCACCGCATTCCCCTCAGCTCCTGCCCAGAATGGTCTGTACACATTTTGAGGTAAAACCAATGCAACCTTTTGTCAATTTTTTTTCATAAATTTATATAAACAAAATATTATTATACAAGTAATCATAATCATATACTACAATTAGAAGTTTAAATTCTCAATCTCTTTTCATATGGAATGATTTACTTACTCTTTGAGAATGTCCTCGAGTACAGTACTGTTCCCAGCTCCCATCCCACCACCCATGAGCAGGACCGAACTCCTATCTTTGTGGTCCACAGGAGCCATCACGTCCGTACATTCTGAATCATCGACCAGTGTGATTCCAATGGCTTTCAGTTCCTCCAACAACGTATTGAATACTCTGGCCACCTTCGGTTCTTCGCTACGCTTTCAAGTCTCTCTTCCCTATCTCAACAAACAGAAAAGCATAAAATAAAGTGCCAATGTACATTCGTTTTTCTTTTCTAAAATGATTGATGGACAATAGGGAAAATTTGAATATTTTTACTGGTAGTATGCCTGGAAAGGTTTTTGATTTTCAAGCCCATAGGTTTCTCTGGTAAAGTAGCATAATTGAATGAAATACAAAGTAAAGTTGGCATGAAAAGAAATTTTTAAAAAAATTACTAAAAATTTTTTTTGCCCATAAAGGCAAGGTTAGTGTTAGAGACTTGTCGCACATCTCTTCTTTAATAGAGTTATAATGTGCATTCTTAGTGACTTTTGACAATTCATAGAGCCCTTTCCCTATGTTTCCTATTATATTGTCCACCATTCGCTACAAAGCTTATTTATAGTATCTTTTCCTTCTCTTTCTTTCTATTTGATCTTAAACTTGTTGTTTCATTGCCTAATTAATGAATATACTCAAGCAGCTTATGACTGCAAGCTGAATGACTTTCGATGATTTATAGAGCCTGTTTCCCACTATGTTGCCTTTGCTGTAGCTAGTTCTTTCTTGACTTTTGATGATTTGCTGCCATAAAAACCTTTTTTTTGTTGTACTCGAGGGTTTTGTTCTACATTCTTCCAATTTTCTCATTTGTTTTACTTTACTCCAATCTTCAACATAAGGTATTGCTTATGAAACTACAAATTCAATTTACTTAAGGTCAACTTTTTGCACAAATTCTATCATAGTTGTCAGTGCTGCAGGAGCTCCGCTTTATTATTAGTTTTGTTCCAATGTTTATCAGCAGCAATCGCAGCTAGCAGAATGTACAACTCTTTTCTTTTGTTAATTAATACCTCAATTAATTAACAGGAATACAGAGTTATTTTTATCTTCTTGTAGTTGCTTGAAATGATATACTATATTTTTTGAGGTGTAATACTCCATTCTGATAGCCTGGTCATTGCTCTACCAATACTTCTGTTGTATAGGGTCCTTAAATACAGGGTGTTTAAAAGTAAATACTAGAAAATTGGTTAGTGTTTATTGATGGTCATTGATGCTGTCTATGAGACCCACTATCTTTAGCCCATTTTTAATATAAACTCTGATTTTATGGCCGCAATGCGGACCCATTGATTGATTGGGTATGTGGTTCATCAGTCTTATCTGTTGTTTTGGATTGTGCACATGATTGGTCTTGCTTTGGGTGCCAACATAGTTGGGATGTGTTGTGTTGCATTGACAATGATGCATTTTCAATCCAAAATTTTCTCGTGTACATATTTCTTCGCAGTAATAATATTTCTCTTTTGCTGATAATAATAAAAATACTACTGATGTAACATATAGGGTGTTTTGTTTATGCTCTTTTCTTCTTCTTCTTCTTCTTTTTTTCTCTTTTCAGTAACAACAACAAATTCACTGTTTTTTCTTCTTCTTCTTCTTCTTCTTCTTCTTCTTCTTCTTCTTCTTCTTCTTCTTCTACAGGTTGGTTGCAAAATGGGCTACAAATTCTGTGCAACTGGAAGCATGGGATTTAAAAACAATTTACCTTCCAAGAGAAATTGTGGAACAATTGGTGCATGCCTCTCACTTATCACAGATACGCAATGTTGCTCTACCAATACAACTGATGTAACATATAGGGTGTTTTGTTTGTGCTCTTTTCTTCTTCTTCTTCTTTTCTCTTTTTAGTAACAACAACAAAGTTTATATACCTAATGCATATCTATATATATTGGCAATAAAAGAAAAAATGGTTTATTAGGGTTTTATGAGATAATTGATAGTGAGGGTCTTGGTTAGTAATAACTGGGTAAAATTTATGTCTAGTACTTTGACATAGTGTGAGATTGAAACAATCCTTTACCAAACCCATTAAGAAAATATATATATATAGATGAGCCAATATGCCCAGAATGTCCATAACTTTTTCATAGTTACACTGATCTTGAATTCTTTGACAAATTGAAACAAACCAAAATGAAAGACAAAAGTATACCCATTTCTACCCCTACTTCCTTCTCCTTTTTTCCTCTGTTCATTCTTTTGTTGAGAGCTTCAATGAAGCAGAAGACATCAAAAGATCACAATTCTCATATGGTTTCTTCTTTGGAACATCCACTTCTTCATACCAAGTATGTCTCTTCTTCTTTTTGCCTTCTAAATTGTGTTGTCTCTCTCTTCCTTAAACTTTTTCCATATTGTTGTCACAGATTGCATGGAGGAGCCTGGGTCTGGTGTTGTAGCAACTATTGAGAATAAAAAGGTGTCTGTAGGGACAATGGATCGGGTTCGAAGGTATGTAAGTCATTGATTTCCTCATTTTAGGTGACATGGAGTTTTACTTGGGACTACTTTACTGTGCATTGGGAATTTCTTTTGATGGAGGAAAATGTTATTTGTTTTGTGATTTCTTTTGAGCATAAATTACTTTCCTGTGAATGAAGAAGCAACAATTTATTTTTCAAAGTAACGTATAGAGTCTGTTTTATTTAGATCCACTGTCATTATATTCTTAGGCCTTGTTTGGCATAACTTATATAATCCATCTTTTTATCTTTTTATCTTTTTTCCATCATATCACCTCTCTACTTTTCTGCACATCTTTTCGTAAAAAGACAAAAAGTGCACTTTTTTAGGACACCCCAAACCAACCCTTATTTTCAACCCTGCAGGCATGGAGTTGGTCAATATTTATCTCAAGAAGTGGAGGAACTTAAGAATCAATCAGTTGTCTATGTGGGAGTAGATGGTACTCTAGCAGGTCTTATTTATGTTGAGGATCAGATCAGAGAAGATGCTAGACATGTTGGATCCTTGCATAAGCAAGGTGTCAGCATATATATGCTTTCTAGGGACAAAAAGAGTACTGCTGAATATGTTGCATCTAAAGTTGGAATTCCAATGGAAAAGGTAAGACATTTATTGTTTTTCATTCGTTCCTATTTAGGCCACTTCTTGATGAGTAAACACCTGAATCTCAGGATTGAGGATATCTGACCTTTATAAATATAATTGTTAAATTCAAGAGCAGAGTGGAACTTATAGACCTGTAGACACCCCATTTTTGACTGACCTTGAGACTCAGACATCACCGGTTGAGCGCTCGGTGGTGTTGTATATCGTGCTCGTTCAGAAGTCTCAGAGTCGCGGCCGTGAGCCCTGTCCCCGGACTTCCGAACCCTCTTCTGTGCCTTGCCTCGATTTGCGAATCAGACTCGATTTTCTCTGTTTCTTTTCCTGAGGGGAGGGAGAGGTCCCGTAGACCATCTCTCAGTGGCCGTGGGCTACATTTCGTGGCCGTAGGCCATTTTGCCCATTTCGGAGCCCGGTTCCCGGTTTTCGGAGCCGTCAGGCCGTGTGCCTCGGTTCGGGACCGCCTAACCATCTCCGACTGCTCCGGTTTTTGGCATGCATCTTATTTACTCCCTTTTGAGGGACACTAAGGCCTGAGAGACCCACTTCGTGGTCGAATGCCACTTTCGGTGCTTAACAGCCTATTTTCGGGATCCCGAACTGCGTGTTTTGGCCCCCGAGCTTTCGTTTTGCATCGGTTTTCGTTTATTTTTGGCAGGTACCTCTGTTTTATCACCAGGAAGGTCACTGAAGGGTGGGAGGCCAGCAATTGTCTCAGCAACCAGTTATATTCCTCCGGCGCCCTCCGACGCCCATTTTTCTCACTTCCGAGCCAATGTTGACCACCCTAGGGCCACCTTCTTCAACTCCAGACCCCATATTTGTGTTGTACACACCTGGGAGGACCCTAAAATCATATGGCCGGCCAGACATTCAGTTTGACCCTTTTGAACCCCTCATAAAAGTGGCTTGTTCTCTTTCCTGTTTTACAGTTTCCAATTTTGAACCACAGGGTTGTGATGAGGGGACATGGGAGGACACCAATATTTGGTGGCCGGCCAGAAAATCGTTTTGACCCTTTTGACCCTTGGCCGGCCGGCCATGGGGGGTGGCCGGCCGGCCACCTGCAACCAAGATAGTTGGCCGGCCAGCTTCCTCAGTGTGGGTGCATTACAGCTGTATAGCTGTTTTCCCCCAAAAATATCTGTATTCGGGAAAAACTTTTGGAGGGAAACTTGATGCCATTTCCCTCCACTTTTTCCCTCCTTTTTCTCCCCCATTCTTGTCTATATAGCTGGCCTCCCAGCTCTAGAGAAAGGGTTGGAAAATTTGCTTTGAGCATATACACACATATCTCCCTTAATCTCTCTCATTCTCTCAAGTTCCAACCCCATTTCTTCATCACTACCAAGCACCACCACCACCACTCCATCTCAGCAGCTTGGGGGCAGCTTTCCAGAGGCTAAAGGTGCTGCAACTTGGTCCAAGAATCACCAAAAGGGTTGGTCTACAAGGATAAGTCCATTTTCCCCCTTTTGTAGCTCATTTTTGCAACAATTTCTTAGCCCATTTGCTTACTGTTTTGGGCTCCGACCCTAACTGAAACTAGGCTTTTTTTTGAGCTATTCTACATATTTGTTTAAGGGCTCAACCCTGTTTGAGCCCCCCCATTTGGTACTTGCTTCAATACCCTCTTGTATGCCATTATTTCGCATGGTGTTTTTAGCATATGTGTAGTCTGTTTTGAGGCCTGATGTAAACTGAAAATAGGCCTATTTTGAGCCCCTCTACAACATTGTAGAGGGCTCAACCTTGTTTGGGACCTCCATGTATGACTTGCTTCATTGCCCCTCTTTGGTCCCTATTTTTGCATGCTTTGTTAGCTCATTTTAGCTTCTGTTTTAGGCCATGATCAGAACTGAAAGTGCCATATTTTGACCTTCTTGACATGTTTCATTAAGGGTCTTTGGCTGTTTGATGTATATTTTGCCTACTTCATGTTATACCCTCTTGTGGCCTCAATCTTGCATTGCATTTTGAGCATGTTTGCATACTGATTTGGGGCTTGTCATCTACTGTAAAACATCATATTTTTGGCCTCTCTTCAACATTGTAAAAGGGGCCTTCTATGTTTGAGATCAGCAGGTATGACTTGCTTCATTACCTCTCTTGGCCCAACATTTTTGCATGCTAATTTTGCCCTATTTGTACCCCACTGTTTGGCCATGCTTTGAACTGTAAAAATGCTTGTTTTGGGGCTGCCTTGCTTCTGTCTTTTCATCCCATGTACCAATTATGCATGCTTTGTATAGCTGTAAGCCACTTCATGTAACTAGTTTTGCATTTCGGGAGAGATTCCATGCATCGGGTGTCATTTCGCTTTGTTTCGGGGCT
>JAXFYN010000127.1:0-69553 GCA_036172215.1 Camellia granthamiana
GAACAGTATATAATGGAGGAACATTGAAAAAGGTTTGGTCGCCAAGTACATTGAAAAGGTTTGAACAGTATGTATGATCACCAGGCACATCGTTTTAGTAAAATAAATATTAATTTATTTTTTATCATTATATAAAATAATTTTATTGAAATAATCTGCCAGGATTTTGATTCTAGTATAAACTTGCTCTGATACCACATGTGAGATTATAGGATCTATATACTAGAAATCAAAACACTATGAATATAAGTAACTACTAAAATATAAACTTAGATACATACCGTTTAAATTCCGTTATTGTCTTGAATTTTGCTTGCTTAAAAGAATATGGCATCTCCCAGTTGGAAAACCTTAGCACCAGCTCTTCCCCTCCTTCTTCTAATCTTTATGTTGTCTTTTCAATGGGGCTGGCAACCCTTTGATCTACATATATATAAGATATATGTAAACTCTAATAAGAATAAGAGAGGGGACTAGGCCTAAATAAAACAATTACTGGGCCCTCCCATTAAGGAACCCAAGTAACTTAAACAGACCTTACACATCCATATCACATATCCACATATAAAATAATATATACACTGAGATGGACCATGGCCCAAAACTTTATGGATCACAATAATAATTTTGGGCTCATACCAGTCAATCTGTCTGAATCATTTTCAACCCGTTTTTCACAAACCAAACAAAATATAGTCAATGACAGCCTAATTAAGAATAAATTCTTACAGTAATTTCTTTGATTACACAAGAACTCACAATTGGTACAACTAAAAATAAATAGAATAAATGAGAGTTAATATCACTACAATATCAAGCTATACCACCATGCGATAATGCAACACAATCATAAGCAAGCTCAAAAATAAGACCATTATATAGAAAAACCGAAACTATTTTACAAATTTTTTTTCCAAAACAAACTTGTTTAGAGATGTTCTATACCGTCGAAAACCTCTCGCCTAGCCGAATCTCTTGACATTCTCAAAATCCAGCTATTAGTTTTTCCCATAATTTAATTAATCAAATTAAATCGAAATTATCACCACACTTTCAAAATAACATATGGAATAAATCTGAAATCAAACTAAACTATAAAGTAAATAATTAAATTCACTAAAATTCTGAAAGGTCCAATATTATTCTTTATTCCACGCAAAGGTAATCTTGTTCAAATAAACAATTAGTAGTCCAATTTACTAATTCTAATTTATTTTATTTGTTCGTATTATATATCATCATTTCTCGCTTAGGTAAACATGTAAAGAAAGTTAGCTACAAAACAAAACAATCAAACAAATTAAATAAAATAGTAAGAATCTTACATAATAAAATTTTTATTTTTATAAATTCCCACCAACTTAAACACTAACAATCAAATAACTCATGCAATAACAACTAATTAACATAAAATAAATTGCATGAATAAATTATTAGAAATAAACAACTCAAAACAATCCAATAAATCTAGGCAATTAAATTAATTTTAATTCCAAGAGTTACTAGAATAAATTAAAATAAAAGCTAAATTGTTTTTTCAAAACTATTTATAAAAAATCTGTTTTAATATTGTTGGTATTTTTTCATAATAACACAAGAAAAATACACAAAATAAATTAAGGATTGAGACCCCCTCCAATCACCACCCCTACCCCCACCACCACCCCACACAGACACGTGGCGGGTGGTGATTGGAGGAGAAGGAATAAAAAATAAAAAATAAAAAAGAAAGAAAAAGTAGCCAATCAGGTGAAGAGGGGGTCAAGGGGGTGGGGGGAAAAAGGGGGGTCCAAGTCATTATTGATAAATTAAATAGAAATGACAAAATAATTTTTTTTAATTAAATGATGAAATACAAAATAAACGACACAACTAAATACAAAAATAAATTAGATTACATAACTAAAAAACAAATTATTAACATGGATAACTAAAAATTAGAACTCGTAGAGGCAAACTAAATTCTGAAAAATTAAAAAACAAGTAAAAAGAAAAGAAACAAATCGAAACCTATATGATACCACAGTTTCTTTAAAACAGATTCACCGCCTCTCGATGGGTGCTAGAGGTATGCCAGCGTCTGCCTCCCAAGATACGACGATTGAAACCAGCTAATGCCGAAGCATCTTCTGAATAGTTTCGACGAACTCGATAATGGATACACTCTCTCTAATAAGAACCAAAGAAAAGGCAAGCAAAAGAATATAGGACAATTTTTCTTTGATATAAAAAATCATCTCCAATTTTCTATCTCAAAACACCATATCATTTTCCATCACAAAACCCCTCTAAAAAACAACCTACTAAGTTGGAAGAGAAATGTCTCTATTTATACTAGTAGGGGAGAGCTTTAGCCATAAAGGCTAATATCAATAGGGTCATCAAATGTCATCAACTCTAGCCATTAGGGCTAGAGTTACAAAGGTTTAAAACTCCAAAACCATTATATAAATCATAATGTGTATATAATGTATAAGTTTTGATAAATAAACTAGATGGGTTGCAAAATGGATACGAGTGTTAGGTCACAACCTGATACAAGCCAAATCTCAAACACGTGCACAAATTAAGTCTAGCGCAGCTCAGCCCAAAGCTCAAGACTAGGTCCAAATCTAAGTCTAAGTCTAAGACCAAACACAATACATGCGCAAGTACAAGTCTAGGCCCAGTCCAAACAAAGACTAAATTCAAATCTAAACTCAACTTTATTAATACCCACTTTATGAGACAATTTTCATTCACAACACAATAGTTTTGGCTTATTATTTTTGTATTGCAATCTTCTCATTTAAGATAATACAAAACCACTCAGACCTAACTCAACTGGCGGTTAGGTCCTACTTTAATTTCGAATTAAAATTGCCAAAAAATATTATATTCCAACAATATTTAAAAATAAAATTTACAATATAAAATTTATAAAGAGTTCCAATTAAAATATAGTTGTTGATCTCCCCTTATTACCCTCTGTTTTTCGATCATCAAAATATTTAGCTTTGCATTATCTAGGAATGAAATTCCCAAAATTATAGTTGTGTCACCAAAGTAAAATAATCAAATGTCTTAGCTTAGTTGGCTATTTATATATAAATTTATTTTGGAGGTCAATGGCAAATTTTTGCCAGGAAATCATTAATTATTTCTCTTATTATTAAGATTTTTTTTTTTTTTTTTGGTTGTATTGAGTTGTTTACTTATAAAACATTTAGACTTCGTTTGGAAACAAGCTTTTTTAGTAACTTTTTGATTTTTTAGCTAAAATATGATATTAAAAAAAACTAGCATATTTGGAAAGATTTTTTAGTTTTTTACGAAAAAAATGTGCAAAAAGTAGAAAGAAAATAGAATCTTTGACTTTTTAGTATAAGTTGTTAACTTTTTGATTTTTTTAGTGATTTTTTGATTTTTAAGCTGAAAAGTGATATTACCAAACGAGACTTTAGTGGTCAAATTTTGCTAAAGATGAAGATTGGATTTGTTTATTTTCACTAAGGGGTCAATTTTTCATGTAGTGATCTAGTTAGATATATTTTTTCCCATATTTATAATTAATCTTCCACTTAATGAAAAAAAACAAAAAAGACAAAAACTAAAGTAATAGAGGAAAATAATTTAAAATATCATATATATATTTTTTTTTTGGAGGGGGGGACGCACCCCCAAAAATTTGAAAAATATCATATATTATACTAGAAATTTTAAAATAATTTAAAATTATAGGAGTTCACACCCCCAAATTTTTTTTAGATAATTTCAAAATTATATAGAATAGTCCCCCCAATTTGTAGTTTGATAAACATGTTCAGTGCTACTTGTGCAGTCCTAAGAAACATAATTAATGATAGAAGCAAATCGAATCAACGAGCTGAGGCAGATGGAGTTTATGAGTCCATTACATCTTTTGAGTTTGTCTTCATCTTACATCTTATGAGGGATATCATGGAGATTACTAGTGATCTTTGCCAAACTTTGCAAGTAAATCTCAAGATATATTAAATGCAATGCATTTGGTGTCTACAACGAAGATACTTATTTAAAAATTTAGAGAAGATGAATGGGTTCCATTATTAGAGAAAATTAAATTATTTTCTAATGATCATGGTATACAGATTCCTGATATGAGTTGTCCTTATAAAGGAGGCCGAGGTCGGTCTCATTCTGAAAGAGATCAACTCACCATGGAACATTATTTTCGAGTTGATATTTTTTATGGTTGCAGTTGATTCTCAGTTACAAGAATTAAACAATAGGTTTAAGGAAGATGTAATGGAATTGCTTGTTCTTAGCTCAACTTTGGATCTTAGGGATGATTATAGATCATTCAAAATTGAGGATATTTGCAAACTTGTAAATAAATTTTATCCCATGAATTTCTCCGAGCAAGAAAAATTGCATTTGAAATATCAGTTAGAAAACTATAAGCTTGATATTTCTATACTTCCCGAGTTTCAGAAGTTGTCAACCATTTCTGAGTTGTGTCAAATGTTGGCAAAAACAAAAAAGTCGATAAGTTATCCTCTTATTGATAGATTGATCTGCCTTGTGTTGACTTTACCTGTTTCAACTGCTACATCAGAACATGCATTTTCAGCTATGAAACTCATTAAGTCTAAATTGCGTAATAGGATAGAAGATGGTTTTCTGGCTAGTTACTTGATTACGTACATTGAAAAAGACATTACTCGAGGGTTTGATGTAGATTCTATCATCCATGCTTTTGATATTATGAAAGAGCATCGAGTTCATTTGAAGATGCCTAATTTTAGTATATAAATGCATGTAGAAACAGTTACTACTTTTTGTAAGTGAATATGGGCAAAAAAAATATTCTCAATTGTATAATCATCTTTTGGTACTCAACTATGTAGACAAGGAATATATATTTCAATATTTTATCGTAACATTATTGATTTTTTCCATGTTCGTAGAAATTGGTATTGAACTTCAAATTTTATTTGTTAGAGGTTAAACGTACTTTGGCCCTCCCAAAGTCATAATCCTGGATCCATCCTTGTATATATAGTCATTATAATGTTATGTTAGCTACTTTATTATTATATCATCTTTAATGTATCATCTCATGTGTTAGCATTGTATTTTAAAAAAGACAAATACTAACACATGACACGATATGAATATGACACAAACACTCTATCATGAAATTTTTTTTAAAAAAAAATTGTAAAACACCACATGTGAAGGACATATAAAATATATAATTTTATATAAAGATAAAGGGACAAACTTCTCTTCAGTCCACTATTGTTTGGGCCCATGGGGTTTACTATGGGTTCCACTTTGATGATCTGAACCGTTCATTTTTTATGTCATAGTATTTTGATCATTCATAACAAAATTAGGTCAATTTGATAATCATAGCCGTATTAGTTTGTGACATTTATTTATAAAAAAATGAACAATAAATATTATTTGAAAACTAAACTATCCTTTTTTGGAGAGACAAATACAATATTAGCTGTGGGGAAGTGGTTTGGAAATACTCTTCAGATCCTGGAAGACGCCAATGATCCTCTGCTAGTCACCTGCAAAGACACAAATACTCCGGTCGGGGGTGCCGGAATTAGCACTCCGACGGACAAGTCAGTTCCTCTACTCAAGAAAGCTTGTTCACTAAGTTTTTAGAAGTGATTCTTGCATACCTTTACAAATCTGAAACTCTTGTATTTATATCCATTCTCTGGACCTCGGGGCCAGAGTCTACTTTTTATTTATTATTCTTTCATTTGTCCTGGTATGCCTTCTCAAGTCTATTCGGCCTTAAGAACGTATTCGGCATCCTAGTTGAGCAGAATGGAGCCGTTCAGTTCCCGGCTCCTCGGGTATACCAGATTTCATTCCTCTATTTATTCGGCTCCCACAATTGCCCCCCAAGTGTTCTGTCAATGGCAGTTGGGTGAAATGCTTGGTCCGATTTTCAAATACCCTGAACCGAAGTTTGGGGGTTAGACTTATCACGCGGACGTTTAATTACTCCCCCTTTAATCGTCGTCTCAACTTCCCGCCCCTTCGTACACACCTATTTATTATGATTTGAAATCTGATGTCCTTTCGAATCCGTGTTCTATGACGCTGGTTGCTGGGTTGCTCTTCGAATCGTTCTTGCAATTCTTCCATCTGTGATACTCTCTTCATTTTTGTAAGTTTTCCTCTCCCCTGCTCTGAAGCTTTTCCTAGTTTGTTTATTCCGTCGCATATTCTTATAGCCAGTAGGTTATGGCGAAACATTTGAAAGACCTCCTTTCGTCAGATCGAATTGCTGGCTTTAGACGCCATTTCTCTATTCCTGACGATGTCCACCTGTCGTTTGTGGCGGACGGCGCTCTTGACATGGAGAGGGAGGATGAAACCACGATTGTCTTTCCCCTTTTGTCAATCGCAGAGGGTGGAGTCCGCTTTCCCCTTCATCCGTTTCTGAGGGCTGTTCTTCGCCATTGGGATTTGATCCCTTCCCAGCCCAATGTGAATTTCTTTAGAATTATAATGGGGGTCGTAGCGCTGAACCGTTGCCTTGGAATTAATCTTGGCATTCCTGCCATTCGGCACTGTTATGCTTTGGCCAAGTCCTCTGGTCAGCACGGGCGTTGCTTCCTCAGAGCTAAGGATACAGATCATCAGTTGATCACTATGCTTTCCAGCTCTGGGAAACGAGTCGATGATGTCATGGTCGTTGTCCGCGGCAACTGGGAGTTCGGCGAAGGGGAGGATCGTGCCGATCCTATTCCTAGACGTAGGGGCGAACCAGGTCGCCGAATGCCCTCTTGCTCGTATTGCGTGTTCATATTTGCCATACCCTGTTTTCTTGAGTCTTACGGCTTGTCTTGTGCAGGGAACGATTTGAAAAAAGTCCAAGCTTCAACTGACGACACCGTTCTTTCGGACATTAGGATTGCTCTTAGTTATTTCGGCCGTCGCAGTCTTTATAAGCAGGGAAGAGCGGCTCACGTTCTGCTTTGCTACGAGCCTACATATACAACCTTTTCGGCTGTAGAGAACATACCGATTCTGAAGGGGGAAGATTTTCTCATTACTCTTATTTTATCCGACTTCAAAAACTTGAGACAGGTAGGTTTTGAAGGGTCCGATTCGGAGAATACCGAAGTATCCGATACTGCCGAATCAGATCAGTCCGAGGCCGAATCTGAGGAGGTATTGGATTCTGCCGATCCTCCCTCTACTTCGGGGCGGGGGAACCGTTCTGTTGACGACGTTCCTCAACGTACAGACAGTCTTCCCATCTCGGGTTCTACTAACATGGCTGGGTTAAGCCTGACAAAGCTTGCTAAGAAGGCGAATGAGGAGAGGTTAGCCGCACGGCGAAGAGCGGAGGGCCTTTCGACTGAAACGCCCACCAATGAATCTCAACATTCCCTCCCAGTTACCAAATCGAGATCCTTGGGAATTGTTGAGGAGGCGGCAACAAATAAGAATGCCGAATCCACATTGGTTGGGGAAGCCGTTCAGGATGTTGAGGGAAAGGCGGAGAAACGCGCTAGGGATCGTGAGGCTGGTTTAGAAGATCACGGCGGCAAATGACCTCGAATGGAGGGATCGAGTGAGGTTGTGCCCTTTGTGATTCGACCGATGGTAAGAAACATGCCGGTTCCTTCGGATGCCTCGGCGTGGCAACGTCTTTGTCGTTGCCGTCTGATATGGAGGCTTTCCAGTTGGAACCGGATTTGAATGCGACAATGTTAGCCGCGCAGTCGGCCCTTTTGGTGCGTATTCTGATTTTTCCTTCACCTCATCCAAACATTGTTCGCGTTACATTTTTTGAATTTTGATTTTGCAAGCCATTGGTAGGATAGCCGATGTAGGCCGCCGCCATCTTGACGCCATCAAGCAGATTAGTTGTTTACGAAAGCAAGTTGAGGGCCAGAGGAAAAGGGCCGAGGATGAATTTTTAAGAGCGAACCAGGAGGCTTCTCGGGCAGAGGCCGCGGTAGAGAGAGCTCGTGATGCGAATAAGTTGAGAGAGGAGGCCGAGAGGAAGGTCGATGATATGGAAGCAGCACTTGGCTTGTCCCAAAAGGCAGTTACTAGCCTGGAGGCAGAGTTGGCTGAAATGAAGGCGGCGAAGGTGATTGCCGATTCAAAAGTCTTTGAAGCCGAGAAAGAGGTTGGACTCGCCGAGTATGTGGACCAGGTCTCTCGGTTTGAGAATCGGGGCTTCAAACATGGTTGGCACAAGGCCCTTGCTGCAGCTGGAGTTTCGTTGAATATGCCAATACCATATGAGCAAGTGGACATTGATCCGTTGGAAACTGATTCCGAGGGTTGATCTTTACGATACACAATTGTTATGATTTCGAGAAAGTACTTTTTCCGTTTGTTTTTGTTATTTTGTATTTGTTTATCAGACATTTTTCATGCGGGCTGATATTATAAAATGTTATGATACAGAAATGGACGTCGATACTTTTTTGTAGTTATAAAATGTTATGAATTCTGCTCAATGTGCTGATGTTTCCGTAATTTTATGGTGATATTTCTTAATAGATCTATAATCTGTCCTTGCCTTAGCCAGGGCGCGAGCGTGAAGAGCCAAATGGTTCACACTCGCGGGCTGGCCGAGGCATCTTTGAAAAGGCGGCCGATTAGATTTAATAAATCTACCCTTGACTTGGCCAGGGCGCGAGCGTGAAGAGCCGAATAGTTCATACTCGTGGGCTGGCCGAGGCATCTTTGAAAAGGCGGCCGATTAGATTAATAAATCTGCCCTCGCCTTGGCTAGGGCGCGAGCGTGAAGAGCCGAATGGTTCACACTCGCGGGCTGGCCGAGGCATCTTTGAAAAGGCGGCCGATTAGATTAATAAATCTGCCCTTGCCTTGGCCAGGGCGCGAGCGTGAAGAGCCGAATGGTTCACACTCGCGGGCTGGCCGAGGCATCTTTGAAAAGGCGGCCGATTAGATTAATAAATCTGCCCTTGCCTTGGCCAGGGCGCGAGCGTGAAAAGCCGAATAGTTCATACCCGTGGGCTGGCCGAGGCATCTTTGAAAAGGCGGCCGATTAGATTAATAAATCTGCCCTTGCCTTGGCCAGGGCGCGAGCGTAAAGAGCCGAATGGTTCACACGTGGGCTGGCCGAGGCATCTTTGAAAATGCAGACGATTAGATTAATAAATCTACCCTTGCCTTGGCCAGGGCGTGAGCGTGAAGAGCCGAATGGTTCACACTCGCGGGCTGGCCGAGGCATCTTTGAAAAGGCGGCCGATTAGATTTAATAAATCTGCCCTTGTCTTGGCCAGGAGGCGAGCGTAAAGAGCCGAATAGTTCATACTCGTGGGCTGGCCGAGGCATCTTTGAAAAGGTGGCCGATTAGATTAATAAATCTACCCTTGCCTTGGCCAAGGCGCGAGCGTGAAGAGCCGAATGGTTCACACGTGGGCTGGCCGAGGCATCTTTGAAAATGCGGCCGATTAGATTAATAAATCTGCCTTTGCCTTGGCCAGGGCGCGAGCGTGAAGAGCCGAATGGTTCACACTCGCGGGCTGGCCGAGGCATCTTTGAAAAGGCGGCCGATTAGATTTAATAAATCTGCCCTTGCCTTGGCCAGGGCACGAGCGTGAAGAGCCGAATAGTTCATACTCGTGGGCTGGCCGAGGCATCTTTGAAAAGGCGGCCGATTAGATTAATAAATCTGTCCTTGCCTTGGCCAGGGCTCGAGCGTGACAAGTCGAATGGTTCATACTTGTTGGCACGCGGATCGTCGTCCGACGTTTGGCGTTCGGTCATGCTGATGCTGCCTTGGGGGAGCTGCGCGTATCTCAGAATAAATGGGGTAAGTTCGTACCAAGGGTCCTATTTATTTGGGTACAGGGTTGAGCCAATACTGGGGAAGGACCGATATTGGCTGAATTCAAACGTCGAAATGTATCGCAGCAGCGAGCCCACTGGTATGGGAAGAAGAGCATCCAAGGATCGGGAAAAACAGCAGCGCCTTAGTCGTCGAAGCAGGTCCCCTCAAAGGGACGTTCAACGGGGAGGTTCCCCATGCCCGCGACCAGGAATCGAGGTGGACGCGACGCCGCAGCCATTGAAATTTGCGGTTTTTGTGAAGAATAAACCGATGACAGAGGCGGATTCCATCATTAAAGACCCAGATGTGGCAGTCGAGTTTGCTCAACAGATTTTTTCGCTGGAGGTCCGACAATCGATGGTTGGTCGTCGTGATTTCGAAGTGTTTCGGGACGGCATACATGGGGCTGTAAAGGGGTTGTATAATGCTTATGAGATTGGCATGCGTCTGCGTGCGATGAGACGTGACATTGAGAAAAAGGACGAAAGGAGTCGCAGTCTGGAAGCTCGCACGAAAAAGGCAGAGAGTGAGCTTCGAGAGCTTAAGAAGGTTCGAATGGCTGAGCCGGCGACGGCCGGTCAACTTAAAGTGGGCGGAAATACGTCCCAAAAGGCCCCGGGTTACGAGAAAGGATATCAGGACAGTTTCAAGGCCGGGGTTGATAAAACCAAGACAGACCTTGCCGAGGAAGTTTGTTGATGCGAGAATCGCGGTTTTATGCATGGCTGGATCAAGGCCCTTCAAACCATGGAGGTTCTTGGGTCCCTTGGCATAGATTCGGCTTCACCCCTATATCACCGACATTACCTTCCCTATTCCGAATTTGAAATCGAGAAGAGCGACGATGAGGAGGCCGATTAACTAGAGTGGAATGCAACAACAGACTTCACTATGAATAAATAGGCTTTCATTTTCAATGTCCGTCTTTGATCGTAAAATATTTCTAGTTCAAATGTGTCGATTCATTTTATTGGAATATTTAGATTTTGATTAGAATATTTTGCACTGCATGGTATAAACGTTCATAAATGCATTAGTGGGTCCTAAGGCGTCATGCACCTAAGGGGCTCCGTATCCGGAGACTTGTTTCGACCAATCGTGGCATCCACGAAGGGCGCTCCGAATCTGGAGACTTATTCGGCCCTAAGGTGTCATGCACGAAAGGGGGCTCCGAATCCGGAGACTTGTTTTGGCCAATCGTGACATCCACGAAGGGCGCTCCGAATCCGGAGACTTATTCGGCCCTAAGGTGTCATGCACGAAAGGGGGCTCCGAATCCGGAGACTTGTTTGGCCCTAAGGTGTCATGCACCAAAGGGGGCTCCGAATCCGGAGACCTGTTTTGGCCAATCGTGACATCCACGAAGGGCGCTCCGAATCCGGAGACTTATTCGGCCCTAAGGTGTCATGCACCAAAGGGGCCTCCGAATCCGGAGACTTATTCGGCCCTAAGATGTTGAGCTCAAACATATAAAAACACGAAACCTTGCATTACAACGACGTGTGTACAAGTATCAAGCCCACAGGTTGGGTCATTGATAAAATTTACGTAGATGTGTTGAATTCCACGGTCGTGGCAGGCTTCTTCCTGACATGTCTGAGAGCCGATATGCCCCTGTGCTTGCAACGGAATCTATCTGATAGGGGCCGTCCCAGTTCGTACCAAGCTTTCCATCGGCCGGCCTCCGGTCGGCTGGCAGTACCTTCTTTAGGACCAGTTCTCCTGGATTGTGGCGGCGCAACTGAACTCGCCGATTGTATGACTTAGCGAGCTGCTGCTGATAACGTGCCATGGATGCTAAGGCGCGGTCTCTTCGTTCTTCAATCAGAACCAGGTCCAGGGCGAGCATCATGTCATTTCGGCCTGTGTCAAAGGCTTGCGATCTTAGAGTTGGTAAGCCGATCTCTAGGGGTAAGATTGCCTGGGTTCCGAAGCATAAGGCAAACGGCGTTTCTCCGGTAGATCGTCTTGGCGTTGTACGATGGGCCCATAGTACATTCGGCAACTCTTCAACCCATCTGCCTTTGGCACTTTCCAGCCTCTTTTTGATGCCGTCCAAGATGGATTTGTTTGAAGCTTCCGCTTGACCGTTACTTTGGGGGTAGGCTGGCGTAGAGAAGTAAGGCTCAATACCATACTTGCTGCACAATTCTCGGTATACGCCACAATCGAACTGAGTACCATTATCCAAGATCAATGCTCTTGGAATGCCGAATCGCGTAATGATGTTCCTCCACACAAAGCGCTTAATGTCGGAATCTCGTATATGGGTTAGAGCCTCCGCTTCGACCCACTTTGTGAAGTAATCCGTTGCTACGATTAGAAATCGCTTGTTCCCTGGGGCCCTCGGCAATGGTCCTACGATATCAAGTCTCCATTGAGCAAATGGCCAGGGGCTTGTGATAGAATTCAAAGCTTCTGCCGACTGATGGGTTAGTGGGGAGAACTTTTGGCATTGTTCGCATTTCTTGACATAATTTTGTGCGTCGGCTCTCATCGTCGGCCAATAATATCCCTGTGTTATCGCCCGATGGGCCAGGGAGCGTCCCCTCGAATGGGCACCACAGCTGCCCTCGTGTATCTCAGTGAGTAGCTCCTCCACTCTGTCCGGGTGCACGTATTCCAAGTATGGACCAGAGAGGGACTTTTTGTAAAGCCCTCCTTGTGGATCTAAGTAGTACCGCAGGGCCTTGTTTCGTAGCTTGTGTGCTTCTTTTTTGTCCTCTGGGAGTTGCTAAGAAGAAAGGAATGCAGCAATGGGGTCCTTCCAACTTGGAGCGGATTTTATAATGTTGATGTGGGTTTCCTCCGGAGGGCCGATACTTGGTTCCGGGACGAAACCTACTTCGATGGTATGCTTGAGCTCGGAGTTGATGGCGGAGGCTAAGCAAGCCAGGGCATCCGCGTGTGTATTTTGATCGCGTGTTATTTAGTTTAGTTCATGATGGTCAAATTTCGTCAGCAAGGAGTTAGCCGTTTTCATATAGGCCGCCATACGCTCGTCTCTTGCCGCGTACTCCCCCTTCAGCTGGTTGATTACCAATTTTGTGTCACAAAACACCAACAGCCGCCGCGCACCGAGCAGATGTGCGTTCCGCAGTCCGGCTAAAAGGGCTTCATATTCGGCTTCGTTATTTGATGCTTCGAAGCCGAGCTTGACGGCCTGCTCAATTACTGCACCGTCTGGAGACATAATTACGACGCTGGCGCCGCTGCCCCGTTGGTTAGACGATCCATCACAGTACAACTGCCAAATGTCCCCAACATAAATTCTCCAATCTGGCTTTGACCGAACTTGGGCCTTTGGCTGGACGTCATCAAGCTTGAGGTCGGCAAGCCCTCCTGTGAATTCGGCAACAAAGTCGGCAAGCACATGCCCCTTGATTGCAGTTTTGGGTAAAAACTGAATGTCGTATTGGCTGAGTTCGAGAGCCCACTTCGAAACACGCCCTGATGCTTCTGCATTCCGTAGTACTGATCGAAGGGGATAGTCTGTTAGCACCCTAATGCTGTGTCCTTGGAAGTAATGCATCAGTTTTCTTGCTGCCATGACCAAGGCTAGGATGAGTTTTTCCAGCGGTAGGTAGTGTGTTTCGGCGTCCACCATTGCCTTGCTCACATAATACACTGGCTGTTGCTGCCCTTCCTCCTCTTTTAATAATACGGCGCTGACGGCCCTGTCGGAGACTGCCAGATATAGAATGAGGGGGTCACCGGTGGCGGGTGTTGTTAGAAGAGGTACTGTCCGGAGGTAGGTCTTGAGCCCGTTAAAAGCTGCTTCGCATTCGGCGGACCATTCGAAAGCTCTGCCCTGACGTAGTGTCTGAAAGAATTGACTGCAGCAATCCGTAGATCGGCTGATGAACCTGTTGAGTGCAGCAGCCATTCCCATCAACTTTTGGACTTTTTTCACTGAACGGGGGGAACTCAGTTCCAAAATTGCTGTGACTTGCCTCAGGTTGGCTTCGATTCCTCGGTGGTTGACGATATAACCCAGGAATTTGCCGGAGCCGATCCCGAATGCGCATTTGGAAGCGTTTAGCTTCATTCTGTATTTGCGTAGGGTGTTGAATGTCTTTTCCAGATCGGCTATATGGTTTTGTTCTTCTTTGGATTTGACCACCATGTCATCGATGTATACTTCCATAGTGTGTCCGAGCTGTTCTTTGAACATCGTAGTGACCAGTCTTTGGTAAGTTGCCCCTGTATTCTTCAGTCCAAAAGGCATAACCCTGTAGCAGTAGGTTCCTCTTGGAGTGAGGAATGCAGTTTTGTCCTGATCATCCGGATTCATGGCGATCTGATGGTAGCCTCTGTAGGCATCGAGGAAACTCATGCACCGGTGGCGTGTTGTCGCATCGACGAGTTGGTCAATTCTAGGTAAGGGGAAGCAGTCTTTGGGGCAAGCTTTGTTCAGATCCGTGAAATCGACGCACACTCGCCAAGTTCCATTTTTCTTTTTCACCACCACTGTGTTGGAGAGCCACGTGGGGTAAGTGACTTCTCTAATTGCCCCGGCGTCAAGCAATTTGTCAACTTTTTCTATAACGGCGGCGGTGTGTTCTGCGGAGGATCGCCGGTCTTTCTGAATGATCGGCTTGCACTGGGGGTCGACATTGAGGTGGTGCTGTGAGACTGACGGGTTTACTCCCGACATCTCGTATGGAGTCCACGCAAAGACGTCGAGGTTGCCGAGTAAGAAAGTGATCAGCTGTTGTCTGTCGACCTGGCTCAGAGAGGTGCCGATCATAAAAAACTTTTTCGGGCTTCCATCAATGTCAACCCGGTCTAAACCTTCCGTGGCCTTTTCGTTTGGTTGACGCCCGACGTCATCCAGGATCTCTCGACGGAGCACTTCAATGGAGTTTACTTGCAGTTCCTTCGGCGTCTTGGTGGCGAGAAGGTAACATGCTTGCGCTGACTGTTGAGAGCCACGGATCTGCTCAACGCCGTGTTTTGTTGGGAAAGGTAGCAGCTGGTGGTAGGTGCTTGGAACGGCCTGCAGGGTATGCAACCATGATCGCCCCATGATGAGATTGTACGATGACGGTAGCCTGACGACCAAGAATTCCATATCCACCGTTCTAGAGCCAGCTCGAACGGGCAGACTGATCTTTCCCAATGGGTACTCCGGGTTGGCATTGAAGCCGAATAGTGGATAAGGAGCTGGAGTCAGATCCGAATCGTTGAACCCGAGTTTGAGGAAGGTTTTATAGTACATAACCTCTGAAGTGTTTCCCTGGTCGATAAGGACGCGTTCAACGGTGAACCTGTTTACGCGTAGTGCAACAACCAGAGGATCTACATGAGGGAGTGTTACGCCGTTCAAATCAGAGTCGTCGAAGGTGATGCTTGGCGCTTCTCGGAGCCGGGGTCGCTTTGTTGGTGTGAGCTGATGCTGGGGGCTTGGAAGTGACTGGATTGCATGTACAGTCGAGGCAATCGGCAGGCTGTATATCATATGCACGGTGTCAAGCGGGACGCCTCTTGGGCGACGTGCGTCCTCTGTCACCTCCTCAAGGTCATCGGTTAAGGCGCGGGGACCATCGGCATTGTGCTGTTGGCCTCGAGGTCGTTGAGGACCGGCCCGTGGGAATCGCTCAGGAACCTTGAGCCCTGCCCGTTTGGACTTTGCTTTTTCTAAGGCCAGATCGTGGCGAAGGCGTTCGTTCTCAGCGATGATGTTATCCAAACTCTGTTTGGTCTGTCTGGCTTGTTCTATGGTCGCTTGCATCGTCTCCGTCGTTGAAGTCGTTGGTGAGTTAGAGTTCGAGGCACGTCGCTGCGCGACGGTTTCCTTTCCGAGCGTATTTGCCGGAGTGAAGTCGTCTCTCTGTGCGGTCTCGTCGGTGGCTATCGGAGGATCTTCAGTCACGTCTTTCATGGATATATTTTAGTATTCCCACAGACGGCGCCAATTGTGGGGAAGTGGTTTGGAAATACTCTTCAGATCCTGGAAGACGCCAATGATCCTCTGCTAGTCACCTGCAAAGACACAAATACTCCGGTCGGGGGTGCCGGAATTAGCACTCCGACGGACAAGTCAATTCCTCTACTCAAGAAAGCTTGTTCACTAAGTTTTTAGAAGTGATTCTTGCATACTTTTACAAATCTGAAGCTCTTGTATTTATATCCATTCTCTGGCCCTCGGGGCCAGAGTCTACTTTTTATTTATTATTCTTTCATTTGTCCTGGTATGCCTTCTCAAGTCTATTCGGCCTTAAGAACGTATTCGGCGTCCTAGTTGAGCAGAATGGAGCCGTTCAGTTCCCGGCTCCTCGGGTATACCAGATTTCGTTCCTCTATTTATTCGGCTCCCACATTAGCCATATTAGTTTGTGACATTTATTTGCAAAAAAAGAATGACAAATATTATTTGAAAACTAAACTATTTATTTTTTTGGCAGAAAAATACAATAAGCTACCGTAGCTATGGTTATCGGATTGATTTAAAAAGCACAAAATAAAAATAAATAAATAAATTGAACTCAATATAACATGTTTTTTAATTCTACTTGCCACATGTACAAAAATTGATTAACAGCCTTATATGAATTAACTAAAAAAATAAAATTTTTAATTTTTAACTGAAATAAATTTATGACATTATCAAAAAGTGTTTATTAACTTGATGATTTATTAATAAAATAGGTTATTTATTATGAAATTGGAAACTTCAAGGGACATGATTTGGTCTTTGTGTCATTTTAGTCTGTATAGTTTCCATTGACTCAATTTTGATCATAAATTTACGAATTTATCTCAATTTATTCCAATTGCTTATAATTGTTAATATTTTTTAATGAAAAATATGCATATAACTAACATATGTTATTTTTTATTATAAATTTGCGCAACTCGGTTAGTTAATCTCAACCAATTCAATAATTTTTTTTTGTCAAAATACTAATGATATTTTTAATTGGACCAAATTAACACAAAATTTAAAATTAAAATTCAAAATCGATCTAATTAAAGTATAGGGACCAAAATTAATATTTATTTATTTTATATAAATTGTGAACAAACTTATTTCAATATATATAAATAAATTTATTTTTGGTACCGTACCTCACCTCAGCTCACCTCACCTCATCACCAATTCTCCACCTTTCTCTCTCTCTTATTTTATTTGATTTTATTTATTTTTTTATTTTTTTGATCAAAATATGGAAACACGGTAAAGCAAAGCTTCCAGGGCGGATAGGTTCTTCACCTCATCACCAATTATTATTATGATTATTATTATATTGGCTTTTGGAAGAGGAGAGGTGTGGATAGGTTCTTCAGTTTTCTCAGCCACCAAACATAACATTATCATAGAACTAAAGAATGGAAATTGAATGATTTAAAGCAAATTCATACAACTAGAGGGTCCAATGAGACAATTAATAGATCACATTGACAATAAGAACAAAGAAATCAAAACGAGCTATGACTCTTTTTGACCTTTGCCTTGATGAAATTTCATACTCCACCCATCCATGCTGCGGGCACAAAATTCCAATGCAGTGTTATATGCTTTCAAAGCCAATATTATTTTGTATTACTATAATTTAGTGGCTTATCTTCTTGGATGCTTGTTATTTTTATTTTTGTTTTCTTTTTTCCTTACTTTGGGTGCGTTTGTGTGCCAAGGAATTGTATAGTTTCATTCTGTTTGTATACAGTAATAATAATGAGTGCAATTTGTATAATGCTTGAATTTTGAATAGTCTAAATCTAGTTGCAAGTTTGGAATTGAGTTGAGATACATGAGTTGCTATTTAAAGGCATTGTTCCAATTTTTAATCATTCTCCATCATTATAGCCATATTTTCTTCATTATACCCCCACTATGTATATATTGGTTTGTGTCGGTTGACTCAGTTGATTTGGCGCGGAATCTATCAGAACAGTTATTTTTCTTGCTTGTTTTGTTTTTAGAACAATTAAACATTACCATTTTATTTGATTAAAAATACAGGTAAACAAACAGTTAATCTAGAATTTAATATTACATCATACACGACTACGAAATACTTAACATTATTTTATTATTCACATAAATGGATACTGACATCGGTGGGCTCACAAAAGATTCTGGCCCACCACTTAGAGCCCAATTCACGGTTCAAATACTAAAGCCCAACACTCTTGAGAACCCAACGTTGAACCAGGAACCAATGGCATCTAAACACCTGTTAAGTAAGGAACCAACCACATAAGCAGACAAAAATCCTGCAGAGTTATTACACCACACATCAGCCATTAATGAGGCTCTTACAACATTAAATGCGACAACCCCTTCACGTCGGAACAGACAGTCTCACCATGAACAATGCAAGCTAGAGTCTAGACTTTCGGCCAACACGACAGGTTAGAGTGGATAAGGAAATGATGAATAAAGGATATAAAGAGGTTTTCCAAGACACACAAAAGGTTAAGTTCTCCATTCTTCTTCTCTCTTTCACTCTCTCTCTAAACAGTCAATCTCCTCTTTTCTAACTTGATCGTCGGAGGATCCGCTAGGGGACTCCCATTCCCCGTTGGACCTTTTTGCAGGCACCACCAGCGAGCTCTGAGACCGGTGAAAGGTGTTGGAAGTGTGGGTTGACCCGATTCACCCTCCCTTGGATCAACAACATTATCAGTTGGCATCGTCTGTGGGAACGCCACTCCGGTTAACAGTTATGCTCATTGTTGCCTGAGACCCCTTCCCAATAACTTCTCCTTATGTTCCATCAAGGTGGATGGTTACAACGAGATCCATGGCTTATCAACACAATGTCATCGACCCCCGAGCCGACCCTTCCAACCCTTCCAACCCACCTCAGTACTTCACAGAGCTCACCAATAGCATCAACCGCTTGGCCGAACAAAACCAGGCCTTGATCAACGCTTTACTCCAGCGAAATCTCCCTATACGTCCTCCACCACCCCAAGATATCCCTCCCAATCGAGAACAGGCCCCGAGCCATCCTTTCCAACAAGCCCACCTTTCCAACCTAGAGGGTCTTCAAGCTCCATCTCAAGACATGAACCCACCACCTCGGGGCTTACATCCATCAATTCAAGCACCTGTCCCTGAAGGGAAGGCTAGTAATGTTCAGCCCCCACTGCACTCTGAATGGGACAATGTTCCTATTTGGGATGTAGAACTCTGAGCCATGAAACTCCAGCTTTAGGGAGTCACGCAGAACATACAAAACAAACCCTCCACAACAGCCAACTCCCAATTTGTCGCCTCCATCAGGGACAAACCCATGTCCCCCAAGTTCAAAATGCCCTCGATCGACACCTTCGACGGCACAACCGATCCGGTCGACCATTTGGAGACCTACAGGACCCTCATGATCCTCTATGCTTTCCCTGACGAAATCATGTGTCGGGCTTTCCCTATGATGCTTAAGGGGTCGACTCGACTATGGTTTAGTCAGTTACCGCCAGACTCTGTCTCTACTTTCCAACATCTAACTGATTCCTTCCTAAGCCATTTCATCGGTGCTTAGCACCAACGGCGCCCAGCAACTCAATTGCTTAATATCCAGCAGGCGAAAGAGGAGTCACTACACAGCTTCGTCACCCGTTTTAACACCGAGGCCCTAATGGTGGCGGAAAATGATGACAAGGTCATCCTCACAGCCTTCTTGGCCGGTTCACGGCCATCCGATTTCCTTTTTTCCCTTTCTAAAAACCCCCAACCACCATGGCCACCTTGCTTTCCAAAGCCCAAAAATATATGAATGCCGAAGACTCTTTGGCAGTCCGCCAAGATTCCACACCTAAAAATCCACCTCCTAAGGACAAAAGAAAGGAACCCTAAACCAGGTCCTCCCAATATACACATCAACCCCCTCAATATTCTCAAGCCGACCGACCGGTACTTACCCGACCACCCGGTCGGTTCGAATGATACACCCTTCTCAATTCCCCCATGGAACAAGTCTTGAACCAAATTCAACGAGATTACAACCTGAAATGGCCGCAACCATCACGATCTCCCTTTAACCGGCAAGATTGGTCCAAGTACTGCCGCTTCCATTTGGACCATGGCCACAACACTGAGGAATATGTTAACCTTAAACACCAGGTAGAGGATTTGATACGCTAGGGGCACCTCAATCGATTCACGGCAGCCCGCCGCGGGCAACGACGGAGGACCGACCCACCGGGGGACCACCGTCGACATACCCCCCCGACAACCCGCACAACCTAAGCGTGACAATGTTTGGCCCCCACCACAACCCCAGGCACAAGGCAATCCCACCCCCCCTAGTCGAAGAGATTAGAGTCATCACTGGCGGGTTTGCATGCGGAAGGCCATCTCATTCGGCCCAACAAGCCGAACTCAGAAAAATCAGACAAGACTTTGATAATGAAGTAACGACATTGGATCGCCCCTTCAAACACCCTAAGCAATGGTATGAACCCATCACCTTTACAGAGGCTGACTGCACAGGCATTCGTTACCCCCACGACGACCCCCTCGTCATCTTTGCTCTCCTATCCAATTACAAAGTTAGACGGGTGCTTGTTGACAATGGCAACTCTTCAAACATCATCTTCCTGAACGTCTATCGCCAACTCAAGGTCGAAGAATAAAAGTTGTCCTCTCTCCAAACCCCGCTAGTCGGCTTCACCGGCGATCGGGTGACTTCTATATGCTCCATCGATCTTCCCATTACCATTAGAGACTATCCACGACAGACCACCAAACTACTCACTTTCCTCATCGTCGAATGTCCTTCTGCTTATAACATCATCCTTGGACGCACGGCTCTCAACGCTTTCCAAGCTGTTACCCCCCACATACCATCTGGCCATGAAACTTTTGACCGACCTCGGGGTCGGCACAGTGAGGGGTGAGCAAACAATGGCCAGAGAGTGCCACGTTGCTTCGTTAAATGATATCAAAATGAAGAAGGCTATGATCATTGAAGGTCTCGACATCAGAGACGAAGAAGAGTTAGTCAGAGAGGAACTAGTGGAGGAACTTGTCGAAGTGCCTATCGATCTTACCGATTCAGCCAAAACAACTAGGATTGGTAGCCAACTGTCCTCTCGAGCCAAGGCTGATCTCACGACTCTCTTAGCTGAGCACAACGATGTCTTCGCTTGGACCCATTCAGACATGCCAGGTATCAATCCCTCTTTCATTACTCATTGTCTTAGTATTGAGCCCCACTTCCGAATTTTCTGACAGAGGCAGCGTATTTTTCACCCAGAACGCAATATCCTCATCGCCATTATGGTGGACAAACTACTAAAGGCACAGTTCATAAAAAACGTAGACTACCCCAGGTGGTTATCCAACATGGTCTTGGTCTGCAAAAATAATGAAAAATGGCGACTCTACGTTGACTATTCCGACCTCAATCGGGGCTTGCCCCAAAGATAGCTATCCCCTCTCCCAGATAGATCTGTTGGTCGACGCAACCGCAGGACATCAAATGCTTAGCTTCATGGATGCCTTCTCCGACCACAACCAAATCCTGATGCACCCAGCCAACCAGGAGCACACCTCCTTCATCACTGACAGAGGAACTTATCACTATCGTGTTATGCCATTTGGCTTGAAGAATGCCGGAACAACTTACCAACGTCTAATTAATGCTGTCTTTTAACACCAGATAGGTCGAAACATGGAAGTCTACGTCAATAACATGCTAGTCAAGAGTAAACTCTCCTCCGATCACTTGGCAGACCTGCAAGAGACCTTCGAAACCTTACGCAAATATCAGATAAAGCTGAATCCAGAGAAGTGCACCTTCGGCGTGAGATCTGGGAAATTCTTGGGCTTCATGGTTAGCCAATGAGGCATTGAGGCTAACCCCAAAAAGATCAAGGCCCTGATAGAAATACGGTCTCCCAGAACGGTCAAGGAGGTTCAACAGCTCACGGACAGAGTTGTCGCTCTCAACTGCTTTATTTCTAGAGAAACCGACAAATGTCTTCCATTTTTTAAAGTCCTTCGATAGGCGTTCGAATGGAGCATCGAATCCGAGGAGGCCTTACAACAACTGAAGAAGTGCATGGCCAACACTCCTCTCCTCTCTCAAGCGCAGCCAGGCGAAACCCTCTTCCTCTACTTAGTTGTGTTAAACACTGCGGTCAGTGCTGCCCTCATCAGGGAAGACGGCTCAATACAATGTCCAGTCTACTACGTTAGCTGCGCTCTCAGGGGGGCAGAACAGAACTATCCTCTATTAGAAAAAATTGCACTCGTCTTGGTCATAGCCTCCAGATGCCTCTGACCTTATTTCCAAGCTCACTCCATAGTGGTTCTCATTGACCAGCGTCTGAAAAAGGTCATGCAACAACCAGAATCATCAGGAAGACTTATGCAATGGTCCATCGAGCTACGTCAATTTGAAATCTCTTACCGACCTCGAACAGCGATCAAAGGCCAGGCTGTCATCGATTTTATCTTAGAGTTCACCAATCTCACCCCAAGCATACCTCCTCTGCCAGCACACTTCACCACTGATGCAGAAGACCCCCACTCCTGGACCCTTAGTGTTGATTGTTCATCTAGCAAAGAAAATAGTGGAGCCGGTCTAATCCTTACCACCCCAGAGGGTGAGTACTTCAAGTGTGCCCTCCGTTTCCTGTTCGACGCAAGCAATAATAAGGCCAAGTATGAGGCCTTGATAGCAGGTCTTCGACTAGCTAGAGACATCGATGTAAGCCATATTCAAGTATTCAGTGATTCCCAATTGATTGTTGGACAAATTACTGGGGAGTTCGATGTGAAGGAGGAGACGATGCGAGCATACAGGGACATTGCCCTTCCTCTTGTCCGCCTCTTCAATACTTTCCAGATCAGACACATCCCTAGCTCAGAAAACTCCAAGGTGGACGAAATGGATCAATTAGCCTTGGCCGACTAGTCAGACTTTAACCATGGCATCCACATTGAATACCTGACCTATCCGGCGACTTCGCCAAACCCATAAGAGGTCCACTTCCTCCAGAACGAACCTATCCCATGGGCTCAAGACATCATTCCATTTTTGACACAAGGGGAGTTGCCAAACGATAAACAACAGGCTGCTAAAGTCAAAGCCCGGTCATCTAATTACATCATTATCAGCGGCCTACTATACAAACGGGGATTCTCACACCCATACCTCAGGTGTCTCACTCTTGCTCAAGTGATCTCTGTGATGAGAGAAGTCCACAAGGGCATTTGTGGTAATCATTCGGGTGGAAGATCTCTGGCCCATAAAATCCTCTGCATCGGCTACTTTTGGCCCACGCTCAATCAAGATGCCAACGAATTTGTGTTTAAGTGTGATAAATGCCAGCGCTTTGCCAACATCCCCCATGCTCCACCAATAGAATTGATTACACTCAGCAGTCCTTACCCTTTCACTAAGTGGGTCATCGACTTAGTCGGACCTTTGCCCACTGGTAGGGGCCAAACCAAGTTCGTTATGGTTACCATTGACTACTTCACCAAATGGGTGGAAGCAGAACCCCTTGCTACAATTACTGAGTGAAACATTACCAGGTTCATCTGGCAGTTGATCATGTGCCGATTTGGAATCCCCCAAGCCATTGTTTCGGACAATGGGAAACAATTCGACAATGCCAAGTTTAGGAAATTCTGTGAAGAGCTCAACATTAGACCATGTTTCACTTCCCCAGGCCATCCCCAAGCCAATGGGCAAGTCGAAGTCACCGATCGCTCTCTTTTGAAGATCACCAAGACTAAGTTAGAAGCCGCCAAAGGACTCTGGGCTGAGGAATTACCGAACGTACTCTAGGCTTATCAGACAATAGTTCGAACCCCCACTAGGCAAACCCCCTTTCGCCTAACATACGGTGCCGAGGCAGTCATCTCAGTAGAAATTAGCCAGCCGAGCCCTCAGGTTTTACATTTGAATCCAGAACTAAACGAAGAGTTGCGTCGGGCTGACCTGGACCTAATTGAAGAGCTTCAAGAGGCAACTGCTGTCAGACGAGCATCATATCAGCAGAAAATGAGAACACATTATAACTGCAAAATCCTATCTCGAGAGTTCACAGTGGGAGACCTCGTCTTGGGCAAAGCAACCCTTGCCACTAAAAATCCGATCGAGGGCAAGCTAGCAGCCAAATAGGGAGGACCGTATGTTGTCAAGACCAAACCCCGCGCAGGTACTTACCGTCTCCAAGATATTGAAGGCAGAGACCTCTCCTATCCATGGAATGCTGAACATTTGAAGCGTTATTTTCGGTAAAATGGAGTCTCTTGTTTTTGTATCATTCAATTGTTGTATGTTCTCTTTTGCCGACCTGAACACTTGTTCATTTTTGCTCTTTCCGTACACGGTGTAAATTGGTGATCAATAGACTGTGCCTTAATGACAACAATTTCACATTTCCACTATTTGTGTTGCGCTTCAATGACAAGTTTTAGACTAAGTCTCAACCAGACTAAGCCCTCCAAGTCTCAGCTAGTCTGAGCATGAAGAGCTCAACCAGACTGAGTTAAGCTAAGCCTCGGCCAGATTAAGCCCTCAAAGTCTCAGTTAGACTGAGCATGAAGAGCTCAGCCAGATTGAGTTAAACTAAGCCTCAGTCCGACTGAGCCCTCCAAGTCTCAGCCAGACTAAGCATAAAGAGCTCAGCCAGACTGAGTTAAGCCAAGCCTCAGCCTGACTGAGCCCTCTAAGCCTCAGCCAAACTGAGCATGAAGAGCTTAGCCAGACTGAGTTAAGCCAAGCCTCAGCCCGAATGACCCCTCTAAGTCTCAGCCAGACTGAGCATGTAAAGCTCAGCCAGTCAGAGTGAGCCCTCCAAGTCTCAACCAGACTGAGTATGAAGAGCTCAGCTAGACTGAGTTAAGCTAAGCCTCAGCCAGACTGAGCCTCCTAAGTCTCAACCAGACTGAGCATGAAGAGCTCAACCAGACTGAGTTAAGCCAAGCCTCAGCCCGACTGACCCCTCCAAGTCTCAGCCAGACTGAGCATGTAAAGCTCAGCTAGTCTAGTGAGCCCTCGAAGTCTCACCCAAGCTGCACGAGAAGCACCCAACCAAACTGAGTTGTACATAGCGCCACTACTTAGTTAAATCTCAGTTCATTCTTATCCCAGGTCATTTTTAGCATTCATTCAAGTTAGATTACTTCTCCAATTTTACCATTCATACACTTTATTAACAAATTTACCATTCAAAACACACACACACACACACACACACACACACACAAAAAAAACAACAACAACAACAACAAACCATAATAGAACTAGCACCTTTATTTATTAACAACTTGCACCATTATACACTTTATTACAGAAATTACATTCACTTCATTACAAAAAACAAAACAACAAAAACAAAATAAATAAAAATAAATAAATAAATAAAACACCTAGCCTTTACTCCCCTTAGCTGGATGCAAGATCTTTCTCTTCCACCCCATCATCCAGGGGAGTTTGGGCGACGTCATCCTCTCATACTTCCACCAGAATGAAGTTCACATCTGGGAATAGCTCCTACGCCTTATACTTGAAGCTCATCCAGCCGCTGTCCCAGTACTGGTTCATCTCATGCTTGTAGAAGTCTGACCGCTAAAAGCTTTAGATTACTTCTTCTTCACTCCTACCTTATGCGGCCACTTCTAATGGCCCAGCACCCTCTTCACTCTCCGTTGCCAAACTCCTAGTGACTACCACGTCGATGGCCATCTGGAATTCAGTAGACCCCTTAAACTGCTCCACTGCCGCCACACAAAGGTCTGGGTACGCCGCTCTCTCAGAGGCCATTTTGGTCCTCTCTTCTTCCAGCGTCCTCTCCAACTCCGTGATGAGCCCATTTGCTTCTTCTGTGTCTTTTAGGGCCTGGTCACGCAGATCTTCATTGTTGGAGAGGCCTCTTCTAACCTTTCCTTGGCAGTGTTGTTGGCTTGGAATTCGCCTACCCTCCTCTGCTCGCCTGCCAACTCAAACTCCAGCGATACCGCCTTGTGGCGCACCACTTGCAGCTTTGATTTGGTGACAGTGAGCTCGGAGGCAGCGCGTTTTGCCGAGTAGCTCTGCACCACCGCCAATATTTCAATCTTCTTAGCCCTTCACGCATAGTCTAGGCCCTTTGCACAGGCACTCCGCATGGCTTTTCTCCAGCTCCCCGTCTCCACCTTTAGGTTTTGCAATTGTGCCTTCACCCTTTCCAATTGGGCCTTCAGCGGCTCTGCCTCCAGCTTTGCTCACACCACCTTATTCAGTAGGGCCACTGCCAAGGCCGTCGCTTCTATCTATGCTGAGCAGAATCCTCTCAGGAGGTTGGCCTCTGTAAATTGCGCCATCGACCGCACAGCCACATCCGCCACTACCTCTAGGAGACGATCTGCGGTGACCCTGGCTTCGCCCACCTTCTTCCTCTGATCGATTGGCCATCGCGCGAACATGATATATGGCGGTCTTCAACGTGGTGCTCATCTCTGATCTGCTCACTCGCCCTCTCCGTACCCCAGGACTTGGGGACACTTCTTGCACATGCACAATCTTGGGCGATTGCTCTTCCAATATCTCGTCTCCTGCCAACTGCTTTGGCTCAACTACTCCACTCACCACTTGGGCACTTGGGCCCATGGCCTCTCATACCCCCACCATTGTCTCCCCCACCTCTACTTCTGGGGTTGCCTCCGCCATCCCCTTCTTCACCTTCTTCAACACTGGCCCCTCCTCACCCTCCTCCGTAGCCACCCTTATTTTCTTCTTTTTCATCAACATCGCCTCCATCTCTTTTTTGCTCCTCTCCTTCAGCGGATCCATTGGGGGCGACAGTGGTGCAAAATCGGTCAGATCCTTATCTCCTAAAGGCTTGGGGCGTGGTCGAACTCGCTCCTTCATGACCAGCTTAGGCACACGGCCTAACTATGATTCTTTATACTTGTCTACCTTGGCGAATGTCCTTTTATCCTCTGTCTCCTGCATCTTCCTCCCTGCCTCTAACTCTTCCGCCACACGATCGTCCTCAGTCGGCTGTGCCCCAAACTTAAAAGTAAACAAGGATGAAGGCTGGATAAGGTCATCTCACTTCACGCCCTCCTTCTCCCTCCACTACTTCACCCATTTAACCCTATTTCTCTGCCTCTGCCTCCAGCGTTGGCTCCACCGACTGGATGGGAATTTTTCACATTGTGTGCACCCCCCTCCCGCCATTTGCTGATACGTAAAACCACCTTGGTCTCCACCCCTTCACTGATGATGGTAAACCTGCCACTATTCCTTTACTCGCCACAGCCTACAAGGTCACCCATGTTTCTTGTTGACCAGAGGCCTTGTAGCAAGAAAAGAACTCATCCATTGTCATTGCTACTCCCCCGGTCGCCCATGGCCATGCGATCGCACAGGTCAGTAATATTTTCCACGCGTTGGGCATAAGCTGACCTGGCACCACCTCCAACCGGTTCAGCACGTCTAGCACTATTTGTAGGAGTGGAAACCTTAGACCCCCCCTCCCGGCAACGCCTCCTCATACAACGTAAACTCCATCGGACGTGCATCTGACGCCCTCTCCTTAGACGTCGGCAACTTCAACTCTATCTCTGTTGGAATCTAGTATTTCTTACGCACCTCCTCCAACTCCTCTGTTGTAAATGTCGATTTGTCAACCTTGGTGTGCCAGAGGTCCCACTAGGCTAATCGGCCTCGCGTCCACGATCATTGTGGACGGACGAGGTCGCACCGCTTGCTCTGTCTCTCTTTCCTCCCATCTCTCCGTCCTATATTGCTCCACCAACTCCATTACATCGTCTTCACCTAACGCCTCTAACCTCATGGTTGGCACTTCGTCTCGAGCCATCTCTTTTACGTTTCTGTATATTGCTTCGGACTCAGGCACGAGAAAGTTCGCAAACTGTTGGAGGGGAGTGTCACACGAAACAAATGAGGTCTGGTCTAGGATGTGTTGGTTTCTCGCAATGAGATATGTAAAACGGATAACTCCAAATGCCCATGATTTGCCTATTTTCCAAGGATCAAAATTAAATTTTGCAAGTTTGAAATTTTCAAAAGTTACAACCCTTGCCTTTTCCACATCCTAACCTTTCGCTTCTTACTAATGCATCACCTCCCTCACCACTGGTTCAGATCATCCCACGTGTACAACCACGATTCCTCACCCTTTTTCCTTTCCCGGTCTATTCCACTTCACATCATCACATGCCTCATTGCTCCTCGAGCCTCGCGTGCTGCCACCACTTCGCAGTCAGCCCCGGTTCGCGGTCGGTCCTCCTCTCGGATGGTCTTTGCACTTAGCCCCCCTTCGCTGTCGGCCCACCTCTAAGCAAAGGGTAAAGAAGCATCTTGCCGTGGTCGAGGCCAGCTCAGAAGAAAACTGTGCCGATAAACAGCCTCGTTTAGAGGAATCGGATGTGATTGTGTCTTTTGTCATTCAACTGAAGATAAAAAACACGCCGATCTCCTCTGATGCTTCGGCAATTAAAGACCCCGCCGTCGCACTCAACATGGCTACGTCCGTTTCATTACCGGCTGACAAGGCAACTTTCTGGGCGAAACCGGATCTGTTGGCAATAGCGCTAGCCGCTCAATCGGCTCTCTTGGTATATACCTTGACCTTGTTTTTCCCTTTTATGCAAATACTGTTTTGGTTTTAATTTCCTATTTTGCAGACGGTCGGAAGGATGGCTGAGATAGGCCGTCGCCATCATGATGCCGTCGAACAGCTTGACCGTTTACAAACGGAAGTTGAGGGCCAGAGGAACAGGGCCGAGTTCGAAGCTTTTAGGGCGAAAATGGAAGGTGCGAGGGCCGAGGCCGAGATGGAGAGGGCTAGAAATGTAGACAAGCTCAGATTGGCTGCCGAGCGGAGGGAGAATGCGAGTGAAGCTGCACTCAAGTTAGCTCAAGAGGCGATCGCCAAACTTGAGGCGGACTTGGCGGAATCGAAGGCAGCAAAGGAAGTAGCCGATTCTGAGGCTTCGAAGGCGTATGAGGCTGGGCAAAGCGCTGCCCTCGACAATTACATGGAACAAGTCCCCAAATTCGAGAATCGGGGATTCAAACACGGCTGGCTCAAGGCCCTTGCTGCTGCTAATGTGACATTGGCTATGCCAATTCCATACGAGCAAGTGGATGTTGAGCCGCTGGAGTCTGACTCCGAGGATTGATTTAGGGCGATAGTAGTCATTTTTGTTTAAAGATTTTGAATGTAATGTTACAGCTTTTTCTTCAATAGTTTTTAAGTATGGCTTCAGTTTTTTAGTTTTTGCTAGGCATTTCCCTGGAAACTTGTAGCTTTTTAACTAGTAGTTTTCACATGTAAAATGGTTGCAGTCTCTGCCCAATTTACTAATGAAAATTTCTCTTGTACTTTGCTATTACTTGTGTTTAATTTTTGTATTGATGCATGGTATTACTTTTTGCTTCTTTGGATAAAACACTCATGTACACTTGAGTAATTTACTTCTTTGCTTTTTTGCTTTTTAATTTACCGTCATCGAATAGCCGATTAGATTAATAGATCTGCCCTTGCCCCGGCCAATTTGTGAACTCCAAAGGCCGAATACCATGAGTTCATGGAGTGGCTGCGGCATAGATCGATTGGCATTACGCCCAGGCGACTAATTTACCGTCGTCAAATAGCTGATTAGATTAATAAATTTGCCCTTGCCCCAGCCAGTTTATGAACTCGAAAAAGCTGAATACTACTACTTCATGGAGTGGCTGTGGCACACAATGATCGGCATCGGGCTTAGGTGCTTGACTGATCAGATTAATAAATCTACCCTTGCTCCAACCAATGCATGAACTCCAGAAAGCCGAATATTGTTAGTTCATGGAGTGGCTGTGGCACAAACCGATCGACACGGGGCTTAGATGTTTGGCCGATTAGATGACTGGGCAATTTAATTTATCCTCGTCGAACGGCCGATCAGATTAATAGATCTGCCCTTGCCTCAGCCAATGTATGAACTCCAAAAAGCTGAATACTGATAGTTCATGGAGTGGCTGTGGCACAGACCAATTGGCATCAGGCTTTTGGAGTTTAGCGTTAATGAAATCGCCTCGGGGGCACTACAAGCATTAGAAATAAATGGGGTGGACTCTTCATGCCCGTGATTCCACTTATTGTGTTTAGACTTAATTTAAACCAGTTTGTTGCGTAGGTTAAACAAGTGCGAATGTCAAATAGACTGTTTTTCAACAGCAAAGGAGAAGGGCAAACATTGGCTGAGATTGACACTGCAATGAATCACAGCAGTGAGCCTACACGTATGGGAGGTAGGACGTCCAAGGAATGGGAAAAACGTCAACCAACGGGGAAGCTCCCCAAGATCGCGACCGAGAAGTGAAGTTGAAACGACGCCACAACCGTTGAGTTTTGCAATTTTTGTGGGGAAGAAACCGATGACGGAGGCGGACTCCATTATCAACGACCCAGGTGTAGCAGTCGAGTTCGCTCGATAGATTTTTCCATCAGAAGTCTAGCAGTCGATGGCCGGTCGACAGGATTTCAAAGTATTTCGAGAGGGCATCCACAGAACGATGAGAGGGCTGTACACCGCCTATGAAGTCAGCATGCGTCTGCGCACCGTGCGGCGGGAGATAGAAAAGAAAGACTAAAGAATTCGAAATTTGGAGGCTTGAGCGGAGAAGGCTGAGCGTGAGCTTAGGGAGCTTAGGAAGGCTCAAACCACCAAGCTGCGTGCCGCAAGTCCATCTAACCCGGTCGTGAAGGAAAGGGTGACCCAACGGCTATTAAGTCATGCGATTGTCGATCGAGATACGGCAATCATGTTTGTTGTAGAAAATGCAAGGACCATGGGTTATGAAAAAGGCTTCCACAACGGGCGAAAAGTCGGGATAGACAAGACCAAAGAGAAACTCGCGAAGGAGGTCTGCTGATGCGAGAACCGGGGCTTTAGGCATGGATGGATTAAGGCTCTCCAAGCCTCGGAGGCACTCCAAGAAGCAGGAATTGAATCGACGTCGCCATTATATCAACGTCAGCACTTTCCTTTTAACACTTTCAAAATTGAAAAGCGCGATGACAAGGGCAACGCCAAATAAAACTAAACGTATTGTAAATGCTCCAATGTACTGAACTGAATGTATTTTTCGGTTAATTTAATAAAATATTTCGTTTTAAATGTTTGCGTGTCATTTTGAATGTTTGTATGTTTTAATTTGCTTATGCCGTTTTAATTTGGAGACTTAATTAAGCATTTCACTGAGTATATGATTTTTGCCGGCTCAATTTAACGAAGCATTTCACTTTGAATATTTGAAGGCTTAATTCGGAGACTTCTTGTTCGGCCGAATACGTGTTATGTACGGCTGTGGCTCCGAGTTTGGGGGCTTAAATATTGGCGGATCGTGATATCCACGAAGGGCGCTCCGAATCCGGAGGCTTTATCGGCCTAAATGCGTCATGCGCCAATGGGGCTCTGAATCTGGAGGCTTTTTCGGCCAATCGAGATATCCACGAAGGACGCTCCGAATCTAGAGGCTTCATCGGCCCACAGGCGTCATGCGCCGATGGGGCTCTGAATCCAGAGGCTTTTTGGCTAATCGCGATATCCACGAAGGGAGCTCCGAATCCGGAGGCTTTATCGGCCCACAGACGTCTTGCACCGATGGGGCTCCGAATTCGAAGACTTTTTGGCCAATCGTGATATCCACGAAAGGCGCTCAGAATCCGAAGGCTTTTTCAGCCCAAAGGCGTTATGCGCCGATGGGGCTCCAAATCCGGAGACTTTTTGGTCGATCATGATATCCACGAAGGGCATTCCGAATCCAGAGGCTTTTTCAACCCAAAGGCATCAAGCGTCGATGGGGCTCCGAATCTGGAGACTTTTTGGCCAATCGCGATATCCACGAAGGGCGCTCCGAATCCGGAGGCTTTATCGGTCCAAAGGTGTCATGCGCCGACGGGGCTTCGAATCCGGAGACTTTTTTGGCCATTCATGATATCCACGAAGGGCGCTCCGAATCCGAAGGCTTTTTCGATCCAAAGGCGTCATGCGCCGATAGGGCTCCGAATCCGGAGACTTTTTGGCCAATCGTGATAGCCACGAAGGGTGCTCCGAATCCAGAGGCTTTTTCAACCCAAAGACGTCATGCACCGATGGGGTTCCGAATCTGGAGACTTTTTGGCCAATCGTGATATCCACAAAGGGCGCTCCGAATCCGGAGGCTTTTTCGGCCCAAAGGTATCATGCGCCGATAGGGCTCCGAATCCAGAGACTTTTTGGCCAATCGTGATATCCACGAAGGGCGCTTCGAATTCGGAGGCTTTTTGGCCAATCGTGATATCCATGAAGGGCACTCCGAATTCGGAGGCTTTTATTGGAACACTTTTCAACTGGATTTCACAGTATGTAAACAGGAATCTTTGCATTACAAAAGTAGACTGTGTACATGGTGAACCATTCAAAACTAGTATCATTCCCTACAGGTCGAGTTTAATGATAGAATTTTCGTGAGTGCGTTGAATTCCAAGGCTGTGGCAAACTCCTTCCGGACATGTCTTTGAGCCGATATGCCCCTACTCCCGCGATCTAATCGACCTGATAGGGGCCGTCCCAGTTAGGGCACAATTTTCCATCAGCCGATTTCCTGACAGCTGGAAGTACTTTCTTCAGGAACAACTCTCCTGGTGTGTAGCGGCGCAATTGAACACGTTGATTGTACGACTTAGCGAGCTGTTGCTGGTATCGTGGCATGGACGCAAGGGCACGGCCTCTTCGTTTTTCAATCAGAATCAAATCCAAAGCCAGCATCATGTCGTTTCGGCCCATATCAAAAACATGCGATTTCAGGGTTGGGTGGCCGATCTCTAAGGGTATGATCGCCTGGGTTCCAAAGCATAAAGCAAATGGCGTTTCCCTGGTGGATCGCCTCGGCGTAGTTCGATGAGCCCACAATACACTCGGTAATTCTTCGACCCATTTGCCTTTAGCTTTCTCCAGCCTCTTCTTGATGCCGTCCAAAATGGATTTGTTAGAGGCTTCGGCTTGACCATTGCTTTGGGGGTAAGCCGGTGTGGAAAAATAAGGCCGGATACCATACTTACTGCACAGCTCTCGGTAGACGCCACAATCGAACTGGGTGCCGTTGTCTGTGGTAAGAGCTCTTGGAATGCCGAATCGTGTTATGATATTTCTCCATACAAAGCGCCTAACATCATCATCTCAAATGTGCGTTAATGCCTCCGCTTCGACCCATTTTGTGAAGTAATCTATCGCGACAATCAAGTATCGCTTGTTCTCTGGGGCCCTCGGCAATGGCCCTACGATATCAAGTCCCCACTAGGCAAACGGCCAGGGACTGGTGATAGAGTTTAACTCTTCAGCAGGCAGATGGGTTAACGGGGAGAACTTCTGGCACTGTTCACATTTTTTCACATAGCATTCGGCATCAATTTTTATTGTCGGCCAATAATACCCCTGTGTTATAGCTCGATGGGCCAAAGAGCAGCACCACAACTGCCTTTATGTATTTCAGTCAAAAGCTCTTCAACTTTGTCCGGGTGAACATATTCCAGGTATGGACCAGAAAAGAATTTTTTATAAAGCTTTCCTTGTGGATCCAAGTAGTATCGCAGGGCTTTGTTTCGCAGCTTGTGCGCTTCTTTCTTGTCCGCTGGGAGCTGTTCGGAAGACAGAAATGCAGCAATGAGGTCCATCCAACTTGGTCCTGACTTTATGACATTGACCTGGATTTCCTCCGAAGGGCCAATGCTCGGCTCCAGGATGAAATCTACTTCGATGGTCCGTTTAATCTCTGAGTTAATGGCAGAGGCTAAGCAAGTTAGGGCGTCTACATGTGTGTTCTGATCACGTGTTTATCTTATTCAATTCATGATGGTCAAATTTTGCCAACAAGGCGCTAGCCGATTTCATGTAAGCCGTCATACGGTCAATTTTGGCCGCGTACTTCCCCCTTTAACTAATTGATCACCAGTTTTGAATCGCAAAATACCAACAAACGCCGAGCACCCAGAAGATGTGCATTCCGCAAACTTGCTAGAAGGGCTTCATATTCGGCCTCGTTATTTGTTGCTTCGAAGCCGAGTTTGACAGCCTACTCAATCATTGCACATTGGGAGCCATGATTACTACTTCGGCTCTGCTGCTCCGTTGATTGGATGATCCATCACAGTATAACTGCCAAATATCCCCAACATAAATTCTCCAGCTCGGCTTAGGTCGAATTTCATCAGGCGTGAAGTCGGCAAGACCCCTAGTGAATTCGGCCACAAAGTCGACAAGCACCTGTCCCTTGACGGAGGTTCTAGACATAAACTGACTATCGTACTGGCCGAGTTCAAGAGCCCACTTTGAAACGCGCCCTGATGCTTCTGCACTACGGAGGTACCGACCGGAGGGGGTGGTCCGTTAGCACCCCAATAGTATGCCCCTGAAAGTAATGCATCAGCTTTCTCGCTGCCATGACGAGGGCCAGAATGAGTTTTTCCAATGAAAGGTAGCGTGTTTCAGGGTCAACCATTGTCTTGCTCACATAATACACTGGTCGTTGCTCCTCCAGCTCTTCCTTTATCAGTACGGCGCTGACGGCCCGGTCGGAAACTGCCAGATACAAAATGAGCGGGTTACCTGCCGAAGGCATTGTCAAGAGTGGAACTGATCGGAGGTAGGTCTTGAGGCCGTTGAAAGCGACTTCGCACTCGGCGAACCATTCAAAAGCCTTGCCCTGCCGTAGTGTATGAAAGAATTGTCGGTAGCGGTCTGTGGAACGACTGATGAACCTGTTGAGTGCGGCGGCCATCCCCATTAACTTCTGAACCTCCATGACCGACCGAGGGAACGAGTTCCAAGACTGCTGTGATTTGTCTTGGGTTGGCTTCGATTCCTTGGTGGTTGACAATGTAACCCAAGAATTTGCCAGAGCCGATCCCAAACGCACATTTGGAAGGCGTTCAGCTTCATTCTATATTTGCGTAGAATATCGAATGTCTCTTCCAGATCGGCTATATGATTCTGCTCTTCCTTGGACTTGACCACCATATCGTCAATGTACACTTCATAGTGTGGTCGAGTTGCTCCTTGAACATGGTGGTGACTAGTCTCTGGTAAGTTGCCCCTGTATTCTTCAGCCCAAAAAGCATAACCTTATAGCAATAGGTTCTTCTTGGGGTGAGGAATGCAGTTTTGTCTTGGTCCTCCAGATGCATGGCAATTTGATGGTAACCTTTGTAGGCATCGAGGAAGCTCATATGCTGATGACATGCTGTAGCATCTACAAGTTGGTCTATCCTGGAGAGAGGAAAACAATCTTTGGAGCAGGCTTTGTTTAGGTCCGTGAAATCGACGCAGACTCTCTAAGTCCCATTTTTCTTCTTCACAACCACAATATTAGAGAGCCATGTAGGGTAGGTCACTTCCCTAATTGCCCCGGCATCAAGAAATCGGTCAACCTCTTCAACGATGGCGGCAGTGTGCTCTGCGGTTGATCGCCGACTTGTCTAAATGATCGGCTTGCATTTAGGGTCAACATTTAAACGATGCTGCGAAACAGACGGATCTACACCCGACATCTCATATGGAGTCCACGCAAATACATCAAGGTTGTCGAGCAGGAAGGAAATTAGCTGCTGTCTATTGGCTTGATTCAGGGAGGCGCCGACCATGAAAAAACCTGTCTAGGTTTCCATTGATTTCAACTCGATCTAGGGCTTCCATGGCCTTTTCATTTGGGAGCCGCCCAACATCGTCGAGGCTCTCCCGATCCGTCACCTCAATAGAGTTCACTTGTAACTCCTTTGGCGTTTTTTCAGCAAGGAGATAACATGCTTGTGCTGATTTCTGGGAGCCACGGATTTGCTCAATGCCGCGTTTCTGTCGGGAAGCGTAGCAGCTGATGATAGGTGCTTGGCACGGCCTGCATAGTATGCAACCAAGATCGCCGCATGATAATATTATACGGTGATGGCTGTTTGACAACCAAGAACTCCACGTCCACTGTTCGGGAGCCCGCTTGAACGGGTAGTGTAATTTTCCCCAACGAGTATTCTGGATTGGCGTTGAAGTCAAATAGTGGATAAGGAGTCGGAGAAAGGTCCGATTCAAAGATGCCGAGTTTGATGAATGTCTTGTAATACATAACTTCCGATGTGCTCCTTGGGTCAATGAGTACGCACTCAACGGTGAACCGGTTTACGCATAACTCAATTACCAAGGGATCAATGGTGGGGAAGTGTCACTCCGGCCAAATCTGAATCATCAAAAGCAATGCTTGTAGCTTCATGGGGCCGTTTAGCCAGAGTGAGTTGATTTTGAGGGTCGGGATTCGACTGAATTGTATACACCGCAGATGACATTGGCAGGCTATATATCATGTGGATCACGCCGAGCGAAGGCGAATCCTGTCTTAAGGCTATTGCTTTGGTTGGGTTACCTTTTTGGACATACTGCTGTGGTCGACCATCTTGTACCAATTCCTCCATGTGATCCTTCAATGTATAACAACTCTCAGTATCATGGCCATGATCCTTGTGATACTCACACCGCCTATTCCGTCTTTGCGTGTTGGGAGGTCCCACCATTTTCGATGACCATTTGAAGAACAAAAGTTGTTGGATTTTGGACATAACCGCACTGATCGGCTCTGTCAACTCCGTATATTTCTTGTCGGCACACCTTGTGCGCCTGCTATCGACTTGCAGTTGTTCACTTGCTCGGGGGGAGCATTGGTTGCTTGATCGACGAGAATCCCGTCTCTTATCTCGTTTAGCCCGATGCCGCAATTCGAGGCTCTGAGGTGGTACAAAACTTATCGGCTTAGCAATTTCAAAAGGGGCCGTCTTGTTGGCTACGTTTCCAACTTTAACCCGCAAGGCGTCATCCTCTACTTTGCAATATTTCTCAACTTTCTTCATCAACAACCAGACTGTTTTAGGGGGTCTTCTAGTCAAGGAGCAGCAGAGAGCACTGTCAGGATGTAAACCCATTTTGAAGGCGGTGATGGTCATGGAGTCGTTGCAAGCGTCATCAACAAGATTAAAGAACTCCCAGTAGCGTACCGAATACGTTCTTAGTGTTTCTCCTGGCTGGATCTGCATTGCCCAGAGAGAGCCGGCTTGTTTCGGCTGGACCTCGTTGGTGATGAATCTGGCCCTGAAGGATTTCTGTAATTAATGGAAGCTCTTGATCAAAGCCGGCTCTAGTTTATAATACCACCTAACAGCCAATGGTCCCAAATTACTGGGAAATATTTGGCACATGAGGGCCTCGTCATCTGCATGCAATGTCATGGCTTGCTTGTAGTGACGGATGTGATCAGTGGGGTCTGATTTTCCATCATAGAGAGTGAACGACGGAGTTTTGAACTTTTTGGGCAGGACCGCAGGACTGCCCTTGCGATCCGTCGTACAAAGGGATCATGCTGGTCTTCTTCGTCTGAACTGTTTCTCCTTCACTTATGCCTTATACGTACACTCTCTTCAGAAGAACTGGTAGCTTCGAGTCGACCCTCTTTTTTGGGCTCTAGGCATAATGAGTCAGAGTCACTGTCAGTGTCCTGTTGTCAGCCTCGAGGTCGTCGACCACCTGCCCTCAAGGGTCGTTTTGGATCTTGGAGTACAGCTTGTTTGGACTTCGCTACTTCCAAGACCAAATTCTGACGGAGACGTTCGTTCTCAGCAATCATGTTCTCTAACCTCTGTTCGTTTTGCTTTGCTTGCTCCATAATCGCTTGTATTGCCTCTTGTGCTGATGTCGAGGGTGAACCAAAGTTCAAGGCCCTTCTTGTGGTAATATTCTCTGGCCCAAGCATGTTGCTTGGAGTGGTTTCATCTTGCGGTGTAGGGTCGATAGTGACTGCCGGAGGATCTTTCGTCACGCCCGCCATGGATGTTCTTGAGTATTCCCACAGACGGCACCAATTGTGGGGAAGTGGTTTGGAAATACTCTTCTAATCTTGGGGGGCGCTCGTGATCCTCAGCTGGTCACCTGAAAAGGAATAAACACTCCAGTCGGGGGTGCCAGAATTAGCACTCCGACGAGCAAGTCAGTCTCTATACTCTAGATTATTTGTATTTTAAGTTAAGTGTAATGGTTCTCCACATACCTCTTTATGGCTGATGTTCTTCTATTTATATCTTTCTTTTCTTGGGCCTCGGGTTGGGCTCACTTTCAATTCTCCATTCGGCTTCTTTTGTAGCAAACCGCTTTTCACTCGGCCCCTTGCTCAACCAGTTATTTGGCCGAATATGGTAGGATTTGAACGTGTGAAACGGGGCTGAGTGCTATATATATTTCAACTCTCCAAGTTCAACTATTCGGCTTCTTCACGACTCCCAATATTCGGCCCCCACAGATCTAAAAACTTACAGTCGTTGCTTTCATATAATTTTTTTATAGTGTAGTGAAATAATTAAATGATTAAATTATGATAAATTGATTCTTAAAATATTTTTGTTTCCTTTCACTAAAATATATATATGTGTGTATCCAAAATATATAAAAGTAAACAAGTTACATGTGGCTTGTCTATCTATTAGAGAAATGCATATCATTTTCATTATGAACATATTTACTTTGGCATTTTGTATTAATTTTTTTAATATTGTTTATTAATTGTAAATGCATATTTTACTTAAGTAGTTAAATCTTAATATAAGTTGGAGATATAGTTGTTTTAAAAAGTATCATTACACCAATAAAAACATTTACAATTAGAGTACTTAAAAGCACAAACTCATCTAAAAATGTAGAAGTAGAAGAATTAGGATCTAACTATTGAGAGGTACATGGACTCCTCATCTTTTAGCTTTGATTGGCTCTCGAACCGGCCTAAGCCTAAGACAAAAATGGAAATCTCGTTCCAATATTAAAGTGTCAATCAAACCTAATGAGAGCTTGATTCGAACATAAGGACTTGTCAAAATAATTGGACAAACTATTGGAGTTGATGTTGCTTGGCCTGCTCCATTTGTAGTATATTATTAACAAATTTATATTAACTTAATATAGTTTCTAATACTTTTATATGTTTTTCTTTTGGATGCTGATTTTGCAAGTTATGGATGTTAGTCTAGAATATTTATACAAGTGAGGTTGAGAACTTGTGAACTAAGTTTATTTGGTAATTTGTCTCTGTGAAAGATGGATATAATTATAGTTTTTGAGAACTTCCGTTTAGTTTGTCCATGATTGGAATAATTCTTTTTTGCTTTGACTTTGTTAATATGGTAGATTGTTTTACAATTTTAATTATGATTTTTATTGCAATATAAATAAATTTATATCTTTAGACTAAAAAATAATTGTGTTTTGAGAATTTTTTTATTTTTTATTTTTTATTATTTTATGTGATGATCCTATGGTGATAATATTTGTTTATTATTATGGAAATATTACTGGATGAATGGATGTCAAATTGTCAATGTAGGATGTGGCAATTAATAATTCATTTTTTATAAAATAAGGAACAATTTTTATAGGCATTTATGCATCCTTATTTATGGCTTTTAAAAATGTCGCTAAAAAGAACATATAAGTGGTATTCAATAGTAGTGGTTGTAACTTTGCAAAGTATTACTAGAATAAGTTTCAATGGCACTTATATCCATTTATGGCACAAATGAATTGTCAAGTACTAGCACTTTGAGCCGCCACTAAAAGCTAGGTTTAGTGACATTTATAAAAGTTATTAAAAATATAAATTGTAGCATAATAAGCGTCATTAAAAAAGCATATAGTGGCATTTTATAGATTGTATTAGTCTTTTTTGATGGTGTTCGGTAGTGTTCGTGTCTATCATAATATCAAAATGTATTAAACAAATTTAATCCTGATAATGTAATGGCACTTGCAAATGTTATTAATATGTCACTAATATTTATCGTGACATGTATATAAATGGTATTTGTTCAAACAACCATAAAATTAAAAAATATCAAAAGAAAAGTAATTTTGTCAGACTTTCCAATGTCACTTAATGAATAAAATGTTATAGTGTAATAATATGTTGACACATGAAACAGTACATAAAAAATATATATAAAGATGTAATAAATACAACATTCCTCCTCATATAGTATTGGAAAATTGAAGGTGGAACCTTCCAACAACATACAACTGTACGAAGAAAGAGTCCACTGCAATATCAGACCTTGCTGCGGTACTGGACAATCTGTAAAAAATCAAAATTTTAATTGTCTTTTTAAAAAAAAAAATAATAATAATAATAATTTTAATTTTGAAAAGTAAAAATAAAATTTCTTTTTTTTTATCAGCAAATAAAAAGAAAATTTTATTGATAGGATGAGCAGATACAAGAAACAATTTACATTAATAAAGGGAAAGTACAAAAAACATCACATCTATCACTCCACAATCCCAACTAAGTTAGCATCAAGAAGAAAGCACAATCATTTGCTAGTATTAAAACTACAGATTGGCAAGAAACCAATCCAAAAAAGTGAAACAAAAATGAAACGTTTTGTTCAATTGCATGGGATTATTAGACTTTCTTATCTTTTTTCTGGACTTTTTATTCAATATTTTTAGGGATTAAAAGTCTCTTAAATTTTTTAAAAATGAGTAATGTTAGAGACTCACACATTTGACTTACAAATTCATTCATAATAATGTGATGAAGAAATCGAGCCTCAATTATTAGGCATGTTGTAAATCAAAAGTTGACATCATATCCATGTATGTAGAATTGTGGTAATTTTTTGGAGGTCTATAACATTTTCTTTTAAAAAATTGACAAAAAAAAAAAAAAATCCATTAAAAAAAGGAAAAATTACACTGACATTATGTTAGTGTAAAATATTTACAAACAAGTGAAAAATATTATAAATATTAATAATTATAATTATAATTTTTTTAAAATTTTTCTAAATAAATAATTTTTGTTGCCCTCACTGATGGGTTATTCCTCCTTAAAAAGGGGGAAAAAAAAAAAAATTTAAAATTGGTTCAAATATTATAATTTCATTGCCGTGTCTCCGAACACCTCAGAAGAAAGTATTGTGACATGAAAGTGATCTTTGTACATGCCTTTGTTTATAGGTTTCACCACAAACAAACATATAGAGTTCTAGATTTTGGACCTAGTAATTATTGACCATTCTTCGTTTAGAGAAAGTGCCTATCACCTTTATATTTGCTTCTTTGTGGACCATTTATTAATATTATGGTATATATTTAATGTAGACGATTAAGATGGTATGTTAGATATGCTAGGACTAATGTTATGTCTATCATCATTTTATATTTAGTAGTAGGGCTGAGTAAGGAATCCGTAAAATTCATAATCCGATCCGGTCCAGTCCAATTCGATAGATTTGGATTGGTTTTTTGAATCCGTGGTTCGGTTTCGGATTGAAATTTTCAAAATCCGTAGGCCACGGATCGGTTCTGGATTGAACCCCACGGTTCCGGATTGGAACCGATCCGGACCATATAGAAATAATCTATATTTTTATACTATATACCTTCCCACACCATATAATTTCTTATCTGATATAAAAACTAAAATGTAACCTAACCTAATCCAGTAGCCTCACTCATTCACGCCTCTCACTCTCATCTCAGGTCTCTATATCGATGGTGTCTCTCTCTCTTCTCTTTTCCATCTCAGACTGAGTTCTCTCTCACACTGTCATCCATCTCAGATCAGATCGGTGTGCTGCTACTCATCTCTCTCTGTCGGTGAGCTCTCTCTCTCTCTCTCTCTCGGTGACTATTTTTGTTCATTTGTTCCCAGATCATCCATCTCAGATTAGATCAATAGCTATAGCTGTTGTCTCTCTCTTTCGATGAGCTCCTCTCTCTCTCTCTCTCTAACACTCTGAAATGGGTTTAATCTCTAAGACTCTGAAATGGGTTCCCAGATCATCCATCGCAGATTAGATTGATTGTTCATGTCATCTACAATGGATTCGATAAATGTAAGTAGGAGATTTTTTTTCTGTTTTTATTTTTATTTTTATTTTTATTATGTTTTCTGTTTTCATTTTATTTTTATACTTTTTTTTCTTCCTGTTTTGTATTTCTATTTTCTATTTTTTTTTCTGATTTCATCTTTGTTTTGTGTTGTTTGTTTGATCAGTCTCTGATTGTATTTCATGTAGATATTTTCTTTGTTTTTCCATCTTTTATTAATGAGGGGAAAAAGATTATAGAACAGGGGTAAGATCATTCCATAAATATTCCGACTCTGATTTAAGTAACCATTGATGCACAAATCAGTGTTTATGGAAATTAAACTAGGGGGAAAGACTTTGCTAGATGGTAAGATCATTTCCGGCAGAATGTGAGCACAAGTACTTTGTGATAGTTAGAAACATTGATTGGTTCTAGTTCAAAGCACAAAAGTGTCGAAGATGTCTAGGATTTAAAGCCTGATAAATCAAACACTTTAACTGAAAGAGTAGCAACCTGTATCATTCTCAAACACTTTGCTAAAGTTTTTTCTATTGGAATGGATGTTATTTATTTATATTGTTTACAGGCTGCTATTGGAATGGATGTTGTTTAATTATATTGTTTATAGGTTTTTAGCAGCTATGTTGCTATTGGAATGAAAATGTAATGTCTATATTTTTTTTTGTTATTTAATTATTTAAATCCGTGGTCCTAAATCGATCCAATCCGTGTTTCAACGGATTGGTTCGGATTGGTTCCACAATTTAAACGGATTGGATTGGTTTTAATTTTTCAGGAACCGTAGATAACGGATTGGTCCTGGTTTTCTCCTAATCCGGACCAATTCGGTCCATGCTCACCCCTATTTAGTAGTATTACACATTAAGGCAAAATTTATTGAAAAAAATAATAAAAAAAAGTAGAAAGTAAAAAAATAATTATAAAAATATTAGTGATTTATACATTAGATTTATACAAATAAATATTATAAGTTAATAGATTTGCAATTATTATTTTTTTTTCTCACTTTTTTGATATTTCCTCAACTTACCGGTTAGTTGCTACTCGCTAATGTGGTCTCAAGTTTTGCATGTTTTGTCTTGAGCATGACTTTTTAAGAGTATCTATAGCAAGCTAGCTAAATTATAGCTTAACTAGTCAAACTCAAGAAAATTCTCTTCGACAGATTAGCTAAAATAATTTTGTGAGTAGTGACTGGCTATTTTTATTAATATTTACTTGTTACTTTTAATTCTTAAATCATTTACTATTTTCTTTTTCTCTCTCTCGTAAAAACATTAAATGAGTATTTAAAAAAAAAATAACTAAAATAAGAGTATTGTTGAAGTTTATATTAAAAAAAATAATTAACTAAAGTAATAGCGTGGGATTTTGCTAAATACTGTGAATAGTATTTTTGGAGATGCTTCAAGAAGAAAACTTGAGGGCAAAAATCTATCATTAAAATGTATAATAAAAAAAATTTCTTATGATACCAATTGGGAGTCAAAATTTTTGATACAACACAATTCAAATCATATACAAAATTAGTGTGTTAGAATTGATTATTTTTTGACACAAACACAAATATGACACAACTTGGTGAGATGATGAATATTGAATGGGTTAGTTTAGTGAGAATTAATGTATATTTTATTTTATTTATTTTTATATCTTCACATTATTTATATTACTTGATATAATTAAAAGGTGCTTGACTTATTATATATTTTTTAAACCCTTGTAATTTTTTCAAAATAAATTTGTAGTATTTATTTTTGTTAAATTAATTTTTAGAAAAATATATGTTTTAAAAAATCGACCAAACATGGTGACTGTTTTTTTTCTTGTGGTCTTTCTGCCTTGTTTTCTTGGAAAGGATTAGGGACCTTTTCATCATTTTAGATTATCATCCAATTTTTTATTTTTATTTTTAATAATTAATTTACATTGCAAGGCTGAGGTGGAATAAATTATTTTATATGGCCCAATTACAATCATTGGATATTAACACAGATAAAGATTCTCTTCTATCTTTTTTCTTACAATGATTTTGTTGAGTTTTTTCCACAGATCAACAAAATATATAATTAAATAATTTAAATCTAAATTTAAATTTAAAATAAAATAAATTTTTATTTTTATTTTTACTAACTACACAATCTAAACATGGTCCTTTTATTTTTATTTTTTTTATTTTTATTTGTTACTTTTAAGACATGCTTTACTTTTGTTGTCCAGAGTGGGATGCCATTGGAAGTTAGAAAGGAAAGAGTGGGAAGGCTGTTGAGGATGATGGTGGCCAGTGACCACTACCCATATATCAACCATTTTTTATTCTTCCGAGGTTGGTAACCAAGTATTTCTTCGATCTTTCTAGTGCAAAACAGCCCGTGGGTTACGGGAGTTTTTAAATCGAATTTTTGTGTTTTTATAATTTAATTTAATATTTAAAATTGAATATATTAATCTTATTTGATAAGATAAAATTACGGAGAGGTCCTTCATATATTTTTGTGTAAGAGTTTAAGAATAACACAAATTAAATTGTTAGGTAAGATTCCTAAAATTTAAAATTATAGAAGAATAAGGACAATTTTTGATATATGTGGTCCAAAATGTCAGATTTTTTTTTTTTTTTTTGGACTACTTCTTAAGAGCTCTCTTTCTTTCTCTGGTACCACTTCTATTGTATCCACATTCACTGACGTTTATCTATTTCCATTCGTTCTACCACCGCCGTTCACCACAACTGATAACCTCTCTCCAATCTATTCATAGATCTAGCATGTTTTGCTTTCTCTCTGGTCGATTTGTTTCATTATTGTCGATTTGCACATAAATCCGATGCAAAAGTTTTTAAATCTCTTTTCTTTCATGTTCTCTCTCCCTGTTTCTCTCTTCCTACCATCTCCTTTGTCTCTATATTTTTCTCTGTGTATACAAAAATTCTTTGTCTATATTTTTCTTTGTGTTGAAACACATAATTTTCTCTAGCATTATGTTGCAACATATGAAATTTCTTTGTGTTGAAACATAATTTTCACCGTATTTATGTGTTTTTTCTCTGTGTTGAAACACATGATTTTCTCTATGCGTTTATGTTTTTCAGTCTATATGAAGTCCAAGAAATGTCATTGTGAAATAATAATTAAAATAGTAAAATTTCATAAATTTTTTCTTTAGAATTTTATATTATTCATGGATATTGTTTAAAAGATCTTGTCAATAGAATTCTAAAACTATAAATTTTACAAAACATAGAGATGTAAATAAAAAATTATTAAATTTTAAAGTTTTAAAATCAGTTAAACCATGCAAAAGGTAACTAAATGTGGGGCCTATTTTTATCCAAAATTATTAACTACGTTTGTTAGAGGACCTAAACTACAACTAAAAAATTATTTGTCCTTATTCTTGTAAAGTAATATTATTAGGGATCTTAAACTAAAAATTCTATTTTGTAATTATAATTGGTATTTATTAGGAAATTTAAGTCCTCTTAAAATATAAGTTAGAAGTTAAGAAAAAAATTAAGTAATAGAAAACCTATTTAATGCTACTGATTTATAAATATTAATATATAAGTATCGACAAATACGTTTATAACCTCACCACCATTATTATCACCACTACCACTACCACCACCACGCTGCCACAATATGGTCATGGTATATGACTGTTCCCCAATAATATTACTCATAGATGACTTGTACTTGGCTTACACCTTAGTGGCCTTGGCCTACTCAAAAGAATACAAATACCAATAAAGCAAAGACTTATTAGCTAAATTATTTAAACTTTACTTTTTCTTTTCTAATTAAACATAATTTAGATTGGTTTCTAATCATGTTAAACTCTAGAGTAGGTTTAAAACATGAATAAGGGTGCCCAAGGGTCAAAGAAATCGAAATGGACAAATGCCCTCCATTCCGCACGTGCAATTATTTTAGTCTCAAAGTTGGTTTCTGGGTAGGGGTTGCCGCATGTGTAGAGGGCTGGCCGCACGTGCGGGAGAATTGGATAGGTTCGGGGCAAGGCTGTTATTGGTTGTTCTTGAGGCCCAAAATCCAGTTTTCAAGCTTCCAAAACCTAAAACATGTTATATAACTCCCTAATGCATGGAAATATGATGGAAAATCAGTAGAAACTCATTTTTATGAATTGATTTTGAGATCAAAACAACTAAAAGATAAGACTTAATCCATGTTTCATATTTTTTCTATACTTCTTCTCATTCTTGCACTTTCAATACTTTGGAACAAGATTCTAAGGTTCCTAAGTACAAACAAATGGTATAGATTCATAGTATAACACTTGTCTGACTCAAATCTACGGTAAAAACAATTAAAAAACTTAGGCTCTGTTTGGTTGTGATTTGTAATCAATTTTCTACGCGTGTTTTTCAGTATGATGTTTGGTTATGCGTTTGAAATTAATTTTCACGAGCTCTGCAGAGAGCTCTGTGCATCAGTTTATGCATCAGTCGTTGTTTGGTAAACATTTTGCAAACGGGGACTACCACCCGGTCGTCCCTATGGACTACCACCCGGACGTCCTTGAGGACATCCACCCGGATGTTCTCTGCTATACAGAATTTTTTTTTTTTTTGGCAATTGACTTATATAATTGAGAAAAATATTTTCTGAAAATTTTTAAATTTTTTATGTACTTTAAAATAATTTTGAATTGTATGTTTAGTTCTGAGTTGTAAATTTTTGTATCACATATCAAATGTCACATCAACAATTCCCCACTCAAATCAAACTTCTTTTCCAAAACTATTTTCAAAACTCTTTACCAAACAAATTTTCTACACTCAAATCATAATTCTACAACACACAAACTCAAAATACAATTCATACTCTCAAATCACATTTACAAAACACAACCAAACGCAACCTTAGTTTTTCAAGCAAATCATCAAATCCTTTTCTAACCTCTAACTTTTCCATTTTCTCTCGCTTTAATCTTCCTAGAACTTAGTTTAAATGAATTTCTAGCTAGGTTATGATATAAAAATGTGAAAGGGGGTTGAGTTTCTAACCTTTCGGTGATTTCTCTTTGATTTCTAGGCTTGATTTCCAAATTTTCTTGAATTTTCCTTCTTTTCTCCCTTCTCTTCGTAGGTCTCCAAAACTCAAACTTCTCAAATTCTCTCCATCTTTCTCCAACCTTCTAACTTTTGTAGGATAGATTAGGTTAATTTGCTATTTGCCTCCTTAGTCTAATTAATCAAGCTTAGTTCTAATTAACCATACTTACATTCTAATCTTGGTTAGTCTAATTAACCTCACTTAGGCTTAAGTTAATCTTGTTTAACTTTTACTAATCCTACTTAATTTTTGATTAAGTATTCATTAAGCTCTATTCATTAGACTAAGATCTTTAAACTCCTTACTCACAATTTTCTAAGGTACCTAGACATTCAATTTTTCAACTCAAGTAACTTCCGTAACTTTTCATTGTTTGCCTAGTTTTCCATCCTTAAATTTCATATTCAAGTTCTTCAAATTCACTAAGGCTTCCTTCTCAAATTCACCAAATCCCAAGTCCTATCATAGCAAACATATCATATGCATTATGCCCATGAAATAGAAAGAATTTTCTAGCAAAAATGGATGCATAAATGTATTATGCATGCTTGGCTATCACAAAAGCCCAACCCATAAAATTTATTAGGTGTTACAAGTTTACCGTATGATAATGTTATCCATCAATCACTAATCCGTTTGGAAAGTTGGTTTAGAGGGTTTTTTGGCTAAAATAGCCACAAAAACAAAATAAGCTTTTTAGCCCAATAAAACAAAGTATCACATTCAATCCATAATCATTACATTATTTCTTTCACAAAATAGTCAAAAAAGCCAAAAAAAGTCAAAAGTCCTTCCCAAACCCGACTTTTTAGCCCCAGACTAAAATAACAAAAAAAGTCAAAAAACTAAAAAGCTAATACACTTCCTAAATAGAGGCTTAGCCCTAGTATTATTGTCATGGCCCAATACAAAATTATGGGCCCACCTCTAAACTAACCACAAATTCTTGGTAATCACCTAACCATACCTCAAAAGCACTAGGTATTTTCTCTTATTTAAGTAATATTGCTGATGTGGCATTTTACTTCTATTTTGTTATTTCAAAACTTAAAAATTTCATAACTTTTATTACACAATTATTTTTAATAAAATTTATATTTTTTGAGTCTACATAATGAGATATATCAAATAAGACCAATATTGAATATAAAATTTTATACAAATAACATATTATTTTTTTAGCTATACAAAACTAAAAAAAATTTTGTTTGGGAAACTATCTAGTAAAATTGAGAAATTTCTCAGTTTTTTCCAGTATTAATTGAGAATATTATTAGTTTTTGAGAAATTTATAATTTTTTTTTTTTCTAGTTTTAAAACTGAGTCATTTTTTCCCGTTTTAAACTGAGATATTCTTAGTTTCAAATCTGGAAAAAAAAATACTAAAAAAATTAGACGAAAAAAAATTGTTAATTAAGTTAAGAGAACTTACTATTAAAAATGGTTTAAATTGTAAATTTATAATATAAACATATTTTTATTTTTATATAATTTTGCATTTAATACTAATCGTGTTTGATAGATTTTATTGTGTTGATTCTAGAAATATAAATTTTATAAAAAGAAAAGAAGATAAAAATTTACCTATAAATCCCATCTTGAAAAATGATAATCCGATTAGTCCAAGAGTTTTCTTATAGACTAATTAGTCCCATTGATTTTGAAAAGGTAGGTTTAATATATTATTTAAAAATTAGATTTACGGTTATATCCTTATTTCTATTATATTTTATTTTTTCTTCTTCTTTTTTTATTTTTTATTTTTATTTTAAGAAAGGTAAGATACACAACTAATGAGAATCAAATTTGAGATGTATTTTTATATGAGAATCTTTTTTATTTAAAATGACTTGAAATATGAGATTCAAAATAAATGTCAATCACCATACTTTTTTTGTAAACAATTACAATGATGAACAACTATTATTTAAAAGGTAATTTTGTCTATTAAAAATTAATGAGAATTGAAAGAACAAAAAATCTTTCTTAAGATTAATGAAATATAAGTTCACAAAATAGGACTTGTGTGTAAATATCCTATATTTTATCATTTAATAATAATAAAAAAAAAAAAGGTGGATAACTCTAAAGTTGTTGGATAAATTTTTTTTGAATGGAAGAACTGGCCAAACATGTTTTTTGGCCGTAAATTCCATCGAGTTGGAATACAGGTACATCATTTTTTACTGTCGCTTACAATAACGGTAGAGTCCACACATCAAAGTCGTTATCTCTAATCTTTCTCAAATTTTCTTTTTTATTCTTCTATTTTACGCAACCAACAATAATACATCTCCTAAATGAAAGAACTCGAAAGAATTTTAATACGCTCTATGACATGAAAAATAAAAAAAAAAATTAAAATAAAACAAAATACAAACATCACTATCGAAGTGGGCCCATCACTAATTAGAGTTCTTTTATTACAGTTCTAAAATATTTTTGTTTATTCAACCATTAAACAAAAAAAAAATGTTTTAGAGTTCTAGAAGAAGAGTTTTAAAATAACATTAATTTATCTTCTTTTTTTTTTTTTTTTTTTTTGTTATGTTTTATCTTTTCCCTTTTTTTTTTTTTTTTTTTTTTGGTGCATTGCTAGCTCAATAGAGGTGCTTTTAGAGCAGCTCTACTAGAGCTCTCTATCATGACGGTAAATAAAATAAGCAAAAATTAAAAGGCAAAATTGTAAAAAAAATGATATAAAGTCCAAATAATTGTAAATAAATAGAAATACAAGTCTTAGTTGCATAATTTGAATGCATAAATTACTTGGACTTTCATGACATTATAATTATTTTGTGTAAATATATATATATATATATTTGTACTTTTCTCAATTTAAAATACAAAAATCTTGAAATATGACGTAATAAGACAAAATGTATTACTGCAGAAGAAATTAAGGTTAAGTTTGGTATAATCTAAATAATACAAAAAGTTAAAAAGTCACTATCCTATTTAAATCACATCATCTTATTTAAATCACATCACCTCTCTAACACATCACATCAAATCTAATCCAAACCCAACCCATATAAGTCCATAAATTAAAAAATATACTTTTTTTAAGAACATCCAAACCAACCATAAAACACATTCCCACAAATATAGTCTAAAAACTGCAGTCCCATTAATTGTTGCCAAAAAGACAGGAAAGGGATTGGATGGTCAAATAAAGAAACATATCAATGACTTGAAATAAGAAAATACACTTTCTCCTATCACGACCTCTGTTGCATTTCCAGACTCATTCAAACATCTTATTATATAATAATATCAGTACTTGTACAATTCATACATCTCACCTTCTGCAACAAAAACTTTAAGCCGATAATGGGTATCAAAAACAACCCAGCCTTCATGTTTTCGATTTTCTTCCTCTTCTTCTTCTCTTTCATCAACCATCTCTCCCATGGAGCTGACACCATCTCTGCAAATCAATCTCTTTCTGGGGACCAGACCATAACATCTGCTGGTGGGAATTTTAAACTGGGTTTCTACAAACCAGGTAATTCCTCATACTATTACATATCCATGTGGTACACCAAAGTATCTACCCTAACAATAGTTTGGGTAGCCAATAGAGATAATCCCATCTCTGATAAGTATTCCTCTGTACTCAAAATCTTAGATGGTAATTTGGTGATTTTAAATGAATCCCAAGCTCTGATTTGGTCCACAAATCAGAACTCTACCACTTCCAATTCTGTGGTGGCTGTTCTTGGGGATGATGGGAATTTGATTTTGAGAGATGGGTCTAATTCAAATCAACCAATTTGGCAAAGTTTTGATCACCCTGCTCACACTTGGTTGCCTGGTGCAAAGATTGCTTACAATAAACTTACCAACACACACCAACGTCTAACTTCATGGAAGAACTCAGAAGACCCTTCAACAGGACTGTATTCTCTTAGTCTTGATGCAAATAATAGTCAGTATGTTATATTTTGGAATGGGTCTAACCAGTATTGGACTAGTGGTCCTTGGAATGGGCAGATTTTCAGCTTAGTACCTGAAATGAGAGCTAATTATATCTTTAATTTTAGCTATCACGACAACGAGAATGAGAGTTACTTCACGTATTCTCTGTATAATCCTTCAATTATTTCTAGATTCATTATGGATTTTTCGGGGCACGTCCAACAACTCACTTGGTTGGAAGTCACAAAGCAGTGGAATTTGTTTTGGTCTCAGCCGAGACAGCAATGTGAGGTCTATAATTTCTGCGGGCAATATGGAATATGCAATAATATTATACAACCCTTCTGTAATTGTTTGACGGGTTTCAATCCTAAGTCGCTCAATAATAGGAATTTGAGTGATTATACTGGGGGGTGTGTGAGGAGAACCGAGTTGCTGTGTGGGAATAGTACTGCTGCTAATCAAGAGAAAGACAGGTTTTGGGAAATTCCCAACACGAGATTGCCTGAAAATCATAAATCTGTGGCTGTTGGCAGTGCCGCTGAATGTGAATCTTCTTGCTTGAATAATTGCTCTTGCACTGCTTATGCTTATGATACTAATGGGTGTTCAATTTGGATTGGGGAGCTCATAAATCTGGAAGATGGTAGTGGAAACACTCTTTATCTCAGACTTGCTGCTTCCGAGTTTCCAAAGCCTAAAAGTAAAAAGGGTATTATTATTGGTGCTGTAGTGGGTTCAGTTGCAGCAGTTGTACTGCTAGGCCTTGTATTTGTTGTTATTTGGAAGTGGCAAAGGAGGTTGGTTGGAACAAAAGCACTAGATGGTTCATTAGTTGCATTTGGATACAAAGATTTGCAAAATGCAACCAAAAATTTCTCGGATAAATTGGGAGGAGGAGGTTTTGGTTCTGTTTTTAAAGGGACATTGTCTGATTCAACTGTCATAGCCGTGAAGAAGCTTGAAAGCTTCAGCCAGGGAGAGAAGCAATTTCGGACAGAAGTCAGCACAATTGGAACTGTCCAACATGTCAATCTTGTTCGGCTTCGTGGGTTCTGCTCTGAAGGTAATAACAAGTTGTTGGTGTATGATTATATGCAGAATGGTTCCTTGGATTCCAATCTTTTCCATGAAAAGGATGAAAAGGTTTTGGATTGGAAAACAAGGTACCAAATTGCGTTGGGGACAGCTAGGGGCTTGGCTTATCTCCACGAGAAGTGCAGGGACTGTATCATACACTGTGACATAAAGCCAGAAAACATTCTTTTGGACAATGAATTATGTCCAAAAGTTGCAGATTTCGGCCTAGCAAAGCTCATTGGGCGAGAATTCAGTAGGGTTCTGACAACCATGAGGGGGACAAGAGGCTATCTCGCACCCGAGTGGATATCAGGAGTGGCCATAACAGCCAAAGCTGATGTTTACAGCTACGGTATGATGCTTTTTGAACTCGTATCAGGAAGGAGAAACTCTGAGCAATCTGAAGACGGGAAAGTTAGATTCTTCCCGACTTGGGCTGCAAGTGTAGTCATAGAAGGAGGTGATATCCTTGACCTATTAGACCTTAAGCTTGAGAGGAATTCCGATGCTGAAGAGCTAACAAGAATTTGCAGAGTTGCTTGTTGGTGCATCCAAGATGATGAAAACCATAGGCCAACAATGGGTCAGGTAGTTCAGATCCTCGAGGGTGTTCTGGATTTGACCCAGCTGCCTCCATTTCCACGATCTCTCCAAGTCTTTGATGACAACAAGGAAAATATAGTTTTCTTCACCGATTCATCCTCTTGCCAGAGTTCACAACCACCGGGCTATCCTTCAACTGCTTCCTCTCAGGCCAAGAGCACTCCATCGCCAACAAGTATCAACTCCTGAAGACAAAAAAAAGAACCAAAAACAGAGAGGATTTGCCGAGTGCTTTTCTATTTGCTTAATTACAAATATATTCTGCCTCTATTTTTTCTTTATTTCTTTCTTCTTCTTCTTCTTCTTCTTCCTTTTTTTTTTTTTTTTTTAATTTTGAATATGAATGCCTGGATGCACAAGATAAGGCCCCCCTTTTGTTAGGATTTGCAGCTTTAAAGCAAGATGCTTGTATATTTACTGTAGCAATGGTTTTGCTGTCTGTTAAAGCTATTGGTTTCTGGTTTTCCTATAGCATTGGGCCTATTTTTATTTTTATTTTTTTCTTTTAAATCTACATCATATGTCTTGATGTGTGGCATGGGTTCATCTTTACCAAATCTTAATGCCCTAATGTCTCAATGCACTTCTAACCACTTGATGTGAGAATCTTGGGACCAATTCATATGGTTGGGAGTATGTATTAGAATAGCAAAACAAATTGGTCTTAGTTTCTGCACTAGAAGAAGCAATACAAGCCCCCAAGGATTTCTGAAACCAGACATGAATTTGGGAATTGGAATTGCTTGCACTTTCTCCCAATTCTCTAGCTTTCGTTGCCACAGGCTCATTCAGGTTTGGAGCAAAAAATTGCTACTTTTGATTTTACTGATATTCTTCTAAAGATCAAGTAGATTAAAAATTTAAACATCCCAATCGAAAGGGGACTCCTGTGCGGTGCTAGTTAGGGACCTGGGTAAGGATTTTTACAATTTTGTAAGGCTAGTGGAGCTCTTTCAGATCACTTCTTGTGGGTTATGTTCTGCACATCAGAGTCCTTTTTTTCTGGAATTCTTGGTAGTACTGCTCAAAATCTATATTTTTTTTGAAATTTATTTTTGGGCGAAAAGAAAGTAAAATTTTGTTAACAAAAATATAACATTGCATGAGAAATGAGGAAAGAAGCAAAATGTTAACTTGGGATAGTTTGAGGTATTACCTGAGACTCTTGGAGTTTCTGTAAATTCAGCTACTCCTTTGATTTGATTTTGATTTTGATGATTTGAGTGTTGTTCTTTGGATGCTCTTTGTTTTGTTGGCATCTTGCCAATCTCTTGTCCTGTTTGGACTCAGGTTTTTAGGATTGGATTTTAAGGTGTGTGTCAATGTAATTGGGATGTATCTTTGAATTTTTTTCTTTATTTTTTTTTCCCTTAACCTCTCTAAATAGTAGTAATTCTCATCTTTCAATCAATAAATCTGACTTTCTTTGCTGATAAAATAAAAAAATGAAATTGGAGAATACTTTTCCAAAAGTGAGATGCCCAAGGAGAGCTATGCTCAGTTTGAAAGGACATGGGTTTTTTTACATTAATAAAATTCTGTATGACATTCTAAAATATATCTGTATGCTTTTCCAAATGATGCAAAATAATTGAAATACTCATTTATTAAATGGAAAAATTACTCCTCAGTGATGCTTTCAAAAAAAAATTACACATTTATGGAGAAGTTTATGGCTTAATGTTTGAATGTTTATAAAGTTTATCATTAATGTATAATTATTTTTTAAAATTTTCACTGAATTGATGTTTTCCCTTTATTAGTGGGGAATGGCTAACCCATCTAATTGCTACAGTATTACTTTGCATATAGTTACAAAATCATCCAATATAATTGGAGGAGTATTAAAATGCATATTTACAACAACATTTAATATAATTGGAGGAATACTAATGATGTAGCTGAGTAACTAGATATTCTTATTGTAGATGAGATAATTTTGAAACCAGGAAGAAACTTTAAATCTAGATTAAAATATTATTGATCAATGAATGTCTTTGCCCTTAAGCATATATGATGATTATCTTATAATAGTTAAAGTCATAATTCGAATAGGAATTTAGGAAACTGCCAACTTTGTTAATTATTTGTTAATCAAGAAAAATAATATAAGAAAATAAAAAGTTATCAAAAATGACAATTTTTTTGAAATGACAAGTGACTACTAGAAAGTACAATTACCAATAGCAAGTTGCCCTAAAAATAGATATTCCTAAACAAAGTTATTAGAAAACTACACTTGTCTCTAAGATTTGGAGAAGATATAAGTCTAGTAATTTTAATATAATTATATCAACTATTTTAACAAGGTTAAAGGGATTAAAATGAAAAAAAATTGTGTAAAGATACAAAGTTAAACAAGGTAAAATATGCATTTAGTCCTCGTTTGGGAACCTTCTCTTTTTCGCTAAAAAGCCAAAAAGTTACTAAATTAGCCAAAAAACCAACAATTCATACAAAAAAGTCAAAGATTCTCTTTTCTCTCTACTTTTTGCACATCTTTTCGTAAAAAGTCAAAAAGTCATCCAAACATACGAGTTTTTTTTAACTCATATTTTAGCCAAATAGCCAAAAAGTTACTAAATTAGCCTGTTCCCAAACGAGGTAGTGTAAAAAAAATTATTTTTTGCATATGACTAACAAATTATTATATAAAAGTGAGCTTAGTGTTACGTAAATTAAAATTTTGAAAGACATTTGTACTCCCTCTATCCCGTTTTGATAATCCCTTTTGAAAAATTTTAACTTTTTAAGGAGATAAGTAATTATTACACTAAAATTCATATTTTAAAGTATTAATTTCAAAAATACCATTCTATTGTTATTTTTAGATCTATTGATAGAATTACGGGACAATTTTGAAAATTTTTTTAAATTTAAAATTTTGACTTTTCAAGGAGGACATGCTTTTTGAAATAACAAAAAATGAAATAATAGATTAAGTTATACACGGCGTCTCATACACTTAAAACATTTATGGATACCCAATAAAAAAAGGCCACATAATTGTTGTGATTTTTTTAAAAAAATTTGCATCTCTTTTGCATATAGTTTTTGCATCTAATCAGCTCCATCCCCTTTACTCTCTCTTCTTCCATCCCATGGCTTCTCTGTCTCAATCCTTTCTCTGCCCAGCTTTCACCACCGACCACCACGACCTCCATCACCAACCACTGCGACCTCCACCTCCACTTTTCTCCTCTCTTCCCATAGCTCCTCTGTTATATAATGGACTAATAAATGGGGCGGAAAGAGTATTATTTAAGGGACTTGTGAGATTAATTATATATTTTTTTCAAATATGAAGGGTGCTCAGTGTAATTTACCCAAAAGAATGTTCACTCAAATGGAAAAATTACTAATTTAAGGGTAAATGAATGATTTTGGTCAAAATTCATCTTGCATCATTGTTCCGAAAAGATAATTAGTCTTATTTAGAATGTCATTACCAATCAAACAATTAAAGTTGAAGAGATTTTGAGTTTGTTCAAAAATTATGTTTTTGCCTTTGATTAACATTTGAATTTTTTATTATTTTTTATTTTTTTATTTTTTTTTTATAAATTTCTCTCAATTCAGTTCATATACTCTTCCGTCACTTGTTCTACATCACTGAATTCCATCTAATTTGATCATAAAAATTTTTAGGCTCCTACCATCAATGACAAATTATTGTGCACACTTGTCTTTTCTATTTCTTTTCTTGAGAGATACATTATGCTGATCTAAAAAAATGGTAATCAAGGATGTGAGCTTTCATTAACTTTACTAGCAAACCTTAAAAGAGGAAGTCTATAAACGGGACTTTCTTCCCCAAACAAACGTAAAAAGACTATTTGAAGTGCAATTCGACAATTGTTGCAAAAGTTTAGATGTGTGCATATTGGTCTTGATATTTAGTTAAAATAACGCTCAATGAGTACATATTAATGTGTGTTTAGGAGGAGAAAGATGTGGTGTATACCTAACATTTGACAGAATACACAAAGAGATTGTCTCGTGACTTGAACCCGTAGCATCAAAGTTATTAGGCCAAGATTATTAGACTAAGGTCTTGATATTTAGTTATTAAAAATAAAATATATGAATTAAATATTTTAAAATGGTTAACATATATATTTCTTTTCGAAGTACATAATTTTCCAAAACCCAGAATGTCCTTCCCTTATATGAACTACCAATGCAAATGTTAAGAAGGAAAGCATGATCTTCATCTTTTTAGTGAGTTTTGGTTCGTCTCTTTCTTCAACCTTTGCAACAAAAAGCACAATACTCTCTTTTTCTAGCTTTGATATATATACTTTTGCAGCAAAAGTCCAATATCCAAACAGCCATTTTGAACCCTCTTTTTATTCCCCAAAACACCATAAAAGCTGCACAACATTGCAAATTATCTATATTATGTATACATCTATGTGGCATTTCCTTAATTCATTTAATCCTATTTTATCCTCTTTGCCTTTTGTATTATAAAAGGTAATGCCAAGAAATATTAAAAAATATATATATACTTATTAAAATCGATCCTATTTCAAATTTCAATTTATTTAAGGGTTACTTTCACTTTATGATAGTTTTCTAATTTATCTCTAAACTATTGATTTTGTCGAATTGTTAAATACTAATTTGGTGGGTGAACAAATAATTTTATAATCTGAACAACTTAAATCATAAAAACAAACATCATTAAATTGATTGCTGGTTGTAATTTGTTCAAAATAATAACAAAAATGAGTGGTTTATTGTATGATTTTTAAAATTTTCAAATTATGATACAATATTTTTTTCTATTAAATTAAGTTTTAATGGTTATTGATTTGTATAATTGTCTCAAATTGGACCACATGAACAAACTTAAAAGGGAGTTCAAGCCATAAATTCAATTTCATGATAAACTCTTAAGGTCATAAAGACCTGCATTTTCAATTAGACAGATTTACGTTTGTCTTTATTTTGTGCTAAATAGTTTTAGAATCTCATAATTTAAGCTTTACAAATCCGTTTTTAACAAAATTGATATATGTGAATTTTTTATTTTTTATTTTATTATTTTTGAGATCTTTCAAACAAGATTAATATTGAAAAAAGGTTTTTTCGTAAAAGAAAAAGCGAATACAATGATTTTTCAGTCAATCATATTAGTAAAACAAATTCTTTTGTGCAAAAGTAAGTGCTCAAAACTACCGAAGTCATGGATAAATCCCCCAAAAAAATAAAAATAAAAATAAATAATACATGTAATAAAAAAAATCGTACGAAATGAACTACCAAGCGTAAATATTAGTAATATATATGGCCTCATGTCTAGCCTCATGTTTGGCCTCATGTCTAGCCTCATGTTTGGCCTCAGGTCTATGGCCTCATGTCTAGCCTCATGTTTAGCCTCATGTTTTGTACTTTAGGTTGTAATTGTTCTCCCTCTCCTCTATATCCTCTATAAAGGAGAGAGCTCAACACACATGTAAAAACACAGCAATCAATAATATCTATACATTAATTTCTTACATGGTATCAGAGCTATAGGTTAAGCTCTTGGTGTTCTTCGCCTTACCGGCGGGCGGCAACCTTGCCTTGGCCGTCCGCCGGACCTCAACCTATTCCGCTGTAATCTCTATCAATACACATCAAGTTCACCTATATTTGGATCATCTCCTTCTGTGTTTAGTTCTAGTTTTTTCATTCTCTACAAACCCATCTGGGACAACATCTTCCCAACCTATTTTTGGAACAACCTCAGCCCCTCTATTTGGAGCTAGTATCTCTCCATCGCTTTTTTGGTGTTCCCAGCTCATCTATCTCATCTACATTTGAATCAGTACCTACAAATACCATGTCAACCCCATTATTTGGATCAGATTCATTAGCCCAATCCCTTGAAATTCACATCAATGTCCTACTTGTGCTCTTCAAAATTATAGCCACCTTGTGAGGCAAACCCTTCGCTATTGAATTGTGTGCTGTGCCCAAGAACGTGGTGGCGGCTGTTTTTGGCAGCCATTGAAGAGTAGGATTTGTCACTGCTGTGGTTAGTTGGGTGGTGAATAGGTATATCCGTTGGTTTGACTTTCTGCTGGGGTGTGGAATAAGTTTCTGCTACTGGCATAAGGTCTACTGGCTGTAAGGTCTGAGAAGGTGTCATTCTGTTTGCACTGGATTGAATGGTGGCTTCTCCACCCTATTCTGGCTGCTACTGTGATCTGTGTTGCTTTGGTCTGATTGGTACCTTCCCCAACCTCTCCTGGTGCTGGTCTGCAGTTGGTGCCAACCTAGGAGTTCTGTTCTGTTTTGGTGCTGGTCTACAGCTGCTATCAGTGCATGCTGCTGCTGTTTTGGAGCCTTAATTAGGTCTTGGAGCTGGTTTTGCACTGGTTTGTTTTGTGACAGAAGCAGTGGAGGTTGTTGCCAACCCTTGATGTTCTGATGTGTTTACCTTTTGATCAAGTGGGGCTGATCCTTGTAAATCATGAGCACTTGTTATCTGCAGCTCTTGGAGTTAGAATCTGCAGCTCTTGGTGCTGTTGACTTGGTGCTGGTTTGGTATGGCAATTGTTACTGGTATGACAATTGCTGGGCTTGAATCTACTGTTGTTGACTATTGTTGGTCTCATGATCTGGGTTGTGGTGGTAGTACATGCTGTCTAAGCTCAAAGCCATAGCTTCTGTGTCACTGCTTTCATAGTGATGGGTCCCCATTGTTACACCACCAAAGAAGCCCTCCAGTTTTGGTGTTGAAGTTGTTGTCATCACTTGTTGTGGTTGATTTGTGCTGGTGAGAGTTTCCATTATTTTCTTTTATTTTATTTTTATTCTTAAACAAAACACCACCAACAACATTTTCCAAACTTGTCATTTATTCATCTCGGGGATCAACCCCGATCACATTTTACACACACACAAAAAAAAAAAAAAAAAAAAACCAACAACAACAAAACAACCACAACCCATAACTACCACAAATACCGGCCTTACTTTTTCGCCTCTTCCGCTGTTCTCTTCTTCTTGCCTTTGTCTTGGGCGGCCCTTGCCGGTGCTGCCTCCGTGTTTCCCACGCCGCCGAGCACGTTTACTTCCCGTTGCTCCTCAACCGTCACATATGGCGGACCTCCAAATCTGAGCATCACGGTGGCCTTCCGCTTCAGGTCCTTATTTTCTTCCTTCAGCATACATATCTCTGCTCGGGCATCCGTATACATGCTTTGGAGCAGAGCCAGTTTGGCTTTTACCTGCTGCACCTCATTTGTTCTACTCTGAAGCCGGTGCGACAGGTTGTTGACCGCCGTTATTGTCTCAACACAAGACCTCAAAGTATAATGATTGGCTTCCATATCAGATTGAGCAGCCATTTTCTGCTCCACTGACAACATTGGAAAGTTCACCGGCGCAAAACCAGGGGCGCTTGGTTGAGGTTCAAGGGCCATATTCTGGGTTGTGGCCTCGTTGAGGTCGGGAAAGAGAGTGAGACCACGGGACGAAGAGGCTATGTTCTGGGTCACGGGGCGGAAAGAAGAAGCCATTTTCAGGGCAACAAAGTGTTTCAGCGATACAACTCTCAGAAAACAACAGAGTGTTTCAGCGATACAACTCTCAGAAAAACAGAGTGTTTCAGCGATACAACTCTCAGAAACCGAAGAGTCTTTTTTCTGAAGTTTTTTAGCTGGTTTGTTCTGCATCAGCAGCAGCCTCGCCTTGGTTTAAATAGGCAAAGCAGACACGCGCCTTACGCGCCTCTCAACGCCAGACGACAAATCGGCGCGCCTTTTGATGGCTCGCCTTTTGATGGCTGTCGGGCACATCTTTTTATGGCACGCCTTTTGATGGCTGTCGGGCACACCTTTTGATGGCACGCCTTTTGATAGCACGCCTTTTGATAAGAATGGGCACGCCTTTTAAGGGTGCGACTTTTAAGGGTCCGACAAGACTCGGTAAACTGTCCCGACATTGATTCCGGTTAGCTTCTATACGGGTCCGACAAGACTCTGTAAACTGTCCCGACATTGATTCCGGTTAGCTCTTATATGGGTCCGACAAGACTCTGTAAACTGCTCCTATCAGGGTCCGACAAGACTCGGTAAACTGTCCCGATATTGATTCCGGTTAGCTCTTATATGGGTCCGACAAGACTCTGTAAACTGTCCCGACATTGATTCCGGTTAGCTCTTATATGGGTCCAACAAGACTCTGTAAACTGCTCCTATCAGGGTCCGACAAGACTCGGTAAACTGTCCCGACATTGATTCCGGTTAGCTCTTATATGGGTCCGACAAGACTCTGTAAACTGCTCTTATAAGGGTCCGACAAGACTCGGTAAACTGTCCCGACATGGATTTCGGTTATCTGCTACAACGGTTCGACACAGCCATATAGTGTCTTCTACAACGGTCCGACATGACCCCATAAACTGTCTTCTACATTGGTCTGCCATAACCATACGGTCTTCTACAACGGTCTGACACGACCACACAGTGTCTTCTATCCACTTTTATTTTATTTTTATTTTCTGTTTTGTTACTCTCTCCAAACTCAAGTTGGTTGATTCCTATCCACCTTGAGCTTGAGGGGGGATATTAGAATATATTAGTAATATATGGCCTCATGTCTAGCCTCATGTTTGGCCTCATGGCCTCGTGTCTAGCCTCATGTTTGGCCTCAGGTCTATGGCCTCATGTCTAGCCTCATGTTTGGCCTCATGTCTAGCCTCATGTTTAGCCTCATGTTTTGTACTTTAGGTTGTAATTGTTCTCCCTCTCCTCTATATCCTCTATAAAGGAGAGAGCTCAACACACATGTAAAAACACAGCAATCAATAATATCTATACATTAATTTCCTACAGTTATGATATGTAAAAAATTTAATACCATAAACTATATATATTTTTACAACTTCAGGTATTTATCTGTCCAAATTCAGATACCTATCTATTCAAATATTGGGGACAAATAACTTAAAATATTTTGAACAGATACGTAACAATACTAGAACCAATAGATTAAAAATATGATGACAGATAAATTAAAAATATGAGAGCAAATAAATTAAAAATATAGGTATAAATAGGTTCAAATATGTGGACAAATAATTTGGTTAAAATTTTTGATACAGATAGGAGTTTGTCCACCTGTACAAATTTCACTACATTAGGGCCCTATATCCAAAAGTGTACTGACCGTACCCTAATTTGTGGGCATTACTATTTTGGATAAATGAAAATTTGTTATAGGACTCAAGAAGAGACTAGCACAGGAACAATCCTCATCTAAACGACACAAATTATGTGGTGTTGGGGAATTATCCAAAGAGAGAAAATTTATACATCAGCAAATTGTTCACTTTGCCAGAATTTTGGATTACAAAATGGTGGTTCTCATGAGAGAGATGATCGTGATCTCAAGAGGGAATCAAGTAAGGTAGTTATCCACATGTGATCTTTAGGAGCAAAGGCAATGTAGCATTATAAAAAAGGAACTTCATCCTTAGTTAACGGGACTTGTCTAGAATCTTGATTTTTTATCTCTTATTTTCTTATTATCATTTTCTTTTTGTTCTTATCAATAATTTTAGTATCAGAGGGGTTTTTTTGGCAAAATCCTGGTTGAGTAGTGTTGACGGTGTTCTTAAGAGGGCAAGCCTGTAACATTCCTAGAAAATTTCGAGAACTTGTTTTTACTTTTCAAAAAATACTTTTTAAAAAATTTTATTTTTTTATTTTTCGTATTTTTTTATTTTTACTGATTTTCTTTAATATTTGAAGCAATTTTTTTACTTTTTAGACACACCTAACATAAATACACCTAAAAAGTAAAAAATTTGTAAAAAAAATCTTTTAAAAATTCACTAAACACCAAAAATACAAAAAAAATACAAGAATTCAGTACATTTTTTGTATTTTTATATATTTATTAATTTTTTAAAATATTTTTTCACAAATTTTTTACTTTTTAGATACATCTAAGTAAGGTGCATCTAAAAAAGTAAAAAAAAAATGTTTAAAATTTAAAAAATATTCACTAAAACAAAAAAATACGAAAACTAAAAAACTCAATTTTCAAAAAATTTAATTCAGAAAACTCAAATCAAATACATTGATTATAACTTTAATTTTATTTTTGCTTATTTCACTCCCGCCCAATTGGAATCTGTTGCGTGGCATGAAAAGGAAACTTAAAAGACAATTCCACCTGTACAACCAAAACAAATGGGAGTTGAGAGGGTTGATTGTAATTTGTAAGGGCTTTAAGTAAGGGCCAACTTTATTATGTATGACTGTATCTATTCTATTATAATTGTAATAATCCTCATCATTAATTATCGATTAATTACTGATTACTGTTAAACTGAGACTGATTATGATTGGTAATTGAACTGATTAAAATACTGAACTGACTAATTGAAATCCGAAACTGATTTGATTAAGTATATCTGTTTAATTGCATTTCTATCTGTTGCATGTTTAATTATCTGTTCATGTTTTATGTTTAAACTGCAAATTGAAGGCCTTATCGGCGGCCGAGTCTGAAATTGATTGATGTTCTGTGTTAATCGAAATTTATATGATTTTATGGTATATTTAATTAAAATGTGATTTGGTGTGATTAAATTAAATTAATTAAGTGAATTATACAAGTTGCATTATTCACCATATTGCCACCACTAGTGGGCCACTTACTTGACACATTTGAGACCCATTCATATGCATTACAAAACATTTCATCAGCTCATTTTGTTGCCTACAACCGACCAAGAAGGAGAGTGAGAGAGAGTTGAGTTGTTCTTGAAAGTTTGGCTAGAGAACTTGAATAATTGAAGTGTAAATTGGCAAATTGAACCTCTAGACTTGTCATTGAGGAACCAAGGTATGAATTTCATCCTCTAGATTGTATGTTTAAGCTCTATCTAGTATGGATCATGATAGTTTAATGAGCTAAGTCAAGAATTGGTCTTGTAGTGTTGGATTAAAGCTTGTATCATGCATGCATGTGTTTATCCTTGCATTTTGATGTTGAATTCATGGCAATTGGTGCATGCATGTTCATAATAGTGTGATAGTCCATGATTTCATCTTATTTTGAAAAGAATTGGCGCATTTGAGCTAGCATTGAAGCTTTGAAATGATTTGAGTTCATACATGTTGCATGTTCATCTTGTTCATGAAAATTGGTTTGAAATTGGATTTGATTGAACTACCTTTGGGCTTTGATTTCTCAAATTGATCTTTGAAACATGTTATATTATGAGTTTTGAAGTGTTTTCCAGAAAATTAGCCCAAAAGAAGCGAATTTGATTCATTTGAACTTGAGTTTGAGCTTGAGGTTCGAATTTGGGAATTCCAGATTTTGAACTCACGCTCGAGCGGGGTTACTGGCGCTCGAGCGTGAAATTCGTGCTCCCAGTACTTTGCACTGTTTTGATGTCCGCTCGAGTGGAATAAGTGACGCTCGAGTGGGACCTTGTGTCTTACGCTCGAGCGGGTGTCGAGCGCCCAATCGAGCGTGATTTTCACCTATCCAGTACTTTTGACTATTTTGCGGACCGCTCGAGCGTGGGAAGTGACGCTCGAGCGGGAACCTTTGTCTGCGTGTCTGTAGTGATCCCGGTTTCGATCCTTCTTTCTTGTTTTGCCACTTCAACTGGGTAGGTCGGGGATCGATTTTGACCCGGTCAACTTCGGGGGTCGTGGATGGAATTTATGGAGGATTATGACTTTGAGTTACACTATCATCCGGGAAAAGCCAATGTGGTGGCTGATGCTTTGAGTCGAAAATCTGTGAGTAGTTTAGCAAGTGTGGCCATTCAGGAATGGGATATGCTAGATGTTATTGGCAAGTTTAGTTTGCACTTGGGTGAGTCCGGAGAGAGTGCTACCTTGTTTACTTTGAATGCTCAACCTACCTTGGTTTGTAAGGTCATAGAGTCTCAACGAGGAGACCGTGATGTGGAATCAATCCGTGATAAGATTTCTAATGGAAAGGAAGAGAAAGGTTTGAACGTCCACCCGGATCTGAGTGTACGTTACCTAGACCGTTTGTTTGTACCAGAATCTTGTAGAGAGGAAGTACTTAGGGAGATCCATCACTCACGCCTTGCGGTACACCCGGGAGGCACCAAAATATATCATGATCTTAGTCGTCAGTTTTGGTGGAGGGGTATGAAACGGGATGTCGCTTTATTTGTATCGAAGTGCCTTACTTGTCAACAAGTGAAGGCCGAACACCAAAGACCAGCGGGTTTGTTACAACCCTTACCAATAGCCGAGTGGAAATGGGAACGTGTTACCATGGATTTTGTAGTTGGGCTTCCTAGAACACAACGAGGCAATGACGCCGTTTGGCTGATTGTTGATAGGTTGACTAAGTCTACCCATTTCATTCCGATGTGCACCAACGACTCAGTTGAACGCTTGGCAGAGTTGTACATTAGAGAGATAGTTCGACTTCATGGAGTCCCAGTGAGTATTGTATCGGATAGGGATCCTCGTTTTACTGCCCGGTTATGGCAAAGCCTTCAGGAGGCGTTGGGAACTAAGTTGACTCTTAGCACCGCTTATCATCCTCAAACCGATGGACAGTCGGAATGTACCATTCAGATTTTGGAGGACATGCTTAGAGCTTGTGTCCTTGATTTTAAGGGGCCTTGGGAAAGGCATTTACCATTGATTGAGTTTGCTTACAACAATAGTTACCAAGCTAGTATTGGGATGGCACCATTTGAGGCCTTGTATGGCCGACCTTGTAGATCACCGGTTTGTTGGCGCGGAAGTGGGTGATGCACCGTTACTGGGTCTGGAAATTGTTAGAGAGACAACTGAGAAAGTTGTTCTCATTCGGAAGAGGTTAGCTACGGCCCAAAGCCGACAAAAGAGTTATGCCGATAAGAGGAGACGACCTTTATCTTTTGAAGTTGGTGACCACGTGTTTCTAAAAATCTCACCAAGACGGGGTTTGATGAGATTTGGTAAGAGTGGTAAATTATCTCCAAAGTTCATTGGGCCTTTTGAGATCTTAGAGCGAATTGGGGAAGTGGCATACCAGTTAGCTTTACCGCCACAACTTTTGGGAGTTCACAACGTATTTCATGTATCCATGCTTAGGAAGTATGAACCCGACCCTTCTCATATTCTTGATTGGGTTGACTTGGAAGTAGATGAGGGTGCCTCTTACGAAGAACGACCGGTTCAAATATTAGATACCCCGGAGCAAGTGCTACGGGGCAAAACTATACCGTTGGTAAAGGTGTTGTGGAGACACCATGGGGTTGAAGAAGCGACGTGGGAACGGGAAGAGGAAGTCCGCTCCAAATATCCGGATTTGTTTGAATATGCTTAAGTTGCTTTTCTTTGTAATATTCCCTACTGTGAGGGAAACGTATTTAAAGGTGTTAACCACACATTGATATGTGCGTTGTTGTTTTAAGCATAAGGTTGTTGAGAGTTGCCATTATTTTTAATTTCATGTTTATGCGTATTTGGGAGGTTGATTGTTAATGAGATAACCGTGGTGGACATGGTGGAATTTAGTTAAGAGTTGGTATTGTGATTTGAAAGATGAAATAGCATGGTTTTGATCGCTAGAAACCCCTTTGTTTGGGTAGTTTGATTTGAAATTTCGGGGATGAAATTCTTTAAGAGGGGAAGGTTGTAGTGATCCCAGTTTCGATCCTTCTTTCTTGTTTTGCCACTTCAACTGGGTAGGTCGGGGATCGATTTTGACCCGGTCAACTTCGGGGTCGAAAAGCAAAAATGCAAAATGCATTCAAAATTGCTTACGGGAAAGTGTATTTGACGCTCTTTCCACGCGCGAGTGGACCTTATTTTTCAGTCCGTAAAATTAGGGTTTCATATTGTTCTTGCAGCCTCCTCTCTCTCTAAAACTCTCCAGAATTCTGATCTAGAGCTCCTCTCTCTAGAAGTCACCTTCTCTCTTTGATTTTTCCAAATCCTTTGGGACTTAAGCCTAAGTTCTTCACCAAAGTTGGTCATCACCTCGAGGGCTTCATTCTGTGCGGTGAAGATCGAGTTTCGACACCATCGATTTTGGGGTTCATCTCATTTCTTCTCCAAAACTTAAGGTAGGGATTTTCTTTGAGTTATATATATATATTTTTGCAAGATCTAGATATTCTTTTCTTTGAAATCATTTTTGATAGTTTCTGAAAATTTATTTTGATTTAAGAAGTTGAGCGATTTTGAAAGTGGGTTTGTCTCTTGTCCTTTTAAAATAATCTCATGGGTTTTGATCTTTGTTGATTGAAAAAGATATGATTTTCGAGAGTTTTCTTTCAAAAGATTTGAGCTGTGTAGTTTGTGAGAAAAAAACTAGAAATTGAGGATTTTAAAAGAGATTGAAAATCCATGGGTAATATTGTTATATTTAATTTTGTGTACCAAAATAAATAATGTTTGGAAAATTTCTTATTTATATTTGTATAAATGATTAATTTTGTGGATTATGAGTATTGTTATTTATTTTAGAAATGGTTATTCAAAATGTTGAAATAGTCTTGAAATGATTAAACTGTTGAGAATACTTGAGAAGAGGAAATTGTGTTTATTCCTTGGATGACGAATTGGAATAAAAGTAATTGTGTTCATCTTGTGAAATTGTATTGAAAGGAGAAATGGAAGTTTTGATCACAATGGAAATATTATGTGGAAGAATGGAAAATGAAAGAAATTTTGCATTGCATTTTTAACATGGTATTGGCATATCATTTCATTTCATTACATTACACTTGATGTTTGATTTAAAAACTTGCATTGAGAAAAGAATGTTGGGAAATAAGTTTTCATGAAATGATTTTGGGGTAAATAATGATGGTAAGTCTTGACAGGTGGTGTAGAATTAAGTTGGCCTGCGGGTCCGGGGTGAAAGACCGAAAAGTCCGCGCGGATAGGTGATTGTTGATTTTTTTTCCAGTTGCGATTGGTAAAAATGACAATTTGGTAGTACTTGTATAGTCTACTTGCAGACACCGGCCTAGGGATTACCAGAGACGTATTTACCGCCCTTGAAATAAATTGTTAAGTTTTGAACAATTGAAATTGCATGATATCATTGAGCATGATGGTTTTCAAAAGATAAAAATGTAATTTATTTCCAAAAAGGGCATAGCATGGCATGTGCATTTCATCTCTTGAGACTTGTATAAAATGTATATACTTTGTTAAGAATTTTCTACTAGGCTTTATGCTCACCCTACGGGATTTTTGTGCAGGAAAAGATGTGGTGATTCCACCCAACCAGGGGCGTGGAAGTATGTGTGTTGGGAGTACAATGCTCTCATTTTGCGTGACTTTGTTTTGTAAGCCAAGGGCTGTATTTGTGTTGAGTTGAAACTCTATTTGGTGTAACCAAGAATGTTCTTGGATAAATTTGTAAGCCTGTAGGGCACTTATTACATATTTGGTTTCCATTTCATATTTGTTGTAAAATGCATGCTTGGGATTAGAACTAGAACATTGAGACAGGAACGACCAATATTTGGCATTTGGGATTTAAAGGAAATGAGTGTATGGATTAGTTAGCTACATATATATATGTGTGTGTGTGTCTATCAGGTGGGTTTTGTTGCATAAATAGATATATCATGTCCATTTTTTTTTTTGGGTGTTACAGTGTCTGCTCGAGCGAAGTAACCTACACTCGAGCGTGACCCCTGTTTTCTGAAAATTCTGAAAATGCTTTTAAAGTGCATCTTTGCATCCTCATTCCATCCTAGGCATTCTTAGGCCTAGTTTAAGACATCTTAATGAGGATATAGATGTAGAACCACACCGAGGCAATTTAGGGATTAAGTTATTGTCTTTCCCAACTGTATAGCTCAGTGTGTTCTTGTTCTGTAAACTGTGTCGGGTTGGCTTTCCGAGGAGACGCTCTAGCTTATTGTAGCCCAGAACTCTATGAGTAACAACTGTGCAAAGATATGTTCAAATATGAATATCTTCTGAATACTGAATTGTACTGTTTTCTGAAATGACATTGTTAACTGAATGAATGTATGTCCTATATTCTGAACTGTATTGTGGCATCCTTAGCAACTACTGTTTACTGTTACTGACTGTTACTGTTACAGAGATCTCTGTCGGTTCCCTTGTTGGAGCCATTACTGTTTACTGACTGATGGCCATCATTTACTGTCCGGTCTTTTAAGACCTACTGTTTACTGTACTGCTATGCTAATGGATGTACCACATATCGCTGAATGACTGATATACTGAACCAACTGACTGTTTTCAATACTGAAAGGGCATTCATTCTCAACCTCTTTACGCACTATGTTATTCACTGGGCTTTAGCTCACTGTTTATATATATATATATATGTAGGTGTACAAGCACCAGACCGCGGCTAGAAGCGTCGGGGTAAACTCCAGTTTTGTCAAGCCAACCTATGTGCCTCACTACGAGGTTCCGAGCCTGTCAAGCTTTGGCTTAGGGGTGTTTTTATTTCCCCCGTCTGTCTCTGTGTCTGTTTGTAATCTGTATAAACTGATAAACGGTACTGTACTGTTTAATAGGGATTAAGTCCCCGTTCTGAATGATTGTATATGATGTACATACCGTTTTGTCAATGACTGTATATATATGTGAAAATTCTTTTCGCATACAGACTGTCACAGCTCATTGGACATTGTTTATTTACTGTTTTGGCTTCCGCCAGGCCCCCGTACTCTGTATTACTGTATTACTGTCAAGCAAGCCTTCAGTAATCTCGGATTACTGGCCGGTTACGGTGCCAAACCCATAGGGGCAGGTTTGGGCTATGACAGAGTGGTATCAGAGCGATACTTACCACAAGTTATATCGCACACACGTGTCCAAATGAGCTATAGGGTGTCCTAGAAAAGTAATATGGCATTGCATGAGCACGATAAGTGTGTGGCTATGACATGACTGAATATATGCTAATGTGATAAACTGTTTAAGTATGCAACTGCTTATGTTGATAACGGCTATAACTGCTTATAGTGATATGGATAATGCAAACACTGCAAATGAATCTGAGTCCTCATCCTCTGAGGCAATAATGGCAAGACTGGAAAGAATGATGGAACTAATAACTGAAAGACTAGATCAACAACAGAACCAACAGCCCCCACCTCCTCCTCCGGTACAGCCGGAACAGAATGTCAATGTTAATGATGGGGACATAATTGCTCTCAACCACAAGTTCAGCAAAATGAAACCGCCATCCTTTCAGGGAGGC